>VZTG01010071.1:346150-515596 GCA_013397845.1 Melanocharis versteri | reverse complement strand
GGGCCCCTCGCCCCCCGGCGCCGCCCGGGGATACGGCCGGGTCGCTGCTGTGCGCGGGAGGCTTCTCCTTCCCCGCAGAAAGGGATCTAATGCGCGGCATCGCCCGTTAAGGTCACCATGGCTGACAGAGCTGCTGCCGAAAGGGCTTGTAAGGACCCCAACCCCATCATCGATGGCAGGAAAGCCAACGTGAACCTGGCGTACCTGGGTGCCAAGCCGCGGATAATGCAGCCAGGTGAGGAAGCAGCGCCGAATGGCTTTTCTCTCCGTACCTCAGGTTTCTGAAGAGAGTAAAACTTCAAAAAAAGGTAGTGCTGCCCTCCACCTTCCTGAAGTACGCACACAGTTGGGCGTGCTTTGGTTTTGATTTTTAAATGCAGTGTGTAGTAACTTTCTGGCTATTTTGCACATATGCCTTATTTAAAAAACAAAAGTGATCAGAGATAAAATATCTGGAGTTCCTCAGGAAGACTTCCACAGCTCAAACACTTCATTGGTTATTCCTGCTGCTGGGAATGTGGTGGCGCTGACCATTTACAGTATCGTTGCAGGGTAAGATTGGCCTAGGAGTGAATTGCTTCCAATGTGTGCGGTCTTATTAATACAAACAATATCTTAATGCAAACTTCTCAAGCAGATGGGAGCTATTATGCCGATTTTAAAATGAAATGGCTCTTCCTAAGACCACATCTGAGACAATCTGATGTCCTAGCCACTTCCCAGACTGCTGCTTTGCAGCAAGAGTGAGAGAGCGTGGAGAGTGTGCACGTTTGTGCTCTAAAGGAGGCCATTCTGAATTCCCCCGTGTTTAGCCTGATGAACACTTGTGCAAGTAATTAAGTACCCGCCAAGGAAAGACATGGTTTGTGCTAGGGTGTTTGAAGAACAGAAATGAAGTTGGGATTTGACCCCCTGTGCTAAGTCCTCATGAGCAGAGGTGACTCAGATTTTAAGTCTGTAGAAATTACACAAATACACTGATGGGTGGAAAGTACCATCTAATCCTTCAGATGCTGAAGTTAGGGATCAGAATGGAACACCAAGTAAAATGTGGACAAAACCCTTGTGCTTGTTTAAAAAAAGTCATTTTCCTAAACATCTCTAGGAAAGCATGCGCTTTACTGGTTTAAGTTCTCTGTGTGTGTGTGTGTGTGTATGGACCGATACATTTTGCTTTCTAATTTTTGGTTCTCCAGCCTTTCAGATGTTGTTACTTCAGGCTGTTAGTTAGGGCTCTTACTCTGCATTTTTTGTGTGTGTGTGTATATATATAGCATAAGTAAGTGGCCAAAAAAGCACCCGTACAGAGAATGTGATGTGTTTTTGTTGGTAGGTTTTGCCTTTGGTGTCCAGCAGCTTCATCCAGCTCTCATACAGAGGCCTTTTGGGTAAGTCTGTTCAATGGGACCTTAAACAGGGGAGGAAAAAAATCTTTTTAAAAAAAAAAAAAAAGAGGAAAGGAAAAGTATGATTGTTGAAGGCCTCTTGCAATAGCATCCTTAAAGCTGTCCAGAAATGCTGAAGCTCTCAGATTTATAAATGTATACCCATAAATGCGCTCACCTTGTCGGTCATGTTCTAAATGCCGCAGCTGAGTCAAGTTGTGTGGGACGTGGCCCTTCCGACTAAGCAGTCCAGTCCCACATGACCCTATGATAAAACAAGGAGGTATGACTTGATGCAAGATTGCTGTGCCCCATTTCTCTTTTTTCAGCTTGACTCAATGTTATTTATCTCTTTCTAATCTGACAGGGATCGTTTACAGTTAAGATAACTGATCAGAAGGATATGATGATAAGAGGTGGAATAGTTCTGTTTGGAATTAAACTCTGTAACCAGTAGACTCAAACACAAACAAGCTAAAATGGTGATTAACGATGCATGTATGTTTTTTCATATAGTCAATAGACCTCCGTGTGCTTTTTTTTTATTTATTACAGTAATGAAGTGGTGTTGATAGCTAAACTGTGTGCTTTTATTTAATTGAAAGAGCTGTAGTGAAAGTTTTTTGGGGGGCTCTTTTTAATTTTGGTTTTGTTGTTGAGGAGTGACTTTGCCATGGGGAGCAAAGGGCCTTTTTTTTCCTTGCTTTCAAGCTGTAGCCTGTGACTTTTTTAACCATATTTTGTAGTGAGTGCTAAATTGTGTGACTTCTTGATTTTTAAGTAAATCAACATATTGCTTGCATGTTCATAATTTTTGTGGGGTTTGTTCTTGGGAAGGGTGTGGAGCTCCTTATTAACGATGTGCGTCCATTTGGGCTTTCTAATTTGAGGGGGTTTTTTCCCTTCAGTCTGTCTTTAATATGTAGTGCATTTCTCCTGAATTTGAATATAAACTATTCCAAAGTGGATCTAACTCTTGCTTTTTATAGGCATATCATTAGGAAGTGAAGTCTGCTTTAAGCTTTCCATAGAGTGTCACTTCACTAATGCACACTGACTGAGAAACTCATTGCAAAATAGTGCATTTTGCTAATTAATGCATAAGCTAACAATAAAGTAGGGAAAATGTGTCACAAATGTATTTTGTTCATTTGATTAGAATAGCTTTAGAATATCATAGCTATCTGTTATTAAGCAACAATAGCTGCTCAGTAATTTGATTTGTCAGAATGGAAGGAAACAGTTCTTATCCTGAAAACCACAGGAAAAAGTTTTCCTAGAAACTTCATGTAATTTTAAGAGAGCGTGTTGATTCTTCTGAGCGTGGAGAGGCTGTAAAAAACTTTGTTGTTTTTTTTTTTTACCACCTTATGATTATCCTCTACTGTATTTTGCTTGCTTGTTTGAAGTGAAGAGATGACAGAGTGTGTACGCAGTGATCAGTTTATGATGCCTGCACTAAGGTAGGCAAGAGGCAGAACACCTCGTCTCCCAAGCTGTTAAAACACTTGTTGAAAAGGGAACTACTGAATTGTGCAGGGATCGGTTGTGGAGAGACTGCATATTTGCTGAGCACAGCAGAAAAGGAGGACCTGTGGCAGTCCCTTGCTTGAAGGACTGTGGAAATATAGGAGTCTTGCTTGCTTTCCTCACCCAAAGGCAAAAATAGATGACGTAAACCATGTTTAGGTCAGGGAAATCCTTCCAACAAGCTGAATAAGGTTGGATTTCTAATGCATTGCACATAAATCTGAAGGAATGTTAGTCGCAGAGTCATGTACGTATGAAATTGGTAATTTTTCATCCTTGGCTCTTGCACTTCTTTTACTATATATAAACAATGGAGATTACTAATCCTGCTTCCTCCTCAAAATTTCCAGTGACCTGTACCTTTACCTAAAGTATGTAGTTCAGATTGAGGAGAACAGCATTCATTAGGATGAATGAACATCTTCATTGACATCATTGACAGTAAGAGGGGATGTTTCAGTGCTTATTTGAATCTGTTGAAGAGCTCACTCTTAGAGGTTGCTGCGTGTATTGCACTGAAATACATGGTCACCCTAAAGCCTTTGTTCTTCCTGTGCAGTTGCACTTTGGAAGTACACATCTCTAATACGCTGTGTGAAACAGGCTGTAGTGGTGATTCACTACCAGTACTCAGCTAATCCATGCACAAAAGCTTCCAATGTTTTGTGGTTGCATTTTGGGGCTTTTTCCTAACAGAGTGCAAATTAGTGAGGTGCTGCCATAGTTTGGTGCGGTCAGCTGTGTTTTACAATAACAGAATCATGGAATGGCCTGGGTTGGAAGGGACCTTAAAGATCATGTTGTTCCAACCCCTGCCATGGACAGGGACACCTTTCCCTAGACCATGTTGCTCAGAGCTCCATCTAACCTGGCCCTGAACGCTTTCAGAGACAGAGTATCCACAACATAAGGTTTCCCATCTATCAAACAATAAACTTAAAATAATTTGATTATGTTACAGTACTTTTACTGAGAAGATGCAGAAGTTCAATATTCTGACTTCAGTACAACACTGTTGTGGTGGAGACAGAAACTAGATTAGCTTCAACGCATGACACATTTAAAATGCAGAGATTTTTTTTATTCAGTGCTGCAGAGATCAGTTCATCCACCAAATAACATTTCTTCCTGCTTTTTACATTCAGCATCTATCTTACGGTTGGTGTGCTTCGTAGAAAGCTGTTTGATCATGGGACTGGTTATTTATACAGCTTTGTTTTCAGGATTGTTTATTAAAATACTATCTCTGAATTCAACAGGAATTTATGGAGGGGGAAGATGACTTTGCTTCCCAAGATAGCTTTTCTTGTTTTGCTAATGTAACTTTTACTTTATTATTGGTGGGAAAATTCGGGGTTATACAGACATATTGGTGTAGGACGTAACTGTTGTGGAGATATTTTTCTTTATTTTCTGTCTAAAACCTGTACTTTGATCAAAATGAAAACATTCCCGCTGTTTTCAGTAAGACCAGAGTTAAATCCAAAGTTATTAAGTCCATTTTCGAATGGTTAGCTGATACGACATGCTTGATATCTTCCAAGAGTTAGGCAAATCTGCCTTTCTTAAGAGAGGAGGAAAAGCCCCCTCTTGAGTTAGTGATCAAAAGACCTGTATAATACTAGACTACAGATAGTCTGAAAAGAGGGAATGAAGCTGGAACAGTCAGAAGTTAGCCTGCTGTTATGTCCTCTTAGTGGTTATCAGATAAAAGGAAACGTAGTGAGGATCTTGTATGTTTAATTTTTATGTAACCTATTTCTGTTAAAAGGAAAGCTGTTCATTGGTGAAAATCTACTCTTTAATTATGCTTACAAAAGCAGACAATGCCATGCAAAGGCCAAAGCAAAACATTTTGTTTAAAGTTAAATATCTACTTTTGTGAGAATGTAATGCTGGGAGTTAAAGATGCTACTGCTGCTGAATTTCTATATGCCACAGCTCTCTGCATTAGTCTGAAAAGTCCCTTCTTTCCTTTGAAATTATCATTCACTTTATTGTTGCCTACAGGATTATTATTGAGGTCTTTAGTTAAACATGAATCTTCTGTTATAACAACAAAGCAAGTCTTAAGGCACGTGGCAGGGATGTAGGTCATTGAATTTTGAGTATCTCAAAGCTACAGTTATTGCTGAAGTTAAACACACCTTCTATTTTCCTTTATTGCAAAAGCATAAAACAGTACATACACGTTCCAAAATAAAAACTGCTGCCAGGAAAGAGAGCTTAAATCCTCTGCATTTCTCACACTATCACTCTGAAAAGTAAAGCAGCAGCTTTTATTTAAAATTAAGGATACTAAGGATTTCCAGCGTAACTGGGAATTGCTTTTTCAGCTTTTGACCTGGCAGAGCATGAAAAGCAGTTGGGTTCTAAATGGCTGAGATCTTCGTGTCCTGGCCTCTGCAGTAGGTAGAAATTTACTTTGGCCATATAAAGCCATATTACTTGACTCAAAACAGTTGTAGCATGACAGATGATCAAAAATAGCCCCACTGCAGCTTATGCTGTCAATCATCATGTGTTAAATGGCATGGTGGAGAGCAGCCTGCACAGGGTTTATGTTTATTGTAGGGTAAGATGTGGCAAACAGATAATGTTTCATAACTTCACCACCTGTTAGTTTCTTGGCTTAAATAAACCAAGTCACAAGAGCTTAAGTGGAAGCACATGTATCCTTCTGTCTTGTTCAAGGATATGGCCGAGTGTACAAGTGTCTTCAGAAAATCGTAGTAACATCAGTTCAGGACAACACAAGCAGCCTGATAAGCCTGCTTACTGTCTCTTCTGTTAGAATTACTCTCTTCCATAAGTGCTGAATGTAAAGATTCCTTTGATGTGGTGTTAAGTGGACTCTTCGTGATGCAAAAGAGGCTCTCGGTGACTTCAAATTTGTTTTGATACCTTTTTCCTTAAATGCTTAAGAAATACGGTATTATGTTTATTAGAATTGTACTTGGTTGGTGACCAATACAAAATGCTTACTTATGCTCGTCCATACGGAGAGCTCAGGTAATGATGTGTATTTAAATGCACAGAGCCAGCTTAAGTATGCTTCAAATGCACTTCTGGCTAATCACTTCATAAATTAGGTGAGTGTTAAAAACCCAACTTACGGTTTCGTTTTATGTTTTCTTTCCCATCCCAACCCCTCCCTATTTGTCCCTCTTTTTTTTTTTTTTTCATTTCTCCTTCCCACAGTAGGAAATTTATTTCATTGACATGTTGGGTTTTTATGATTGTGGTGTTCATGTCTTAAACATGGCAACTGAACATTTCTCTCTGCTAATACTCCTATTCAAGCAACTGAGCTCTTTTTTTTCTGAAAAAGAAAACTAAGCTGTTTTAAAGTCTATCACTTATTTTAAACTATGTTTTGTTATGATTGTAGTTGACAGTGTCCCTTTTGATTGCAAATGTTTCTTTGTTGACCACTTAACTACATCTTAAAGCTATTTTAAAAATGAAACAAAAAACCCCAACTAACCCTTTCCATGAAATCTTGAATTTGGAGAATAGAGGACACTTTTTACCATTGCAGTTTTCATCTCTGCTTAAAGTGGGTTCAAAGGTTGGTGCAGTCTTTAGAGTTGCCTGTAAAGGTAAAGTTCAGTATGAAATAGTATTGAATCTTTACAAGACATTTTTCATGCATTTATAGAGATTCACTGGCTGGGAAGGAGTTGCATATATGAAGGACTTCTCTTTGGAAATCCGGATGCAAGACAGGGTTATGAGTGTAAAATGAGAATTATACAGAGTATTTTTTAAAATCATATTATACAATAAAATCCAACCATGAGATTAACATGTATGTATACTTGTGTGCTAAGACAATGATATGACTAGTTTTTAAAACTAAAGGGCTAAGTAAACAAGCCAATAAAGCAAATTTTGTGACTTGGACAAGATGGGAAAGTGTATTCATCCATTCAGAATGGTGATTTCTTAAATTGTAAATTTGTGGTTTTTTTGCTTTTGTTAAGCACCAGATCTATTTAGACTTAATCTTATGCCCACCTCCCAAAAAACTCTATGCTGTATGTCTTGCATAGAAATAAACAAGCTGGCACAAAACAGGACATCAGTGACCTGATAATCAAACAGGTTTGACCCTTGTGTCCTTACAAACTTTTATAAAAGTGTGATGCACATGTACTTAGGAGTCACTGTTATGGATTTTAATAGCATCTATGTAGCTTCCCCTCAATGGCCTCTTGTGACGGAGTGAGCTGCACTATCGTTCGTTTGGAAAGTGTGATTCTTGCTGTGTTTACCACACTTGTGAACTCTATTTAAACTCCTTTGTCGCCTGTGTTGGTTTTTTTCTTATTTTTAATAAGGGTGACTGAGGTTGCAGAGAAATTAATGTGTGCTGAGTCTGCATAGCAACTTAAGTAGGGTTGCCACAATATGCTCTTAACACGCCTCCCTGGGAAGAATTGACATAAAGTCAGGGTTCAACCATTTTGTTGCCTTATTGGCTGTTATCAAACTCATTATAGTGATGCTGTCAAACTGCTCAGTTACTAATAATAAAAGTATTGCAGGAAATAATTTTACTAAGAGTCGAGTAGTTAAGAGAGAAGCAGGGTAATAAAAATGACTTACAGGTGATTTGAAAAACAAGTACTGCAATTTTCCAGATGGAATAATCAAGTTTAGTCCTTCAGAGTTGTCTTAAAACAGACATCAGCAATCCTGGTCCTTCTGAAGATTTGAATGGCAGTAAAGATATTATCCTCAAGGAACACTGAACACCCTGACTTAACTCAGCTACAACGCTGTGCTTTGGAGCGATGCATTTCTTCGGGCCAGTGAACTGATAATTGGCCCATTGAGTCAAGTTATTGTGGCAACCCTATGCACATAACAACAACTAAATTGAGTTTGTTTTAGTTCGGAGTATGGATATGACGCTTAGGCACTGACTCGCGTACCAACTCTTAACTCCCTCTCCCATCTTTCAACAGGATACCCGCTCACTATGTCTATCCACAGGCTTTTGTGCAGCCCGGAGTGGTGATTCCCCACGTGCAGCCCGCAGCAGCCGCTGCTTCCACCACGCCCTACATCGACTACACCGGAGCAGCGTACGCGCAGTACTCGGCGGCGGCGGCCGCCTATGAGCAGTACCCGTACGCCGCCTCGCCGGCCGCCGCCGCCGGCTACGTGGCAGCCGGGGGCTACGGCTACGCCGTGCAGCAGCCCCTCACCGCAGCAGCGCCCGGCACGGCCGCGGCGGCCGCGGCAGCTTTTGGCCAGTACCAGCCCCAACAGCTGCAGGCAGACCGCATGCAATAGCAGATGGACTCCTGAAGGAAGCTCGCGCTCTCTCCTCCTCTTCTCAGCCTTCCAGTATAAGTAGTTAACAGAGACAGTTGATAGTAACTAAGGAGCTTTAAGGAAAGCGATGCTATTGCAAAACTAAAGATTTTTATTCCACTGTCTTCATACAGTATGCATCCAAATCATGTTGTTAGAGGGGAAGGGTAGTGCGGCATGTCTAGTTTCAAGTATCAAGCCAGAAGAAAATGGGGGGAAAAATACTGTACTGTCATGAAAGAGTGGCAGGAGTAGCAATGGGACTTCATATTTTCAAACAAACAAAAAAGAACCAAAAAAAAAAGCAAATATGTACTTTCTACAGTATCAGGGAAGCAAAACTGCCTTTTATAAGTAAGAAAATGGTATTTGAAAAGTTTGAACCAGGGAAAAAACTTGAGTCAGCAATATGTAACCTTTATCCATTTTAAGAGGAAACGAGCTTAAAGCACTGATTGTCCTTTCTAGCTTTCAGAAGTTGTCTTTGTGAGACAGGACCTTGTCACTGTCTCACTGATGGGCACCGAACAACCCAAGGAAGATGGCCGGCTAGTAAGATGGCGGACAGGCACCAAAGTTATTTTCTTCTCTGTCCTCTGGATGAGTGGAACTATGGAGCAAGTGATGTGGAAGTAAGGGGTGCAACAGCTGTAGCGACAATCAATAACACAGACAGTTCTGGACAGAACACATCACTCGTGCTCATGTGATGAGCTTGTCACATCCTAATCCCTCGCCCCATCCCGTTTCACTTTTGGGAAACTTAAACTGCTGGTGTCAGCTATTCTGATTCTAAAATAGGATCAGCCCTTTACTACAACAGCTTTCTCTTTCTATTTATTGCATCTATTCATAACTTGTGAATAAAGGCAGGAAGAAGCCTAATGAATTAAAACCTTTTAAGAACTGTTTTAAGGGAATTTTCTTTTCTGAAAACATTTGTACAATTTTAATATCTATTTCAGGATTATATTTAAAATATTTATTAGCAAACATACAGTACACAAGGCGATTTTTTTGTTACCAAGACTGCAGTTCTTGAAGGGTTAATGGTATGTGATTTATACTGTGCCTTAATTGTTATGCTATTTAAAAAGAAATATTTATTTTGAAAGTTTTACTATGCTGCGCTCTAAAGAAAGCGACTTTAGATGTGACACTGTAAAATTATGTATTCATCTCATGGTATAAATTATTTAGTAGGCTTAGATGTAGCATATTAAATATTAACCTGATTAACTAAGGATGTTGACTTGGATTTATTTAAATTCAGTATGTGCACTGTATGAGGGTACTCCTAACACTTTTTTAGGTTTTTACATAAAGTATTGCTAGTTCATTCTTTTTCCCTCTACTAGTTATTCATGTAGACCTCTCAAGTACATTAGTGCCGTTTTCTCACTCATCTGTATGTAGACTGACTATTTTTCCCTTTGCTAGAAAATGCTGCTTTACATTGTCCTGTGAAACTACAATACTTGCAATTTTTATTCTTGACCGAAATGGAATTTAATATTTTACACTGTATTGGATTTTTTTATACTTGAACAATTTCATACAAGGGAAGACCGGATAGCATTTTTATGGACTTTATCCAATGTCACTGGATTTATTTGAAGTATTCTGAATACTAGCCAGTGTTACAACATAGACATGACTCTCCTGTGCATATTATTTATTCAGTATGTATATTGCTTTACAACATTTCAGATCTCTTAATCTATTCACTCATATTAAAACAATAAAAAAATGTTGTCTCATCCTGTCTAGTGTTGTTCTTGCCCGAATTGTCTTAGATCTTGTTTAGGTAAAAGTAGAGGGGAAACCTTTTATGTAGTTTTTCTGATCTGTGGGGTGCATAGCAGCATATACACTAACTTCAAATACACAGATGAATGGGAACTATATTACATGGAGGAAATTCTGCAGAGGAGATGGAGAAGATCCATTCTGAGGCTTATTATGAAATAATTCAGAATGGAAGGGACTTTGGGAGGTCTGAGATGTCTTTGTCCACTCAGGTCTTAAAAAATCCTCATGTGGAGACTGCACAACCCGTCTGGGTAATCTGTTCCACTACCTAATTATTCCTGTCATGTCGTTTTTTTCTCCCTTCTGTCTAACCAGCACCTCCCCTGCTCGTTACAGCCTTAGTCTCTCATTCTTTGGCAGAAAGCCCAGCCCTATCTTCTCGGTAACCTTCTCAGGAACTGGAAAATTGCTGTCCTCTTCCATAGGCTGAACAAACCCCAATGCCTCACCCTCTCCTCACAATTCTCATGCTCCAGCCATCCTGCTGACCCTCCAGTGGAGTCGTTCAAGTCTGCCAGCAGCTGTCATGTACTGGGAGCCTCTAGACTGGACCCACTATGCCAACTGTGGTCTAATGAGTGCTGAGTAAAACAGAATAATCAATCTCCTTGATCTGCCATCTGTGCTCCTGTTGATACAGTCTGATGCACTTTCACTGCTGCCAGAGTTTACTACTGACTCCTGTTCAGCTTGCCCCAAGCCTCCCATGTCCTTTTCAGCAAAGCAGCTAACCAAGCCATGGGGGTTAGTCCATATGAGATAAAGAACTCTTTATTTATCCTGACTGAACTTCATGATGTTCCTGTTAGCCTAGTCCTATGGCAAGTGTAAATCCTTCTGAATGGCAGGCCTGATCTCAGGCATATCCAGTACACTCTCCATTAAGTATAATCAGTCCACAGACCTGACGGTACTGGATCCCATCTCTTCCTCCAAGTCATTGATAGAGGTATCAGATCAGCCAGACCCCAAAGAAACTCCACTGTAACCAGTGGAGGCAGAGCATAAGCCCTTTTGACCAATGATTCAGTTAGTTTTTTGCCTAGCTACCCATTATTGGATATAAGGACTACATGGAAAGCCTTGCTAAACTTAAGGCAGGGCACATTGTCTGCTTTCCCCTCTTTGACAGATGAAGTCACCTCATCCCAAGAGACAGTTAAGTTGGTCTGGCATGATTTACTCTTGTAAATCCATACTGGCCACCACATTCTCCATGTGCCTGGAAACTTCTGCCAAGATGGCTTGCTCCATGATTGCTCAGTGTTTCCCTAGATTCTGTCCTGCATGCCCTTTTTCTGAAGATGGGTGCATCATCTGCTTTTCTGCAGTCACAGAAGACCTCTCCAGTCTCCATGACCTTTCAGTGACAGCAGTAAGCAGCCTCAGAATGACAACACCCTTGGGTGCAGCCCATCAGGTCTCATGGGTTTATATGGATTGAGGTTCCTCAAGAGGTCCCTGAATCAATCCCCTTCCACACCTGGCAGTTTTTTTGGTCCTTGAACCCTTCCTGTAAGCAAAGTGTTGGTCAGGACACCTTTTTGCACATAGTAATTGAACTGGGAAGCAGTGAAGTAGCTGCTCAGATCCAGTTGATGAGGGATTTGTAATCTTTAGGACTACTTAGCATTTCAGTGTTAGTACAAGCCACTAATGACCAAAAGGAGTTGCCACCTGATGTCTGAAAGAAGGCTGTGTGAAATGCATGACAGTCTTAGCCAGTTCTTTGAGGAATGGGGGGACGTTCATACAATCTTCATACTGAAATTCATCACTGCAGCTGTCACTATGACTTCAGCAGAAGCACAGGCTTGACTGCAGAATTTGAGCTGCTCTTTCATCCACAAAAAGGGTCTTTTTCACCTGCAGAAGAGGGGAGCAGTGAAACTGAAGTGATAGAAAAGATTTTTCCTGGTCTTGGTGTCAGACTTCATTTCACCATGGACAATGATGAAACTCCAGAACTGGAACACTCACTAACATCGTGGCCTGATGCTGTCCTGGTTCTTAACAATGGCTTCGAGGCTTGCTGCTGAGAAGTGTTGCTGAACTGCCTTTTGCAATCTGACCTTGCAGAGAGCACTGTAATGCTCTTTCTGCTAAGAAGCATGTAAACACCCAGCAGGGAGGTGAGTAGAAAACAATAAATGCCATTTTCTACTCTGTTCTTCTATTTCCTTACCCTGGTCATGCTCCAAGGGGCTTGCCTACAAGACATGGTATCAAGTAGGAATCAAAACCAGAAGTCCCTCTGAGAAAAAGGCAGAGCACACTGATGGCACACTAACCTTCTATTTGATACATGATGAAGGAAGCATCTTTCCCCTACTGATGCACGCCCCTGACGATGTCCTTGGGCCTTCCCCTGCCTCTGGAGGTGACAGACAACCCCAGGGAGGGGCATGAAGGGGAATGCTTGCTGGCCTGGAGGGGTCTATCTTGTGGTAAGCCACAATGAGAACAGAATAAAAGTTTATGACTCAGCTTATAGAGGTCAATTGCATGCTGGCTCTAACTTGACAGAATAAATAATGTCAGCAAAAATGTAAATGTGTGAGCTCCACTAGCAAACTTAGCTTTGGGCACACAACATGAACGCTAATGCTTGTTTTTGATAAATGTGTAGCTGAACAGACCTTTGTACATAAAATACACCTCAGTAACACCTCTCATACATGAAATGCCAACAGTTCACATTACCAGGACCAAAATAAAATAACAGAAATAGCAGCACATAATTATGAAATATGTGAACCCTCAGAAAAAATGTTAGCATTTTACTTGAGAGATGGCATATATGCAAGAAATTCCTCACAATACAATTTCCAGTTGAGTTTCCAAAACCTTCGAAAGAGTTTCTATACTGAAAAGTGATCAGTGCTGAGTTTCTTGCAGAGGGAGGGAGAAGCTGAAACTAGGAAACATTGCTAAGGAATGTGTAGATTAAAACAGGTGTAATACCTTGAAAGGTTACATTGATGACCTGGCTGCTAGAATTGCAGTTTTTCCTAGTATATTTATTTTCCTATTAACTAGTGAACATAACTTGGCATTGCCAGACTTCATTGATTCTAATTTTTCTTGGATTTTTCAAACACATAGAAGGACTATATTAGGATGAAAATAATGATGCAACCACTCAAAGCACCCCTTAGTCTTGTTCATCAGATGCTTACCCATTTTAAACTGAGCAATTCCCTAGCTATGCTCAAACCCTTGTGAGAAAAATCATTCTATTTTGAACCTATGTTTCAGTTCTAAAGAGCCTGCATATGTTTATAAATAACATGGCTATCTGTGAATCTACAAAATGCTTACTAAGACTGATGATTGGGCTTCGGGGGCTTGTTTGCAGATACTTTTATCCCTCCAAAGTGCAGTGCAAAATTATGAGAAAAAAATAAGGTTGACAGTGTCAAAGAATAAGGAGAAAACTACAACCATGACTGCATTCAAACATGCAGATGTGCACATAGAACAATTATCAGCTTTTCTCAACATAAAGTAAATTAAGTCTGGAATGTTTCCCAATTCCATGTGCCAATATTGCTGAGAAAAGCCATGAATTTGGGCTAGCTTACACTATCATTATTTTTGATGTAAACAGTCTTGGGATAGGGAGGAACCCACCAAAGTCTGTTTCATCACCAAGCATCTGAAAGTCAAAAGATGCTATCCAAATTAAATGGTGAGAGGTCTCTGACATAGATATAATCCTTAGCTCAGTATCCTCATGTTAATCTTTGGACCCGACTTCACTGTGCCTCCTGCTTCTCCTCTGTTGGCTACATGTGGCAATTGTGGGTGATGTGTTCTCCATTCCTTTACAGGGCAAGGGCTCTTGCAGGTGCCCAGTCACTTCCTTCTTAAGACTTACACTGAGTAAAATAAGAAAACCCCATTGTCTTTCACCTCAAAATTTACAAAATCTGGAAAAGTCTTTACGAAAGAGCTCTTTCTATCTGCAGCTCACCTTCTTCTGAATTTGATGACTCCATTTGAACCCAAGCAAAAAATGTCAAAATACCAAAACTGACAGAGCTAGGTCATAAGCAAAGCTCAGTGAATCCATCACCTGTCATTAGGCCGTTGAAAAAGTTTTTTCATTGCACTTGCAAGGACACGAATCAATCTTTACTGCACACTTGAAGAACAGAACACATTTTTATCCGGCAATGCAGGTAAGGGATTTTGCCACCCTGTGAAAAACTTGTACTTTAGTTGTTGCTGTTTTTTGGATTTGTAGTGAAGACAAGAATAAGCTAAAGTTTAAAACCCTGCAGTAAACAAAATTGTCTCCCAGAAAAATAAAATCGGATACTTTAAAAACCATTTTAGATTATTAAAGCCCCCTACTTTTAAAAAGTAATAAATTGCTTAAAAGCAAAATATCTCTGCACTTACAAGTAACAGAGTAGATTGGGTTTGTTTTTTCCTGACAAGAAGCAGTAGAATGGAATGGCTTTCAACAAACACACCACTGCATTTTCCAACTGCTTCAAAGGGAAGATTGATTACTTGCTCAAGGCTGTGGATACTATGATGTTGCCAAAAATTGGGATTCCCTGGCCACTTGTTCAAACTGCTGGAATTCATCTCCTAATTTGATCACTAGTAATATTTCTGAATGAAGATAGAAATAATGGAAGTATAGTTGAGAACCTGAGGGTAATTGGACAGTTTGGGAATCACAGAATCATTTAGGTCAGGTAAAGACTTTTAAGATCATCAAGTATAACCATACTGTTTTATGCAGACAAGTAAATGTGGGGAAGAACAACCCAAGCATAACAAGGCTGAAGCACAAGCTTTTTTTCATATAGTGGCCAAAGCTATTTTAAGTGATGGACAGTCTAAATTAAAATGTAATTTCTTCATCACAGTAGCAAGGAAGGACCTTAAAAGTGGGCTGCTCTCTTTGTCCAATATGCTCTCTTCCTACCCTTGGAAGATGGTAAGTAGCACATTAGTGGAATAAGGAATGTTTACAATTTCTTTTTCAATATATGGTTATGGAGTAGTGTGCATTCCTTTATATGAATTTATGTTAAGAGCCCTATTTAAGGAAAATCTGTTCTTCATTAACCAAGGTTTAGGCATCACAGAATGTAAGTTTATGCATCAATCTTTCTTGATTTTCATCAATATTGGCTTTTTCTCCATTAGAGAACTGCTTTATCAACTAAACTCTTTTCTCATTTTCTGTAAAGTGAATCCTTTCACTAACCTGAGTGCCATCATCATTTATATTGGTTTTCATGTAAGAAGAGAGTAAAGAGATCTCTAGGCTTTATTCTTCTGTAAATGTCACCAGTTCCATGTACACTACCGTGTCTTGAAACTGGTTTTCCTCTGACCTTATCAAGAAGGGCTATTTTCCTGCCTACTCTAACGACACCTGGGATCTTGCCAAAAGAAATCAGAATCTAAGATAGAGTTCTGAGAACAGCGGCTGAGTGTGAAAACACAAGCGTGCCCACCAACCTTCAGAGGGCTGATGTCAGCGGGGAGCTGCCCCTGACGTGGCTGCAGTAGCTCAGCTGAGCGAGTGCCTGAGAAGGGCACACCATGGCTGAAAGGCTTTCTTTGCATGGATGCAACGGTTTAGCTTAGCAAAGGCCAGTCAAAGGGCAAAGAAAGCAGCACTGCAGGGTCTTTCTGGGGAAGAAGGTCTTGGTGCCCACTAGGACTTCAAGAATGAAGCTGGCTTCAAAGATCTTGTGTCTTGTCTTCAGTATAATGCAAACCGTATGGAGCGCCTTGGCCTGATCCCGACAACGCCAGTGGTGCTTGCCAGCAGTTCTCTAAGAACACAGGTTGGCAGAGATACAAACAGTGTGTGGAGGAACCTCAAGGAATCTGGCTTTCCTCAACGCAGGGAATGGCTGTATTAGGCAGAAGCAGGCACTGTCTCTATTGCATTTAGGATACAGTTTATTTGAAACGTGGCTGCACTGTATTAATGATCCCTTTTTTCAGCAGGACAGCTGGGATGCTGACTGCCACAGCCATTGCTTTGGGCACAATCAAGATGAGCTTGATATCCAGCCAGGGCCCAGACTGAAAACAGAACTGCATGAATATGCCCTGAGAGAACTGCAGGAGACCACAGAGCTTTGCTCCAAAGGGGTAAAAAGTATAGTCTTGGTGGTGGTGAAAGTACTACTACTTGCAAACATTAAAAGATTTTAATGGATTCTCAACATTTATTGTGGTGTTTAATGTGATTATGAAGATGGTATGATTGTCTGGAGATTAAAAACTAAGAGGAGATACTCCAGGTCTTAAGAGGCTGAGAACAAGAGTAGTTATTGCCCATTTGTTGACTCCTGAGGACAATATACCAACATGAAAAGAAATTGTTTCTCAGTGGGTGATTCTTCAATCTAAGCAGGTTTACCTGCAAAGTCTCAGGTTCTGTCAGTCATACAGGTAAAAGATCTAATGATACTGACTTTTAATTGCTAATTCAGCAATAATCTCAAGAAAAGAACTATTTAACTGCACTGCTCACTTATCCTAGTATTCAGAAGATTATTGGTGTTTGCAAGTCTATTTGGCTACCCCAGAGAACAACTCATGAAGGCCTTGTTGAGCAGAGCAAGCAGCATGCAAACCCTTCAAGCAGCTCTGTGTTCTACCGGGCACTGACTGGCTCTCAAGTTTGTAGAATGAGAACAACTCCTAACACCTGTGTGTGTTTAGTGGAAGAACAATTCTGATGTTAAATTTGATGTGCTATAAAGAAGAAAAAGGCAGGAGCATGTTCATGTTTGTGATAAACTTTGGGTTCTCTTCAGATAATGACTTGGTGTAGAGGAGAGGAGTGGAAAAAGAAAAATTTAAGTGATGCTCATTTGATTTCCCAGAGTTTGAAGCAAATCATCAGTGGTGAAATTTCACATGTTCTCATTCTTGAGGAGCAGTAGAAAGCACCTCATTTTGGGATTGCTTGAGAAATAATAAGTTTCGAGTAAGATCACTCAAAGAGCAGAAGTGGGGGAGCCATGCCAACTATGGAATGGAAGTATCGTGATCCATTTAAATGGAGGTGCCTAAGCACTTCTCTAGTTTGTAGATTTCACAGCAGCTTGTCTGGATAGAGAGGTTCATGCTCCTGCTCCAGGAGGTCCTGCAAATTCAGTCTCTCCATCACTGCCTCATTTTAATTAAAAATATAACTGACCAAACCATTTTTCCTTCTGCAACTGGAATCCCTTCTCAAGGTCTACAGCTACATGACCCTGGGCAGCTTTCCTGGGGGGAAATTCTCCTAAGTCACAAGGTGGTGCAAGCTACTGACAAAGACCTTCTTGAGCTACAGTCTGGAAAGCAGGATGTGCAGAAGGCAGAGTGATTTCAACTACCAAAAGCAATGCATTGAAATAACCTAGCTAGACAGTGCCTCCCCCATTATTTCTTAAATCCACTATCTCACGTCTTTTCAGATACATGCACCTGCACTCATTTCTCAAACTTTTTTTTTTTAAAGCAGAGGCCATCTATATTTACACCAGAATGTAGAATAGTAAATTGCCTAGTCTGCTGCTAATCACAGAGAAAATAAAAAAGGGATGATGAAATTTCTTATTCCAAGAAAATAATTTACATAAGCATAAAACATGCAACACTACATCTTATATGTAGAATTTCTTGCAAGTTTATGCTTTTGTTTAATTGTTCCTGTTAAAGGTATATAACGTCAAAGGCTTCCAAAACAATAGATCATATTTTAAAAGACATAATCAAAGGCTTTCAGGTGACTGAAAATTTAATTTAAATGCTTTCTTTGAAAACAATTAATTTGCACCATGAACATGTTTTTTCACTCAGTCCAAGTATTTTTCTCTTTGCCAGACAAGCGTAACTTTCCATAACTGGAAAAGGGAAAATGCTTCCTGTGCTTTCTGTCTCATTTAGTATTTTATCATATTGGATTGTAATCCTTTGACCTGACACTATTATTTTCTTTAATTAAATTTTTTAATATAAGCTGCACAATGCATTATATTTCAGCAATAATAAGTGGTAATAATTCAGTTGTCTTTAAAAAAGGCTCATTCTAGTATATTTTAATATGCAGTTTTATACTCTCTCCCCCTTTCAATTTGCTCTATTATTTTATTACTCTGTGAGTCTACTTTCATGCCCTTCAAAACTGCTGCTGCTCTTCTAGACACAACAGTGTGCTTCAGGCAGCATGAAAGATATCAAGAATTTGATGCCTGATTATGGCTTTGTTGTTGTAAAATAATTAATAGCTATGTCCATTCTCTTTCACTTGCTTTGCATCCTTCTCTCAGTCCACTATTTTTTCTTCTCGCAGGCTTCAAGCTGAGAATATGCTCTCTAAGTTTTTCTAGTTCATTGGAGGTCATTAGCAAACAGGTTCAGAGAAGCTAGACAGCATGTTTGCTCTTTTCATGTTGCTGTATTTCAGTTTTTGATGGGACAGAATCTATTAAGATCTTCTCCTGTACTCTTTTCCTCACATAAGCTCTTTGTTCCTTATGATCTATGGGGGGAAA
Organism: Melanocharis versteri; assembly: GCA_013397845.1. Classification (NCBI taxonomy): domain Eukaryota; kingdom Metazoa; phylum Chordata; class Aves; order Passeriformes; family Melanocharitidae; genus Melanocharis; species Melanocharis versteri. The sequence continues at coordinate 497,013 of VZTG01010071.1, read as the reverse complement.
GTACATACATAGTGTCTCTTGCTTTCACAGCTGAAAAACAGCAGACACCATTTCAAAGGTAAAGAACATGCTATTGTATCAGATATTGGCATATGTCTTTACATCACTGATGCACACATCTAGACTAGATTCAAATATGTGATCAGATACAAGTAATTATAAATTATATGTATGGTAAAATACATACAAAAATACACTTGCAAGTGTGATGCATAAAACCTTGAAAATCTGCATTTTTTAAGCTTACTTTCCAAAGTCACTGTGTTCTTACTACAAACTTGGTTTAGACCCTGCCACACTCTAGAGGCAGCTCATCAGACCTGTCAAGCCTGCCAACTCCTCCAGCTAGACCTCTGTAATACAAAGCCATCTAAATCTTACAGGTCCTACCCAGAATGACACTTGGAGCAATTAAAATCAACTGCTACCAGTGCATTTCCTTCACACAAAATGATGTTCCACTGAGAGGTTTTCACATCCAGAATAATAGGCAGGAAAAAGTCTTAATAAGGTGAAGAAGTAGAAAAATAAGCAGTTAAAATATTGGCCTAAGAGACTATAAACAAATAAACAGTATTGTTCAGAAATACTGATTTTCTGTGGAGGAAACAACCGAGAATCAAAAGGTCAAGAGGAAAAAGAGGAAACAGAAAAGGACACTTGCAGATTCTGCAGAAAGATATGTGAAAACAAGAGGAACTTAGGAGAGCAGGGAGGGAAAAAACCCCAAGTAATTCATTTACTGATTCAATAGTTAGCACAATTTGCATATCCATCCCTGTATCAGAGGCTTTGAAATTCTGTTTTTCTCCAGCTGTTTTTCTTATCATTTTGGCATGTTTTCTCATCACATGCAGCCATTTAGCTCTCAGATGCTCTTGTTAACAGACTGCTGGCACCTTCAGCTGCTCCCAGGCCTTCTTTTTTAAATCTCCCAGCTGCCTCTCTTACCCCTCATAACATGACTGGCCTACCCAATCTTTTAAAAATTGTTTCCAGCTGCCACATTTGGTGCTCTAGATATTTTCCATTCTCTCCCCCAGAATATGGTATTTTGGAGTGTTTCTGTTGGCTGATGGGATGACAGCAGATTTCCAAAGCCTATTTCTACCCTAATAGGAATCTCATCTGAGTCCTTTTGAGATTTTCATGCACCAAACTGAAATTTTTATTTTTTGCTGTTAGTGAATGCTGGGAAGCTGAGACGAGGAGGAGAGTGTGGTGCTAAATCACCAGCGTGGTAAAAATACAGTGATCTATGACCAGATAATCAAATCTCACCTCTTGCTGTTTCACAGATCTCAAGTGTCTTGGTTCTCTCTTGTCTTAGAACCTGTCCAATTTCCCACACTGTATGCAACACCTCTGGAATTGAGAAGAAATTTCAGGTCATTTCAGCTTACAATTTGGAATCACTCGCCCAACAGCATCCCAAATCCTTACACTACTCCTACAGCCTGCAGCCTCTGGAACTGGCATGGAAAAAGCTCTATGTGTATTTAAGAAACATAGTTTGGTACATGTGAATCCTTTGACTTCCACAGTCAAGAAAAAGCTTTACACACAGGTTCCTCTTAACTGCGTAAGAGACAGTTTAGACACACCTGGTGGTGATTCTCATGCATACTTCTGCACTTTGGAAAGCAGATGATGCTTTCATGTAGAATGGTTTGTAAAATTTTGTCCCAAACTTGTATGGTTATAGGAAATTCTAATTGCCATCTAATTAAATGCACTCAAAATTAAATTTCAAAGCTATCTGTCTTCCTTTTTTCCACATTTGGGCAAAAGTAAAATGAAATCTGGTCATATGAGGCACTTAGAAATTATGAAATCCTAACTGGATTTTAACAATGCCATTTGAATAAACATGCTTGAATGTTCAGAAAAGAATAATAATTTAAAAATCTCAAAGATCTTATCTGCATATCATTTAAGTTTCTATGTGATTCCCTCAGGGTTGTTCCTTTTTATTCAAGACCTTTTCTTATCCAGATAGAAGCTCAGATTTAGCCATAGGAGGGGCCTGGGTGAAGAATCTTCTGTGCAACAGGTGCCCACTGTACCCAGATGAGCCAGGACAAAATGTGTTGGCTCCCAGCACTTGTTTTGAAATAGGTCATGAACTCAGAAAATCCATTTATAAACATTGCACCAGGCTGTAGAACAAGGCACATGTTTGGTGGTGTCTGAGAAAGGAACCCTCCTCTACCACTGTGGAGGAAGGATCCTCTGCTCATCTTCTTCCATTCTCCTCTCTGAAACTCACAGCCCAGTGCTGCAGTTTAACCCTAACCGGCGACTAACTGGCCAAAACCAGGACACGCAGGAAGAGGAAAAGGAGTTCTGGATCTCTGTGCTCATTCTAAAATTGTTTGAGGGAGAAAGGAACTGTATCATGAGGCCTTGAAAAACGCTAAGAGGAGCTTGAAGCTTGATTGTAAGAACCAGTTAGGTCACGACCATGGTCAGGAGAGAAGCAACTATAGAATTGGCAAGTTAAGTAGAGAAGAGGCCAGAAGAGAGGTTTTTAACAGAATCACAGACATTTTCATACTGACTGAAAACAGCCTCCCTCTTAAAGGGTCTAGTGGTCTTCTCCACAACACAGTGAAATTATGGAGAGCTCTCCAAATACCTTCAGAGAACTTTGTGTTGGGCCTTGTGGTCTTGTCTTCAGATTAGGTGGTTTTAATAAAGGGCATTAACAGATGTTTTTAAAAACACTTCTAAAGTCATAAGAGCTGTGAGATCTTTGCGAGACGTAAGATTGTTACCAGACCTGAGAACAAAAATCACAGGTTCCTTCCCAGTTTCATTTTTAATGCTTGCAAAATGCTTCTCTGGTACAAAGAGAAGGAATTTGCAAGTCAGCTCATGAAAAAAAGGAGAACCAAATTCCACAATTAACTAGGCCATCATCTAGCACACATAGTTCTCCATTCCTGCCAAGTACTATCAATACTCTGAAAAGAACCCTATTAATAAGAAATGTTATTTGGAATAGACAAAATTGGGGTTGCCTGATTCCAAAGAAACCAAATATGCTGACCATGACGCAACACTCTGAACTTTCCACATGAGATCACTAGATATCATTGACAGTGAGAAATGAGAATGGGATTACGTATTCAGTATACGAAACACAGAATCACTTTCTATATCTAGGCTGCATCAAGCTAAATGGCACGAATGGGTTTAAGTACCTTCTTTCTTAAAAAAAAAAAATAAAAAAAATAAAATAGTATATGTACGTCCTCCTGTCCCTGTAATTAATTAGACAAGCACAAGAAGATCATGCCAAATCCTATGATTCTCTATCTTACACTTTATCAGCACTGAATACTGTAGTCTGGTGCAAAGCAGAAAAATAAAAAAAAAATGAGAGTCATCTCCACAGGCTTAACTTTACTCCAGGAAAAATCTCCCTAGTCCTGCTCTGTGGTCAAGAGACACATAGACCCTCTGAATCACTGTCAGAAGGAGCCTCTTCCTCCTGCTTGTAAAAGGATGCAAAGGGGACTAGCTCACCTAAGGTAAAGTTTGCTTCTGTAGTGTTATTTTCTCTACGTAAAAGGTTTTCTGCTGATTTTTTTGTTTTTCAAATAGAAATAAAAGGCAGTGATTGCCTAGCTTTGTCTCTCTGAATAATACTGAATTAAATCCTAAAGACGGTTCCTAGAGACAATCACAAAAGCAATATAAAGCCACAACAAATTATGAATGTGTTGTATCAACAGCAACTCTATTACTAACTCGCTATCAGCTTGATAGACCCTTAACTATGATATCAAAAAGTGGTGTCTCCAGTACATAGTTCTTTAAAGAAAAAAAATGTCAAAGAGAAATAAAAAATGGGAGGAACATATAGCACCTCACTTTTCATCATTTGAAACAAAGTTTTCTCTGGAAGAAAATCGTTATACTAAAATTCTGTAAGTACATAATCCAATTAAATGTTCTTTTATAAGGGCAAATGGAAGTGCACAGTGATCTCCAAGTGCTTGGTGAGAGCTATAGTTTTGATTTGGTTATTTTCAAATCTTCTAGTAAATCTAGTGTCAGCATCTAGTTAATAGAGCTGACACAGTGGGGATGCTGCACAATGTTTACATTACATGTGATATGTATTTCCATGTAGTTCTCACAAATGAACATTTGTAATTCTCTAAAAGCCACAGACTGTAAGTTAAGAACAGATGCCACAGACTTGAATCTCCATCATCAAATACTAAGATATGAAAGAATTAACCAAATATAGTAAAAAACCCCACATAATTGCATACTGAATTTATCTCACGTATGCTGTGGAATACCAAACATGTATGTAACACATTCACTTTATGTATATAACATATATATTTTAGATATTGGTTATTTTCATTTAATCAACAAATTGTTTTACTGCTGAAACAAAGTTGCCTGTTTTCACTTACACACATACAGCCAAACATAATTGGGTAAAAGTCAAAAGTCTTTTCTATGTAGCCTTTTCCTCAGCACTTCTACTTTGTTTTGTTGCTCAGCGTGTCAGCTGTGTTTAGTCACTTTTGCTCACTGCGGTGTGAGCACACACGCATGCATCTGTGTGGGGACTGAGAGCCAGACAGCATGTGGAACACCAAAGATGTGCTTGCCAGGTAGCTAGCACAGGTGGGATGGTACAAAGCTGCAAACACAAACGCCTCAGATGACTGTGTGCGTGAATTTCAAATGAACTCAGTGTCCGTGGGCCAGGTTTTGTCCTTGTGTAGCTTTCACTGAGTTTATCTTGTGACATTCTGTTGTGGCTGTTGTTCAAAAAAAACAAACAAAACAAAACCCGAAAAAAACCCCCCGCCAGAAAAAAACAGCCCTTTTTTTTTTTTTTTACATTAAAAGAGAAGGGTGGATCATACAAGTTATTTCAAAATATTTGAGCCGGAGTTATTGTGGTTTTAATGGCCATTTCTACCCAGCCAAGACAGTGAATCAATACAATGTATCTATTTGTTAAATGACTTCTCTTCAAACAAAAGAAGGTAGCAGGCATTTTATGAATAAGTAGTTATAGCAAACCTGTAACTTTTAAAACATGGGCTAAGAAGTTGTGAAAAAGTCTAAAAAGTTGTGGCATATAAGCAAAATTATGATAGAAAGTTTCATTTCTTCACAAAGCTGCATCAGAATTTCAGAACTAATCAGGGACATGCTATAAAATCCAACATTCCCATTATTACTGAAACAGTGATTGTATAAATTCGAGCATTATCTTATGCATTACCACTACTATCCCTCCTCTTTTTTGGATAGCATCACAAGTGTAGTGTCAGTAGAGCCGACCAAATGTTTGCTGTTACAACACATGCATGGAGCTCGTAATCGTCGATCCCGCCTCATCCTGCACAACACTGGCCAAAATAGCCAGTGGTGCTGCCAGACTCAAAATATATCACTATGTCCTCCTGATAATACAAAAGGACAGAGTTCCACAAATTCAGATCTGTCGTCCTTCTGAAACAGATGGAACTTGATGGGAAAATTATCATAAAACTTGATTTGAGTCGATTGAGCCAAATGAATCATAAAGAGCCTTAACAACCAACTGACGTATATTCCCCTGCCTTTTGCCATAGACAGGAACAATCTATCTTTATTCACTGCATATACAATTACTGGTATGCAGGTTTGATGACAAGCTATTTCTTAGAGCACATAACAAATCCCAGGTGAGTGTATTTGTGGTGAGCTGCAACACTGCAGAGCTATCTGAACCCAGATCCTGCAGCAGCAACAGGTATCACTGAAACTCCCAAGTGCAAGTTATTCTTGTAATAACAATGCAAAGTTCAGCCACTGAGCTTTTGATCCACAGGATCTGGTCTGTGACTCACACAGGAATTTGACATATTCATACTTTGCTATAAGTACTTTGATTGAGGCTTCTGAGGTTAGTAAAAAGTTAAGAGAGGTAACATATTTGACTGATACCAGTCCACAATTCACCGACCCCTGCCAACACCTCAGAGCTCCCACTTCCCAGTGCCATATCTGTGTCCAGCATCTTAATTCTAGGTCTTTTAGGGAGTCTGTGTGGGCATGACTGGACAATGACCTAAAAATATTCAATATAGAAGCCACTTTTGATCGGCATCTATTTTTGCTACACTAGTCACATAAATAAAGTTTTAAATCCTTAGCAGCATACACGCTCCTAGTTTCAGATTATATTTCAGTGAAATAACTGCAGGGACACTGGGTCAGATGTGCAGTGGCTATAAACCAGCAGATCTCTGAGCTTCCTGTAAGGTCTGGAGACCTAGAAGAACTGAGCATCTAACCTGAAGCATAATAGGTAAAAATAGCTGTTACAGGTGAGAGTCCACTTCTAAAATATTAATGGAAAAAATTATTGAATTTGTCTCCAAAGATACAATGGCTGATTAATACTACCTGAACACACACTTCTTGCCTTAGACAGGTACCCTAATCTAAGATGCAAATGAACAGAGGCAAAGGAAAATAGGGAAAATATTATACTGGAAAGATTCAATACAAAAAAATCTTCAGCTTTCACAGCTTTTTCAGTATTAAGGCCCATTTTTCACAAAAACAAGTTTGAAGGAAGAGGTGGGAAGACCTTACATTTGTCATTGTCCAAATTTAATCTTCAGTCGAAACTGAAAGGCCCCACGACACTGTCAAAGTAAAACTGCCACCCCAAGCCACCTACAACTGTCAAAACATTTCTATGACTGTGTTTAAAGTAACTGGTAATGGCCTCTCCAGATTTCATATCCCTAAAATGATCCCCTAAAATAAAGGAATTAAACCCCTGTGTTTAAAAGGTCTTTGGCATAGGAAACAATGAGTTAACAATAATGAGGTGTCAGCGGCAGTAATGAGGTTATTTTTTGATCCCAAGATAATCCAAACAGTTGGAAGATTATTTCCTAATGTGCCAAATAAGTTCCATCCCTCTCAACTTTGAGAGAACAAAAAAACAAGCATGAAAATAGGAGAGAGGTTTGTACAAAAACACATCCTATGAATGAATCTAGGAAATCATTAGAACTGAAATAAATTGGAAATAACATATATCGAGCCACAGAATGGATTTTAAGGTCTTTCAACACTAAGTTTACTTCCATTTACTGAAATCGTTCTCGCTTAGTATGAAACTTCATTCTGCACACATACTGTGCCTGAGACAACAAAAAGCAGTAGCTTGGCCAAGTTTCCTAACAGATCCGTGGATAAGACCACAAAGCTTTAGTCTACAGGGAAAAGCAGGTACCTTGGCAAGTCTGCCTGTGGCTCACTGACCTTTCTTTCAGAAAAGGTCACCACAGAGTCAGGTTCCTGAACTTCCCAAGGATTCTGCAGCTCTAAAGCTTGGGATCTTTTAGACTATAGCATCATGTAGCCTAAAGCAACATGAATTAATAAACCTTTTTTTTTTTAATTCCCACAAAACCTTTTCAGAAGTCCAGGAGGAATCAGGACTGATACCAGTGCAGTTCTTGGCTTTCAGCAGCTAAGGCATTGCCGAAGAGTGCTGTAAGAACACACAAAACCAGCTGCACATAGGTGAAAGGCTGAAGGCTTCTGTGTCTGTGCGAGGAGCTCTGATTGTCTGTTGTCTGCCCTGAGCACAATTATGAGAGTTTAGCTTACGGTACTCTCAAGCTGGCTCTTCTTGTTACATTCAATGCGATGAAAAACAAAATAAAAAGGCAGTGAAATTTTTTCCCCAATTATTTTCAATGGAAGAATAGAACACTGTGCACCTTAGGCTGCAAGAATTAAGTTTTAAGCCATGGCAGATTATAATAAATTGATTTGCTAAAGGAGCAAATAGAAACCCTTGAGTTACACAGCATTTTAAGCAAGAGAATGACAGACTGAAACAGGTTTAACAGTGATGCTAGGTTAAATCTTAAATTAAGCATGTGCAATGTCTTTCGGTTTTTCAGGGTGTGGCTCACATCACACACGGAATGAGCAAACCAGTTTCTAAGAGGTGAACCCTCCACAATCGGAATGATTATTTTAAAGAATCATAGAATAACTCAGATATGGAGCTGTAGATGCTATAAAAAAATCATGTTATTATTAGTTCCAAAGGAACAATAGCTGCTTACACTGCTAAACTTTGTGATCATTCTTCTAGATTAAATTACTTGTGATTTTCTAAAAAGTGCACTTCTTTTCTATACTTTATATAATTTAAATCCTTATCTTTGGTTTCTTTTTTTTAAAGATGCATCAAATAAGACGCTTAAATAAGACAAAAGGAGCAGCATGAAAATACTCTTGCTGCAATGAAAAAGTTGCTTTTTTGGGGGAAAAAAAAGATAATTTAGGGGCCAGTGGATTAGATGACCTCAAGAGGTCCCTTCCAACATAAAAAATTCTGTGATACTCTGATAGATACTTTTATATATGTTATATACCTAATAAATTGCATAAACCATATATTTTATTCTACTAATAAATACTAATTAATATTAAATATATTATATTTTCGTTACACATTATGTAATTTTATGCATTGTATTTTATATATTCTATCATGCAAATAAAACAAAATAAAATTAATGAAAAGCAAATGTGGCCATTTTTCTTTAAATAAAGCTACAAACTAAAGAAGTATTAGCAAAAAAAAAAAAACAGTAAGAGAGAAAAACACATGTTTCTGTGTTCTTGATAGAGTATTTTAACAGCACAGCCTCCAGTTCAATGTGTATAGTGACAACAGAGGAGCAGCCACTATGACTATCAGTAATTCCTCATACAAATAAATCACTCGTATGTGTCTACACATACATACACACACATACATGACAAACCAGCCCAACAGAACAGTGGCTCATTCCTACTTATCACTCTCCGTGCAATCACACCTTTCCACCTATCCTGAAGGTCATGAATTTGCACTTGGTGGGAGATGGATGTGTATTTCCAGCATCCAAAAATTTTGGAAAAGGCGGACTGCAACTGCTTTCCAGCCAAGTATTAATGCCAGGCTGCATCCACCGCTGCTGGATAGAAAGTGAGTAGTCACGGCCTTCGCAGGTGGAGCATGGGAGGTGAAATCCACAGCCAGTGAATGAGGTTGCTGGGCAAGACACACACGCACTCCCACACAGCAGCTGCTACTGCTGTTCCTGTCAATAGCCCCACCATCTGAAGGAGAGAGGCTTTTTCAAAGGTGAGCTGATTCAGCTGCACAAGGGTTTAAGGCCATCTTTACTAATTATTTCCTGAATTAGAGCTATCTTCTAGTAAATAATGGTAGCCACTCAAGTGGACTTCAGCTGGAACGGGAGTGGACCCCAAAGAACTGCCACCCGCTCTCTCAAACCTATGACTTAACTTGTGCTGACTTCAATCACACTGGAACAAACAGACCTTTAAACCTGAGGCTCTCCCTCAAACAAAAATGGACTGAAGTCAGCAGGTGTTTTGCTCAGAAAGGCTTCCAACTACTAAAAACAGCCCCTGGACACATACAGATGCTCTGCCCATCATCCAACAATTCTCTGTACTGAAATGTATTTTTGTAGAAGACCTAAACACCTCTGATGAGCTGAGCTTTTGCTCATCATTCTCCTCCTGGAGAGTATCAGGAAACATGAATATAAAAGTGTATTTTCACCTATACTAAAATGCTTGTTATTTGTTGGCACTCAGCCAACAGTCAGAAATGTGACATTGTAACTTTGGAGTTTTGGTTGTACTCTTGAAAATTAGTATTTGCATTTCAGAAAATGAAAACTTTAAAAAGGTTGAGATTGATGTTATAGAACTGACATCCAAAATGACAACAGGAAAGTGGAAGAATGTAGTAATAAATATCAAAATAACTAGTAATAGCAAAACAACAATAGTCCCTTCTATCCTGCTTTTCTTCATTGAACAGTAAATTACCACTGAAGGTACACATCATACAACCTTTAGGCGGGGGATCTGTACCACACAACAACTAGGAAAATCAATCTCCAGCAACTCCCATATGTGCAGCACATCAGGTCCTCTACCAAATTTGTTCAATAACACTAAAAGGAACATTTTAAGGAAGACATGTTATAAATACCACAGGGAATACCACGTTTCCTTTTTATCCTGGAAAAGCTGCACTTCAGAAATATTTAAACTTCTTAAATTTTATAACATGCTGGTGAACCATTATAAATACTGATGAATGACTCAGGAAAGGGATTATAGGTGTTGTTCACCACAGCTGATGATGTAGATAAACCTGTGTTTCCAAGAATGTTAATCTGGGGACCATCTTATCTTTTGTTTCCCCGAAAGATTTCACTCCATTGTTCCTCTGACACATTTTATTTTCTTTTTACTAAGTGCTTCATGAACGAACTCTCAGCAATTCACTCCCTGCTGCTGCTGACCCCGAGGCCCCCAGGGTAGCCCCTAGCTTGGCTGATCTCTAAGGTACATACACAAGAGGTGACAGAGGGCACAGACAAACCACTGAACCACGCTGAGGCAGCCAACCTCAGGTAAACAGGACAGGTTTGGCTGATTATTATGGGCTGAATGAAGCTGGTGGCTGGAAGAGGCTGATATTTCAGGATTGGTCAGCTCAGATACATGAACAACCTTTTATAAGCCATGGCACAGATGAGTGCCTTTAATACTGGTTTGACTTTGTAAATATACATGGCAATACTCGACTATTTGGGTTAAAATCATTGAACATTTTATAACTACCACAGGATACACAGTTTTGTTACTTTAAACACCCTTTACACAATCTGCAGTGCCTGAGTCTGTCTTATACTGGGGAAATGAGTTGGAGATGCCCCAGCTCAGCAGCTGGGCAGCAGAGGTAGATGAACTCCTACAGATCAGAGGGACAAGATAGACCTGGACTTCACTGGGATGCGGAAAGGTCTCTTCCTAATCTGATGTGCACATCAAATGAACAATAGTAATCTAATAACAAGCATCTGCAGGGCACAGATTGTCTATGAAGGTGCTTCTAGGTTTTTTTCCTTTGCATCTAAACTATTTATATTTCTACCTAATGGGATATATAGGAACTTAGAGTAAAAGTTCTTTTATCAACTATTTGTTTCATAAATATTATAAATTGCATACTACTCACAGTTTAATTTAAATTGTACTCTTTCTTTTTCCCTTCAAAACCTACATATATTGTTAGCCCTATTAGATCAAGGTTAAATATCAAATCTTCTTCATATTTATCTTTCATGCTCCTTTTTTTCATACTCTGTGATAAGTCTGTTGTAATAGTGGAAATCTGTATATAACCAATAGTATTGTTCCAGAGGTACTGATATAACTGAATTAGAATCAAAACTGAGGTCCTTATTTATACCAAGGTTTTATATATTTTTTATATTCATGGTCTAATTCATAAATCAGCCTTAGAGTATTGTTTTCCTTTCTTTTCCTTTATGAAGATACAAGAATGGCACATTTGTTGAGGGATTAAAAGAGAACTCCAAGATTAATTATTCAAGAGAGCAAAGAATATTCTTTTCCAAAGAAAACTATAGCTTTTAGAAATACAGTGCAGTATATGCAGAGCCTTTGTAAATACAGGGAAGCAAGAAAATAAGCATGAAATAAATGACTGGTTTTGAGACAAAAATATTATTTCTGATACCTAAATGATTGGCATACATTTATTCAAGGAAAACATTAATTCAGACATGTAGGGTGAAATGCTGACCCTGTCAGCCAGCAACAAAACACTCACTAACTTGAGGAGAACCAGGATTTCATCCCATCAGTGTGAAATATTTATAGTTCCTTCAATCCATTTTAGGTACTAAATTTAAGTATGTTTTGTTACTTTTCTTTATGTTTTGCTTCTTTACTTTGCTCCTCCTCCCTTTTTTGAGGAAAAAAAAAAGGAAGGTAATGTGGCTATTTGGACTAGACAATCATTGTAGGTCCTTTCCAACTGAAATATTCTATTCTATTCTATTCTATTCTATTCTATTCTATTCTATTCTATTCTATTCTATTCTATTCTATTCTATTCTATTCTATTCTATTCTATTCTATTCTATTCTATTCTATTCTATTCTATTCTATTCTATTCTATTCTATTCTATTCTATTCTATTCTATTCTATTCTATTCTATTCTATTCTATTCTATTCTATTCTATTCTATTCTATTCTATTCTATTCTATTCTATTCTATTCTATTCTATTCTATTCTATTCTATTCTATTCTATTCTATTCTATTCTATTCTATTCTATTCTATTCTATTCTATTCTATTCTATTCTATTCTATTCTATTCTATTCTATTCTATTCTATTCTATTCTATTCTATTCTATTCTATTCTATTCTATTCTATTCTATTCTATTCTATTCTATTCTATTCTATTCTATTCTATTCTATTCTATTCTATTCTATTCTATTCTATTCTATTCTATTCTATTCTATTCTATTCTATTCTATTCTATTCTATTCTATTCTATTCTATTCTATTCTATTCTATTCTATTCTATTCTATTCTATTCTATTCTATTCTATTCTATTCTATTCTATTCTATTCTATTCTATTCTATTCTATTCTATTCTATTCTATTCTTTAGCTTGATTCATCCTAAAACTTTTTTTGGCTTTATGTTTCTGAAGTAAACCCTTCTTTATTCAACAGAGGGAATCCTTCTGCCACAGATGTATGAGGAAATCGTGTATTGAGAAAGGCAGATTTCAGAAAAGGGGTCTAGTCTTAAAAAGCTCTCAAAATATTGTAAAATAAAAAGATGCCACTCCACTTGCTGTGGAACATAAAAGCTGGAGTAAATGACTGTGCTAGGCTCTGTGCTGCTGTGCCTGATCAGCTCTGTGTCCCTAATCTAGGTAGTCATAAATTGCAAAATAATATTTTAGGCTGACAAAACTGCATAATAATATAAGTAATGTACTGTACCTAGAGATCCTTGCCAGCAGCATCATTTTGCAGGAGGATATAAAACTGAGATATCCTTACTCTTCAAGTCCTTGGTTGAGGGAGAGGTTGAAAGAGCAGAAGAAAATTCACATCGCTGTCACGCCTGGGATTCCAATTCTGTACTGGAAAAGCATAAATCACCTCAGATTCCTTCAAGAACTAGGTAAAATATTTCAAAGACTCACATTCAAAACTCATGGGTTTGCCCCCTCAATTCTTTATCAGGGTAGTAAGTGTATTTACAGAAGATACCTGCCAATAGCTAAATGGGCTCTTATAAGAGAAGACCAAGCACCGTGACTGTGTCAAGGTAAAGGTTTTATTTTCTGCCTGAATGAACTGATCTAACAGGGACTAAGTGCTTTTCTTGCTCTCCCCTCACCCACATAGTGCAAAGAAGCTTCGAGATGGACAAAACCAACAAGGTACAGCATTGGGAGAAGGGGGTAGCAAATGTCACCTGGTAGCTTATTAACCATTGTGGAAGAACAGAGGAATTCTGCCTCTAAGGGGCTTTTTCTTTGACTTACTCAGCCTGTGATGACCACAACTGGAGTTACACTACTTAGGAACCACTGTTCAAATAAGGGCACAGTCTATTTAAATGCTTGGAACAACACTGAATTTATAACTTTCAGAATACACATTGGTTATCTGCCCACATGGCTATTTGATTGTATTCTACAAATTGTTCTCTCTGTAAAAAAATCTTATTAAGTTATCAATTAATGTGATTTTACCACAAATTTTGCACAATTAGGTGTTTTCTTTAAAGCACCGTTCCCTAGAATCAGGTGATTCTGTATTTTAAACAAACAAAAAAAGTTTCTAGCCCAGTGGTATGCATTGTAAGCCTTGAATTCATTAACAAAAAGAATCTCAAATATCCCCAGCTTTTCAGAAAAAAATCTAATTTTCTGTGCATCTGGATTTTTCAGTACCTCTGCTGCACCAGCTGTCTGGGCTTTCCTATGCCACAAGAATATTGGTCTCAGGGAATCCTATGTAAGTCTTCCCAGGAAAAAGTTTAGAGCTGACTCTATGCTTTCTGCGTCTAGGAGATGGAAAACAAACAAACAAACAAACAAACTACAACCTGGATTTACTGGTGAAAAAAATGGAAGTCATGTCAGAACCCCTCAGCAATAAGCACAAATGACTTTGACTGATCACTAAATGAGGGATTTTAACTGCCAGTAGTACATGAAGAAGACTGATGCTTTTTACTGATGATGTAGACTCAGCAAGTCTTGACAAGCTATGATCATGAGAGTGATGCCATCATACACAGGGTGAAAGAAACACAGCAGCAGACAACAAGGAAAAAAAGTAAAAATGTCACCTGCCAAGAAAAAAATGCAGCCGCAAGAATACACAGATTAAAACACCAGAGTTCCACGCCTGACCCATTTGCACATTCTGAAACTGACTGGAGCTTCAGGGATGGTGGGACACGTGGAATGAGTCAAAGAAGCTGTGGCATGAAGATGACCATGAAATACTTTTAGCTGGCTTTGACTTCTGGCAGTGTTTGGGTACGCTTGCATTTTCCTCTGTCGCAGATGGATTACGAAGCACTGGCAAAGACTGGACATGAGAGAGCATGGATATTTAACCACTGCAATTATTCTACTAAGATGCTTCACAGCTCACATCTGGGTCTGGAACAGTGAGCCAGCATCATGGCAAAGCTGTCCTGGAACTCTGCCAAAGCAGAACTGTGCATTCAACTGCTAAGCTGGAAGCACTACCTTGTTTGGTTTAGTTGTACTGGGGCCTCACTAGAGAACACTGCCAGTCTCTCTTAAAGGATCCCCTGCATCCCAGATTGAAAGGAAGCTGGAAACAGATCCAGGAAGCTTAAATAGAAATGCTAAAATTCTAAAATGGGAAAACTAACACTGAAGAGTGAATAAGACTTTGTTGTTCCTTTTGACTACTGCTTCCATAGGTTTCATACACAGCAAGAGAGTAGTTCAAGGTGGCACAGTAACACTACACTCACATACTTGGAAGATTTGCTCACTCAGATCATCCTCACTAAAAGGTCTTTGCAAATTTCTGCCTGTAATTAAATGAAAAACACAAAACTTCACTTGAAATCCATATCAAAATGCAGTACTGTGTCAAACAGGTTGTTTAGCAAAAACACAACACGAGCCTGTATCCCATGATCATCAACAGACAGGGCAATGTAAATACTTACCAGAACTGAGGCCCAAGCCTACTATATTCACTGAGGAGCTTCCCCAAAACCTCCACAGAACTGAATTAAACCACAAAACTACCATCAGTAAAAGTAGTCACAAAGATTAGTATTTGTGAGATCAGAACAATTTCCCCTTGGATTCAACAAAGCCTTTAAACATATACTGAATTATAAACAAGTGAGTAATTCCATCCCTGTGTGACAAGCTGCTTAAATACAATGGGAATGCTTAAGTGCTCTGCTACATGGGGATGCCATTACTCACATACTTAACGATAAGCGCGTGCTTATTACTTAACTTTTTATGTTGCGATGTCTAAAAAGAAGCATGCAACTAATTGATGTACAATTATGAGAGCCCACACCCCCAGAGCTTACTGCATAAAAGAGAATACAAAGAAGAGATAAAAAAAAGCAGTAGAGTGACAGCTATGAAATTAAATGTAACTTGAATCTGCCTGCATATTTTACAGGTGAACAGTTTGAGTGATGACAGATTTCACCCCAGTCTGAAAGAGGAAAACCAGTCCACTTATCTGGCAGAATCTTCCCTTTATTTTTTCCTGCATGTTCTGACACTTGATCTGTACAAGATAACCACAAAGGGTTCTTCACAGATCCATTTTGTTAATTAGCTATATGCTGTTCTTCAAATTCTGTAGACTAAACAGCAGATTTGGTAAGCAAAAGCCATCTTGACATGTCCTGAATGCACTCCAATATTATTTAAGCAGATATAGCAAATCACACTACCAAGATTTTCACATGATATTCCAATTTATTTTCACATCAGTAAGTGCTTCTGCAATTTTAATCCATATTTTCTGCATTGCCTCAGCACAGACAGACTGCATGAAATCAAGGCAATGAGCAACAATATTTGTGGTTTTCTCCAGACTCATCTATGAATCATTTAGATGCAACTTCCATCAATAGAGAAATTTTACAATCATATACATTGAAAGTCCATTTTCAACACAGACTAGGAAAGTAAGAATTAACATTTTTAAGTCTTCTTCTGTGAAAAAAACATGCATGCAAATAAAAGATGCACCAGAGTATTTTCTTTTAAGTAGGTTACAATGCTGTCATTCTGCAGAGATTCTGATAGCCTATCTCTACAGCTTCTGATGTGTACTTTGGGATCCCTGCACAACTTTAGAAATACATTCTTCTATAAAAGGGAATAAAACATGCCAGCCTTGGCACAGATTGTCTGCAGCAGCAAAGTTAGTAAGGAAAATGAAAAAAGAGTCATAAAGTTATATTAAATCGAATCCACTACACTCCATGAGCTGCTACATTTTAACTGGGTAACTTCCTGCAAGAGGGCTATTACTGCACCTCTTGCTTAAGAGGAGCTCGTCAACATTTCAAGAGGACTATGGCCTAAGTTAGAATTGTAAGGCTTTTTTGGAATGTTTTGATCTGGAAGTTGGTGACCCTGTCCTGACTAAAAAAAGTACATAGATAAAATTCTTTAACTGTTAATGTTTCAATTACAGGCATCAATGTATTTTCTGTATATCTGAATGTATTGTTAGATTGATGGCAAAGTGCTCAGACCCAGGGTCTGATATTCCAGTCATTCCTTGCTCAGTGTTTCACTTGATACCAATTCCAATACCATTTTCAAAACTTGTTCTTTATTGTTGTCCAAGCCTTTTTCCTGATGGGATGGAACAAATGCATGTCATCTAGTCAATATTTTTGCACATACAATATTTTGCAAAGTCTAAAATTTGCACATCTCTCATTTCTTTCTTCTCTTTAGGGGGATGTTCCTCAGCCTGAATTGAAAATTATTAAGTTCTTTAATAGAATTGGCCTTTCAGATTGCCTTTATTTATTATAGAAACTGCAAGACTTTCTTCTCTAGTATTTTCAGGCACTACATCTTGTATCTTTGCTTGCCATTGAGTTTCCTGCCTTTTATGAGGCCACTTTACAGTTACTGAATCTCCTTTTTTCGTCTTCTTACTAAATTTATTACTTCTTCTTGTTCCTTTTACCTTTGACTTAGCCTTTTAGGTTTGCCAAAATTCTTCTTGGGATAAGAAGAAATAACTTGACTGTTTCGTGAAGAAAGCACTAGAAGACAGGAGCAAAGATGGATTACAGACATGTTTTAAACACATAGGGCATCTGTCGGTTGGTAGCCTCATAAAACTTTTCATGGAAAGGAAATGCCCCATAGTTTCTCCTTCTTTTCTGCATGCCTCTTATGTAAAAGGATGATGTGAAGTGTTCAACTGAGCTCTTACAATAAGAGCTTATAAAACTTTTCATCACTTAACTCTAACACATTTTCTCAAATTAAACTGACATTCTGCAGAAATTCCATTGCATTTATCATCCTAAACTTTCAACTTATCATGCTGACACTGCACAAGTCTTGAGATTTTTTTCTTTTTCTCTGAGTTGTAAGAAATACAGACCTGGGGCTTTACTCTAAGTGTAGTAGTTTCACTGTTTCTTAATCCTTTTGGGCTCTCCTTTCAGAAGGAGATCTTCTGGGCTTGTTTCTCATTTCTCTTGAGTAGTTTCTGTGTTCTGTGCATTTTTTCAATCAGGTCTTCAATTCCATACAACCTTTACCCTTTTGGAAGGTTTGGCAAGACCCTCTGGTTTAAAATATGTGCTGTTCTGTTGATTTCATCTGGCTGCTTGTACATGCCAAGGAGAACTAGTTCATTTCACTTCATACAGGAAAGTGCGCCAGTGATTTTTTTGCAATTTCCAATGCCAATTACATTGTCTGCACTACTGAGTTTGGATCCCAGACAGATCCTTGCAGTCTGCTTGCTTTTGCTTAATGCCGACTTTAGGCATGTGAGGTCTGTGAGCTGCTATTAACCATGGCATTCTTGTTAAAATATGACTTTCCTCAGCCCACATTTAACTGCTGCACAATTAAAACAAATCCTTGTGTTCTATGTTTTATAGTGGTGTTGTCAGACCATCAGAAATGAAACAGAAAGTCTCCAAAAATAAGCTATATATTTGACAGAAAAATGTGCTACCAGTTTTTGCATGATGACATGGTTGACTTGAAAAATATATCTGGTCTTTTTTATTATCACCATCTAATGAATTCTTTCTTCCATTCAAGAACAAACTGTTTAGAGGCTGTGAATTCATGGTCTTCTCCCAAGACCTCAGTGCAGAAAGCCAGCTCATTTGATACGAGCACGTGAAGCAGATTTCAGGTGGATTCCCTTGGGACGATGTGGTGACAAGCACCGCACCACTGCAGAACACTCATGCTTTCATCTGGCGTGGGGTATGGACTGGTGTGAAGCCAAGAGAGCCTGACAAATGAGGCCTAGGCACGAGCGTTTGCCCACTGGGAGAAGTCCTAATTTCATGGCCACACTGAATGAAGGCAGCAGCCCCACCGTGGGCCCAGCTATAGCTGTGGTCAGGCTGGCACGGTTTAGTCCAGCCCAGAGTAGGCAATGAAGTATCCAAATGTACATGAAGCTGCCCTCGACCTTCCCTGCCGTGTGAGGTGAGGGGTCTGATGGTTTCCACATGGGCCCCACTCTTCTTTCCCACTGATTACCAGGCCAGTGTCTCGAGGAGTGCTCACTTCCAACTCTCCCAAGCCGTGCCCGACGGGCAAAAGCGGGGCCACCATATCAGCGGCCACGGGTGCCCTCACCCTGGGTTGCCCGCACTCTCCCCTGCTCCTCCGTGATGCTCCACCACTGCCATTTCCCCGCAGATTCCCAGCCGCCGCCGTGAGACACCTCTCCCTCTCCCTCTCTCTCCATTTTCACACTCCACCCACTTTTTGCTTTCTTTCTCCATCTCTGCCACCGTCTCTCTCCCTTTCTGGACTTGTCTTTATTTGGCACTCCCGGAAGCTGCTGGGCATTGCTCTCCCTGCCTGCCCGGGCAGCTGATGTGACTGACTGACACCGGCNGCCGGGGCCGGGGCCGGGGCCGCGCTCCCGCCGGTGGCGGCGGCAGGAGCAGCCGCAGCGGACATCTTGGGGATGGGGGAGAGTGATGAGGGGACGACTCCGGGCTCGGCCGGGGGCGGCAGGGCGGCGGAGTTATTCCTTGGGCGGGCAGCGCTTCGGAGCTATCTGGGTCAGGGACCCGCGCTGCCCCTCGACTTCCCTCCTGTCACCTGCGCCGGGCTCCGCACGGAAAGCTTCCCCCTCCCTCCCTTCTCCTCCTCCCTTCCCCTGGGTGATAAGTGGGAAGAGAGTAATCTGGGCTGGGAGAGGGGAGACCCGAGCGAAATACCACGGCAGACGAGGGATCCTCTTTGGGGCCGAAGCCGGATCTCCTCCGCCGAGCCCCCTGTCAGCGCCGGGAGCGACTCCGGGGGTGCTTTCGGCTGTGCCCCAGCCCCCACCCCGGGTCCCAGCAGCTGACGGGTTATTAAAAATGCCCTCGGCTTGTTTGTGCAGACCTGGCTGTCAAGCGCTGCCGGTCTTGAACTCTCTTAATCAGCGTAAGATGATCTAATTCTGAGGCAGGCGGCTGTAGTGCCGGTGGGAAGCGGGGCGCCGAGCCCTTGGATCCCCCCGCCCTTGGAGCCGGAGGTGTGCGTGTGGTGGAGGTGGCAGAACAGCCTACAGGTTTAGCCCCGAGGAAAGGGTTAAATAGCATCTTAGGGTGAGCGACCTGAGGGCGTGATATATACTTTTACATAAGAATATAAAAAGGAGACTTCAAATACAAGGTAGCTTTCAAAAGGGGCAAGAGGAAGGCAGAAATGAAGAACCGTGAAGCCGAGGTCCTGCGTTTTGCAGTAACTTGACATCAGGAGCACTCCCCCAGAGACGCAGCCAGCACAAAGCCGAGGAGAACTTGTCATGACCTCACCTAAAAGTGTGCAATCTGTCCTTTGCTTTGGAGATTGTTGTAGATTGGTATCTTAGCATTACAGCGTCAACAGTGAGGATTTTTATCAAGTAGAATTCAGATTTTGTCATGTGTAGGGGCAGTCTTAAAAACAAAGACCATCTGGGGAAGAAAGCTTTATTTATATACCTTACCTAGATGTGTTTGTTTCTGAATGATGGAAAATGTCAGGAAAAAACCCTACACAGCGGCCAGTCCATTAGGAAATAGTTGGAAGGGATCTGTGTAGCAGGGGGTCTGAGTGGGATAAACCTGCAGATTTTATCAATTTGTTTCTAAGCCAGGCAAAAGTGGCAGTGGTTTGTGGGCTACTGTGTTTCATTGTTTTGTGAAATTGTAATCAGGAAACTCGTCCTACTTCAGAAATGTAACTTTAAAAATTATTTAGAGTAGTAAAGTGGTAGATGGAATCAGTTGGAACTCAATACAGTACTCTCAAAGTTGGCCTTTTAAGACGTTACTGTGAGTCAGGTACCCTAATTTTCATGCAAATTTTATCCTAGCATTTCCTTTTAATTACATATTATGCAAATGATGATAAACTTTTTTCTGGTTTTATGCATTTTCAGCACCAGGATTTCATAACACTGGTTCTATTTTAAGCAAGTTTGCACAAGAACAAAGGCAATCCACCTTCTGTAACAAAGCCAGGCAGACAGAACAATATGGTCTTTTTGGTCTTGGGCTTAACAAAAATGCAAGTCTTCTGAATACTCCTATGATTCCTTTGTGTCTTCCCCTTTGAATGCGGCTCAGATGTGAAAGGTGGAGAGGCACAACTCCAAACTTAATGAATAAAATATGTTTTCTCTATTAAATAAAAATGAGGAGGATGTGCATTATTTACTATTACAGTAGAACTGACCTGTGATATGTTTTCATTATTGTTTGTCAGCTGTGGCTCTCACTTCAGTGGAGAAAAGTGCTTCTTAATATACCATAAGGAGCAAGGGTACTAAGATTACATGTATTAAATCCCCTCCCATCATTAGATTTTCTGATCCCACTGTATAATTTTTATTAAACATGCAAAATGCATTGGGCACCCAAGTTTGAAAAAAAAAACAAACATGGTAATCTGAATTAGCAGGTACTGGAAAAATAGAGTGAGTAAGTAAGGCTGGAAACCAGACGCGTTGTATTCAGCTCTCAGCCTGGATGTTGATTTGCAACATCACCTGGATGAAGTCAAATATCTATGCTTTAATCTGTGGTCTATCAGTGGCAATAAAATTGCAATTGGTTTGAACTCTAGGGAGAGAAAAGATGAACTGCCAAATATGTTAAAGAATATTCTTAGTGGTTTTGCACGAGTTCTAACATCACGTGCAACAGCAGCAAACTCAATAGCTGCAGTTGCTGCCTACTGGAACATCTGACTGTGTGAAAGAGAACGTTCTTTGCTTATCATGCTTATAGGGGCAAAACTAAAGAAACGCCTACAATAAATAAAGCATACATTTTTGCAGTTATTCTTCTGCTTTATTATGAACTGGTTAAAAGATTTTGCTTGATGAAGTACCCCTGATATATATAAATAATTTTAATTCCTTTTTCTAAAACTTTAAGTGCATCTTTTGCAGTAGGGGGGACAATTGGGAACTCGTCATTTTCATGTGGTATGGAGTCTACTCCAGTTGCTTACATAATACAAAATACTTCAAACTCTGAAGACTCAGCTCTTCTTCAGAATGTCACTGCTAAGAACTACACTAGAATAGCAACACCTTTACTAAGCACTGTACGCCGAAGTGACAAAAGCATGCATGAGCACAGCTGCATCTATGGCAGTGATTATGCTGGTTCAGATTCTTCATCAAGAGTAGGGAGCTTGGGGCTTCTTAAACCTCTGTGACCTCTGTCACCGTTTAGCAAGGCTTTATGGCATAGACAGCACTACAGTCTATACACATACTGCCTAATGCTGTCTTAATTTCACCTGTGTACTTAAGGTATTCTGACTGTCAATCTCAGGGACTTTTTGTTATTTAAAAGGTCCCATTGATACTACTTTCCTGAGTATATGCTAATGGGAATTGCTTTGTCTGACCCACAATTTTTCAGAGAACAGCAAGCCAAAGAGGTTGCTTGTAGAATTCAAAATACCAGTAGTAGTATGCTGGGAATTAAAGCCTCAATGCGTTTTTAGCCTATATAAAAAAAAAAAAAAAAAAAGGAAATGCTCAATTACGTAATTAAATAGTGGCACATTTTTCCAAGAAGATGTGCTCAGATCCTAAGCATTAAGCTATGTTTTGTATTAGTTTAAATATATAATTAATTGCTTTTTGGAAGGAATGCAAAGAATCATTTACATTTCTGTGTATAATCTGTCACTGTGTAGAAACAGCAGACTAATTCACCTAATAGCTCTGGGTCCTCTAAAGCAACAGCCATCCTCAAAAGGCTTAACTTTTACAAGCTTCTAGGGTAGGTCCAGTTTGATTTCTCTGGGTTTTGCAAGACCTCACACTGAAACAGAGGAGGGATAAATAGTGAAATGTCTGAGATCTTGTATGTGAGCAGGTTGCATGGATTATCATTGAAGCTTAGGACCTCTTAAGTAGTAACCAGGTTATATCAGGAAATAGAAAGGTCTTTTTTAGTAGCAGGTGGCCCATTTCATCCTGAATCAGAAGCAAAGGCACAACCCATTGCAGTGCTAGCAGCATTGCAGAGTCAGTGGGATGAATTTTAAAATGGGAGATGCATGAAGACCTTGAGCTTTTGTGACCAGTAAAGATCCCAATTGAACTACAGAGCAGAGGGAGGACTCATATGGCAGAAAGTTTGCTTAAGCCCTCCTGGCTGCTGCTGTGCTGGAGGAAGAGCCACTGGCTGCAGGCTGAGTGGAGCAGCCACAATGAGCCTGAGACCATCAGACACAGATGGCAGGAGGATGTTCTGGTAAGAACAGGAACGCTTGCTAACTTGGCTGAAATCAAGCCCAACTATTCAGGCTTCAGCATAATATGGATATGCCTGAGAAGTAGGGTGTGGAAGCCTTGTGAAAGGCCACCAGCACAGCAAACAAAACTGTTTCAAACCTTGGTACTGAATAACTCTAGTCTCATCTTTTCTTCAGAAGTAATTTCACAGTTTCTGTTTGTAGAGCTTGCAATACTTTTCACTTAATTTTAACTTCCTCCTTGGTTTTTTTTTCCTTTCACATCCCGGAAGTACTGAAACATTTCATAACGGTTTGTACTTTGTGGAATTTACCCTTTCAGAGAGTTCAAATTCAATTTGTTTGGAACTATAGCATAAAGGATCTTACTATTCAGTTATTATGAACTAAACTGAAGCACTTTAATAAAATCAAGGCCTGTGTGCAGTATTTTCTCAGTTCAGCAAGGCAGTCTGCTTACACACAGTAATTGGACTTCTGACAGGTAATTAAATGGCTTGTAAGGCCTTTAGGATGCTTGATTACATGAAGAGCCCCACGCTAATATATAGTAAATGAGGTGGCTAAGAACACTGCATTTCTGTTGATTGGAGAGATACTGAAACTCGTGCACTTCATTGGAGGGAGAGAAGAAAATAAAACCAAGACAAAAGACTATGAGCAGTGGTGACATGAAAAGGGAGCATAAAAGGAATAGGAGAATGTACTTAGAAACTGGGTTGCCTTGGTTATTTTAAGTCAATCATGCTTACACAGACTGTCAAGTCTTGACTGCTTCAGTATATCATTAAATAATGAACTCGGTCTTTGTGATCACAAAATTCATGACAGTCAAAATTATTCAGCAAGGGATAGAAGCTCTTCACAGAACTTCCAGATATTTAGAAAGTGAACCAATACTCCAGGAGATACTAAGCACATAAATAAACACATAACATATTTTAAAGAATTCATATTAAATTATCAGAGGCCTGCCTAAGTGCAGTCCATGTTGTTATTACATTGACTTGTAGACATACAGCTTGATGTATGTAGTTGCTCACCCGTAATTATGGGACTAAAGTGGGATGTGATAGGAAATCTAAAATGCATCAACAGTCTTAGGGGTATTTGTCGAAATAGAGATTGTTTTACGAAGCAAGTTTTACCATTTTTTTGAACAGTGGGATGAAAAAAGGCCTCTGTTCTTTTGTAGACAGCAGGCCCACCACCAGGAGGAGAGAAGCAGAGGAGGAGCCAGAATGCAAACAGAAAAGTGTGCCTTGTGGTACCAACAGCATGAGGCCAGACAAAGGAAAACACGTGGGTTAAATGGAAGATGTTCGATATGAACCTGCTTTTACCTCCTCTATGCAAATTTTTTTTTTGCTTATAAAATGTAGCACTTTAAAACCGTAGAGGTTATGCCAAAGAGAGAAGTCCACACACAAGATAATTGATATAGCACACTCTTATGCACAGCCATAAGGGGCTCATTCATAGCATATTAGTGGGTTTAACACACACATTGAGCTACAGAGAGAAATATTTTATGATGACTATACTAGAGTAAGCCAAGACTTCAGATCAACTTATTAGTCAAAATGGCACGTCCATCCACAAAAAGCAGAAGTCATACATTTTTGTCTTTTTGCTATTTCAGGTATAACTGTTCATCTGAACAAAAAAGAAAAGTCAAAATTCTAATACTGTTTGATATCCAAAACTGTCTCTTTTAACTAGGTTTAAAAATAAAATAATTCTCTATACTTAAGAATTAATTGCTCCCAAATGAGCTTGTAGTAGATCTAGGGGCAAAACAATAACAAAGGCTCTCAAATCATTCTTCTCACACAGGGCCTTACTGAGAGGTCTTCTGTTTTAGTCCAAATTGACATCAATTTGAGAAGCCTCTGTTTACATTCCTCCCCTACAGCTAATGGAAAGCAAAACACAAACCATACAAGGTAATGTTCCTATTGGTCTACCAACACATACTTTCTTCTCACCACTGTTTCCTTTGCATTCTCCACCCAGAATCTTTTATGATAGTAACCCAAAGAGCTTCAGGGGCTCCTCCTTACCACTCACCCTGTACGGAACTGCTTCTGAGCTCTGTCTGGGAAAATGAGCAACTCCCGAGGCCCCCAAGCCAGAGGGTTTTTATTGTCTGAACCAGAATGGGGTGCAGCAGGAGTGTGGGTCTCATGCCAGAGGTGGCAAAGAGGCTGCCTGCTCAACACAGCTTGGATTTATAGGTATTTGAATGGTGATATAGGAAAACCAGCCATTTCAGACCCAGGCTGTGTTTTTTTCAGAAATGAAGTGCTGGAAGATGCTTTTGTAATTTGAGGGGATGTTCAGGAATGTGTATGCATTTCTCCTCCCTTGATGTATGTTGACATATATTGTACAAAGGAACTCTCAGAGGACGCAGTGCTTTGGATCTATCAAATGTTCATGCCTGGCTCTCTCATAGTACCAGCTGGCAGTCTGGGGGGTTGTGTATTTTATTTCATATTTGGTAGCAATTTATTAAAAGACTAGGAGAGAAAGCACACGTGCAAGGTGCTGTACTTCCAAGGTCAGTGTGATTTTCCAAGCAGTGCAGCAATGGTAAATACAATTAAAATGCCACATTACTGCCTATATTCTGGTTTAGGACTCTGTCCTTTTTTGGCATAGAGAGGAAATCCAAATCTGACATGTAGGATCTCAGATGATGAGCATGAGTGAGACCTGGCATCAATTTTCAGATGCTAGATGAATTTGGAAGAACTGGTACTGAGTGGGGGTGGGGGAGGAAAGCAAATAAATTAACAGGTCATTTCTTTTCCTTTCAAATTAATAGCGTGCTAGGAAGTAAAACAAACTGTAGAACTTTGTACTCTATCTCTTGCTGATGTTTGTGAGAATCATTTCATGCTTTACAAGGTAGCACCATTCCATTGTTCAAAACCACCATTTTTACATGCCTGATATGCCATCATATGTTTTTTCCCCCCCTTATGGTACTGTACTGCTTTTCCCTGTGCATTCATTACAGCTTGTTTCTTATCGAGGATGGAGCAATATTGTCCTCCATCATAAGTCACATACAATAGTAACAAGAATAGTACACACGTGTTTTGACTTACACTTTGCTGTCTGGGATCAATATATCGGGAAATTTTAGTCTCCAGCCAAGTTTTTTTCCCTTGATAATAGATAAATGGTGCTTTGAGACATCTGGGGAGAAAAGCAGTGATCTCCCAAGGCCTGTCTATAAAAAGAAATTCACTTTTTGGGTTTCAGCATGCCTTGTTCTACCTGGTTTTGGGTTTACTTCTTTTATGGAAGAAGTGACAGATGGTAGTATTACCACATGCCTTTAGCACTCCCAAAAAAGATACCACTAACAGTAAACAGGGCAGAGCTATGGATCGTCTGTCTTGATTTTGTGCCCAAGAGTTACCAATGTCAGTGTTTAAATGATTTGTCAGTAGATGTGTGTTAACACCTTTCCTGACTCTTGGGTGACCTTATTTTTTATGAAGGACAGTGTACTTCTCCCCCAAGAGAGCAACTGGATAAGGATTACATGGGAGTTGAAGCATTGTTTTAACTCCTTATAGGTGGTCAGCATCAACTCTGGGAAAAGATATATGATTAACCCTGATAATCACTTCAAGATCTAAGCTTTAATTAAAATCCTAACAGGTGAGATAGAGAGTCTGTCTTGATGTAAAAACATACTTTATGGGAGTGGAAGCACGCCACAGACATATTTACATCCTCTTTACTTTTCATTAATGTGCAGAGATTTCATTTGACACTGTAAGTAGACCAGTCTTATTATTTATTTATAATATAAGCTCTGATGCTATATCATGGCAGATAGTATCTTCACAGAGTCAAGCTGTACCGTTTGTGTTCTGACTCCTTCTGAGCTGTGGCTTTGTGGGATCTGTTTGACCGTGCAGAGTGCAGTGTGGAATAAGTAATCAGACAAACAGCTGAATACAGGCCAAGAAAACGCTGAAGTTTGTCATAATATGAGCCAAAGATGTAAATCCCAATATACAGGCAAAGATGTCAATGTTTAGATTGAGAATGGATGAGGAGAGTTTTCATGCTATTGTTGGGTGGATGTTCAGAACAGTAACATTAATTCCTGTGTTGTCTGTAAGGTAGATAACACTGTGTCATTTAATGGTAAAATGAAGTGTAAGTGTAATGTTACTATAGGTACAACTGATTTGCTCTTTTAGTATTATATACAGTAATCACAAAAGTGTTCTTGCACTTTATTCATACATGACAGGCATAACTGTGTGTATTCTTATGTGCATGATGTGCATGCACATATATATATATGAAAATACCATGTAATCATGAATATATAAATGTACAGATAAAAAGGTAGACATAGTGTAAACATGATGATGATTAAGTGTAATATTCTATATAAAAATAATAGAAACCTGCCATCCCTAATTTTAGGGTAAAAATGGTTTCTAGTTCTGTTTAAAGACTCTAACAATATATTATTCTGTGATTGCTGGTGATGCCTGCTTTTGGAAGAATGACACTGTAGTTATCCAGCTGATGGGAATAGAATAAAGCTGTGAAGAATGTAGTGAACAAAAGAATGTGTTGTAGCAGGAAAGTGTTGCATAAAAAGATCATTCAGGTATTTGAGCTGGGTTATTCCCCTGAGCTTCTGGCACTGTAATGTGTATTCTTCGTGTGTATTCTTAGTGTTTTACAGAAGGCAGTTTATTGGGTAGAACATTACAAGTCTGCTCACTTGTGAGGCTCCTCAGACCTCCAGGTGTGTGCACTCAAATTATTGAGTTTGTAATCAAATAGTTGGATTCTTTCACAGGCAAAATCAGGCTGAAGAGGCCAAAAAGTAACAAGTCTTCCATAGAAGTTTGTGCATAATTTTTGTGACATTTGATGACATCATCAACTAAAATTTTAAGGCACATTAGAAAAACCCAACCTACCAGGCTGTATCTTCAAATACAGACAAATAGGCACTATACTAAAAATATATTCTAAAATACTGATGAAATTAGTTAACTATATGCTATGTTACACCAGCCAGACTTTAGACTGGTTGAAAACAGAACTTTTAAAATAGGCACCATTTTATGCTTTTATGTAGTAGGGTAAAATGTGAAAAGAATGTATTCATAATATTTTTCAGGATTAACAGTGCTTTGTTTTAAGAAAAAGTTTAATATCCTCATAAGAGTTTGAATATTTCAGAAGCTCCCCTGATACATTCATCTTATTCCTGCCAAGATATTTGTAATCTTACGGAAAAATTAAAGTGTGATTTTTTAAAGTGAATTGATTTTTCAAACAGAATAGTGTGCATTTTCAGTATAAAGAAAGTACATTGCCAGTGGGTCAAGGGAGGTGATCCCATCCCTCTGCTCAGCCCTGGTGAGGCTGCACCTGGAGTGCTGTGTCCAGCTCTGGGCTCCTCAGTACAAAGCAGACATGGAGCTCCTGGAGCAGGTCCAGTGGAGGGACACAAAGCTGATTGAGGGGCTGGAGCATCTCTGTTATGAGGAAAGGCTGAGGGAGCTGGGCCTGTTCAGCCTTGAGAAGAAACAACTGAGAGGGGACCTCATCAATGTCTATCAGTATCTGAAAGGAAGGTGCCAAGAGGACAGACCCAGGGTCTTCTTGGTGGTGCCAGGCAATAGGACAAGAGACAATGGGCAGAAACTGATGCCCAGAAGTTCCACCTGAGTATGAGGAAGAACTTCTTTACTGTGCAGGTGACCGAGAACTGGAGCTGGTTGCCCAGCGAGGGTGTGCAGTCTCCTTCACTGGCGATACTCAGGAACCATCTGGATGCAATCCTGTGCCATGTGCTCTGGGATGACCCTGCTTGAGCAGGGAGGTTGGACCAGATGACCCCTCTGAGGTCCCTTCCAACCTGACCCATCCTGTGATAAGACAAGAGAGCTCCTCTGAATTTTTACACTGCTCGTATGCATGCTGTCTAATGTCATCCTCTTTTGGGGGTTTGATTTTTTATTTAATGTAAATGGGAAAACCCCATAAATTCCAGACAAAACTTTCTCACAAGAATGGTTCTCCCAAGGGTTTCTCACTGTAAAATCTTCTGCTTCATTTTTAGGTCAAACACAAACCTCATTACATTTATGAGGTAAAGTCTGAAGGTCCCACCCTATTTGAAAGGCAACACGACTTAGAGCACAAGGGCTCTGCATGTGTTTCCACAGTCCTAGTAGCTAATTTCCTCTCATGCTTAAATTTTTAGAAGAAAAATATTATTGTATTTTATTCATAAGAACTAGTAGTACTAGTTTGTAAATGAAAACATTTATTTCCATGCTACTTTACTTTTTAATTATAACATTTAGGCATTCTGCACTGGCTGTGGAGACACTGAAGCAGCAATGTTTGGTTTGGTTGCTGAGTGTTGCATAGTGGTGCAGGTTATTGGAATCTGCTATTAGGCTTTAATATCTCTGCAATACTATCACTTTCAGCAGGGTGTTTTTTAGGAACTAATACTTTTACACGTTTGTTCCATGTGTACCTAACCATTCTAGTCTCCAAGCCATACAGGAATTGATGTCTTGTGGCAGAACAGCACAGGGTGGTGGCCCCAGAGAGCCTCTGACTCCCTGCTTGCCCCAGCTGGGGATGTGCATTCCCCTGTTGCTCCTGGTTTTGCACATCCCAGTGCTGGGCAGGGGATATAGCCTAGTGTGGGGGCTGGGATGGAACTGGCCACAGGGATCATGTCAGTCAAGAGCCATCATCATCACACACACACACCCCTTGTGGAATGTCGTTTACCAGAATCAAACACTCATAGCCTTAAGTGAGGAACATGTACATTAAATTCCCTCTATTAAATGATGGGGGATTTAAACACAGTTTTGCCTTTGCTTATATAACTCTTTCTCACTCTGAATTGTACATAGCACTTTTTTCCCTGAGAGATTGGCCAATATTCAAAAATGTCAATGCCTACACTGCCTCACATGTAAGAGAGCAGATAATCACATTGTGGGGAAAGAAGGCAATGTGTGAGTTGTTAAAAATAAAACCTAATTTCTATTTAATCTTAAATCAAAAGCACTGTAGCAGTACTGCACAAGCAGATCTCTAGATTTTTTTTTCTGTCCAAATTTTAATTAGTGTTTGATTTTAAAAGCTTGGGAAACACTGGTTCATATCAGGTACTTCTGTAAGAAAAAAGTGCTGGTAAATCATATAAGAAAAATAAACAGAAAACCTTGGATTTTTGTGTAGTCTTCAGTCAAGTGGCTGAGTCCTACTACAAAGCATAAAAGACTGAGGCAAATTTCAGAATGACCCGTTTCAAAAATCAGAGAGTATTAATTTGGTCTGTATTTTAGCCTCTGTAAATGCTGATTCAAATCATTGTAGGCATAAGATTCTACCAATTACTTCTATAACTATTCCAGTCATCTCAGTATCTGATTGGAGCATGTATACACATTTTGTCATAAGTTGTCCACGTGCAGACTGTCAAAAGCTACACTAGCAATGGTTAGAATCTGCTACTTCGAAGGAAAAACCAGAGCTGCGTACTGATCTGATTCCCTGCTGACAAAGAAGCTGCTTCACTGCAACTGCTTATGTGCCAGAAAGGCAATGCTTAAAAAATGAGAGTTTTACCATGAAAGAAAAAGCTACAAGATGAACAGAACTGTAGCATGGAGCAAAGACTTTACCGGGAGGGGTCTAACACTGTTTCTATCCATAATGATTTTTTTCAGAATGGCAGAGACTCATGGCTTGATGGAGAGATTGGAGAAAGCAGTGACTCGACTTGAATCATTATTTTCAGATTCACACAGATCTGGTGGAATGGAGTGTGATGGCATCAATGGAGTCAATGGAAGTAAGTATGTTATTTTGAAGTACCATCTCTCTGTTACTAAAGAATTGCAAGTAATGTATATGTTTGTCTTCTAAGAGAGAATGCAATCCCACCCCTTACAAATTCTGTATCAAAATAAAGTTAAATTTAAAAAAAATTATTTAGAAATGTCATGTGACAAGCTTAGTAGCACGCACAATTCTAAACTAATATGGCCTAGAAAATTAAAGATTTTACTGTTTCTTAAATATACTGTCCATGTCTCAAGCTTTATCACTTCATTTTAGCACTTACATTGTTGTTAATAACAGGTTAAAATGTCTGCTTGAGCCCAATTAGCAGAAGAGATGAGACATCCCCTAAATGTACAGCATAAATATTCCTATAGAAGTCACCAATATAAATACTTGATTTGCCAGCTCTCTCTGAATTTCATGGTGCAGACCCACTTAATTTGTTTAACATCCTTAATCAAATAGGAGTTTGTTTGGAAGCATTTGCTCACTAAGGACTGCTATACATCCATGGCCTTGCACTGTTATCTCTTGAGCTGTCTTTTGTCAAGTGGCTCTCCAAAGCACTACAGTGGAGAATATACAAAAAAGTCTATTCTTTGTTTATTCACATCATATCATCGAATCATGTTTTTTCATGCCTTAAGTTTTGTTGTACCTGAAAGTTACAGGGTGAATAACTTTACATATGTAAAGTTCTAAATCTGGTTGAATAGAAGTACCCTTTCCTTTCTCCAAAACTTGTTTTTTCATCCAGAACCCCAACAAACACGTTTTTATTAGCTTCATGTTCTTTGCTTTCTGTATTCCTTGCCCTTTCTTGCATTCTCCAAAGAAGAGCACATCCCAGGATGGACTCAGCTGCTGTATAGAAGCTGCAGGACACACAGAAAGTTGCAGGCAGCTTCCTTTACTGACACAGCAGCAAGGGAAGTGTGTGAGCTGCTGTATTGTCCCCTGTGCCAGCCCTAACCCAACAACACATGTGAGGGACATTCCCTGCACTCCCGTGTGCCATGGGACTGCACACTGGCAGCTGCTGAGGAGCAACTGACTGAGAGCAGTGTGTTTCTCTGGCAGGAAGGGAGGATCTTCCAGCAGGCTTCCATGGCAGATGAGTTAGCCAGTCACAGGAAACTTTGGTAAAAAAGTGCTTGCTGTCCACAGAAAACCTAGGCAGCTAGTAAACCTTAGCAAAGTCGGGGAGAAATACGATCCATGTACAAACTGACAAATAAATCAATCAGTATTAGGAACTGTGCAATTCTCAAAGGTACAGAATTCAGTCTTGTAATGAGTCCATTGCGGTGAATCTCTGTTTATCCAGAGCACAGTACTGCAGAACCAGAGCTGCTTTCAGAACAGGAGATTATTCACCGTGCCAGGAATTTCCATGAAAACTGCTTATATTCTTGACCTAACCTAAGAGCTCAGTCAGGTGAAAAGATTCCCCCTGCAGGGAAGCAGAGCCTTAACGCCCCAATAGATCCCTAGGAGAAGCTAACTGAGAAGCCTTGTTGAAGTGTGATTGTAAAACACACCCACTGGGAGACTGCGGTAAGAAGCTGAGATGAGCAGCACCATGGGGTGCTTGCCAGGCTGCACGACGTCTCTAGGCAGAGCTGTCTCACACGGGGACTCAGGAATTAGCTTTTGCTGGTGCAGTTGGAAAAGTCTTCAGTTTGTGTGACTGGTACGCCTACAGTGCCCCAAACACCATTCTGTGTGCCTGTGTCTGCCTGTGCCTGCCTGTGCCACTGTGCCTCTGCAGAGGTTGACGTGCCCGCCACAGCCACTTCAGAAGAAACAGTCTTACAGGTCTCTTCTTTCTTTTTCTCCCTCAAAAGTGACACTCAAGCCAGAGTGTGACCTTTTTTTAAATCTCCAGTGGAAATGGAAGTATATCGCTTTCTTCGACTATGACCCCCGCCCCATTACATAAGGGGGCAGGGGTCATTGTCAAAGACCATTACGTAATTAGAATTAATGAAAAAAATAACCTTGGCTTTTCAATTAATACATTTTCAGAAACAGGACGGGAGATCTGTACCTTTACTGTTTTCCTAAATGGCAATACAGCAGCAGGATTGCAAATAAATCATTCAGTTGCTCTGCACGGCCCACAGCAAATTCTAGTAAATGCTCCTGGGAGTGAGCTGCACTGAATAGTGAAAAATAGCATGGTTGCTTTCTAGTTCTGCATAGGACAATTTGGTGAACTGTTATGTAAAACTCTGCTCTAAAGGAAAATGTTACAATGATTCTTTTGGAAACATGCACAGATTTTGACAAAGAACATAAATGGGCTTTGGAAAGCATCTCCACAGCTAAAACCTTTTGTGCATTAGGTCATTTGAGGGGTTTACACACAAACACTTAATATGGAAGAAAGCCCAGAAATTCCTCAGAATTATAGGTGAATGGCATCAAGAGAACAAAAGGAGCCTTGAAATCCCACCTAGCTGACTGACTACGTTTTCTTTTCCACACAGGCCACTGCAAACTCCAGTTGCCAAAGCCTGTCTTTTTTTCTGTCATGGAGCCAGATGACTCTTGTGGAATAAAGAGGGCTTTCACGATTATGAATTTGGACACAATTGTCATACAGTGCCAAAAGGTTAAAGCAAATTCTCTGGGGAAAGCCTGGTACCTCTTCAGAGCAATCCTCATGCTTCATTAATGAGGGAGAGAGACGGGGATGAATTTTAACCTTGTTCTCTCAGATCCTGCATTTGTCATAGATTCACGTGTGTGTCATTCATGCTGGATCTGGCAAAGGTTCTGAGACGTACACAAGGCATGAAGGGAGTAAAGGGAGGGCTAGAAAGCATCCAAGGAAAGATCATTTTTCCTGTCTTAACAGGTACCACATAGAGCCGTGTAGAAGCCAGGTGCTTAAGAAACTGAGCCCCATCTGCATTTTCTGATTGTCCACTTTATCAGGAAACTGCTCTGTGTACCATATAGAAAATAGCAGTTTTATTCCTTTTTTAATGCATAGTATATATATAGTCAATGGGAAATATCATCTGGAAGACTTGTTTGAGCTTTCTTTATCCAGTGACAGTTTTGCAAGGTGAGACAAAAAAGTGAGGAGATTACAAAGCTATATCTCACTGCATAAATCTACTGCTAACCCATTCCAAAGACTCACTGGAAATGGAATCGGTTGCTATTAAAAGCCACCAGACAACACAGAGTTCTTCAGGAATGGGTGGGTAGTATAAAAACAGTTGTTAAGTACACTGCAGGTTCTTTTTAGGGGATAATACTTGGTTAAAGTACAATAGGAGAATTTTGTTAAGAGAGTTAGACCTCTCAGGTCACTCCTTTGAAAGGCTGAGAGATGTTTGTTTTTAGCACATCATTTTAAGGCAAAAGAGGCTTCCCATTACATTATACACAGGAAATTATCTTCAAGTTCCTATTCAAGTCTTACCAAGAGTAGGATTTTTTTCTTTTCTTTCTATCTAGGACAGAAATAATTATACATTCTTTTTCACTGATTTCATAAATCAGAAATGAAGTTACAGCAATCTCCTCAGTTTCTATGATACATCTCCTCCATCTGCTACACATGTCCTATGCATTATATACTTTATGAACCCATTATAATGGAATGTTCCTCTTCTACAGGCATAGCACCGTATGTTGAAGCCTTTGATAGGCTGCTGAATGGAAGTGTTGCTGAGTTTCTCAGGTACAGCAAGATTCTTGAAGGTGACGTGAAGACACATGTAAGTATTTATTCAGATTTTCCCATGATGATACAAGTGTACAAGTCTTGGAATCTGTATGATCAGCCTTGATTTCTGAGTAGAGGAGAATCTTAATAGCAGAATAAACTCTAAGTTATAAATTCTTGTAGTAGTGATAGCCTGGCATAACACACTGAGTACAGTTGGTTTGGGAAGGGCACAAGGTTGTATGGATTCATAAGAAGAGATTGCTTGCCTTCTGCAGCACCAAAGTTGAACACCATAGAATGCAAAATATGTGAATATTGTCAGTCACAAGCAATTTGAATAGTTTTGTTGGCTGCTGAGCTCTTTGCAGGACAGGAACACAACTAAGAATATGTGCCAACAAATTAGTAGCAAACAACAGGTGGGCCTAAGCAGTGATAACTTCCTGTGGTTGTTTTCTAGGCATGTGTATCATCATTCCAATTAATATAGAGACTTTGTTCTGGTTGTTTGTTTTTATTGCTCACATCTCTTTCATTTGTAACAATGTAGCAAACTAAAAAATGATTCAGCCATTTGAATGACCCTTTTTTAAAAACATATGTTACAGCTGGGGAATACTATGCTATCATTTTCATGATGACAATACTTTCTAATCTTACACTGCCTTGTGATCAGAACTTGTTTGTGTCATTTTATTTTTTTAAGCCAGTCTTCCCTGAAATGGATGGTGATAGAATTGACAAGGGATGGACTCACCTTAGCAACAGCTTACCACTATAGATTTGGGAAAAAAACAAAAGACCATCCCACACACAAAAGAGTTGGGGTCAGTGTGAGCTGGATCTGAAGGAGTGTGAAGCTTTTGACTTTTCCAGTAGATCCATGCCATCAGGCCTTCGTCTGTATGTACAGTTCCCAGTTGATTGCTGCCACTGCTCTGCATAACAAACACTGTAGCCAGAAAAACAGGCAGTCCTACAAGCTACTGAGGTTCATGTTGCAAGGCCAACATAAATATTCTTCAGGACAACCAAAGCAACCAGTCTACTTACAGAGAAGGATTACTGGATTATTCTGTGATCTGTGTTTTTTTCTGTGGTGTTACCTGTTCTGGTTTGTAGGACAGAGTTTCTGACCTAGTTAGGCCTAGGAAACAGGGGGGAGTAAGGAGACCAGCCAATTCTAGAGGATCTTTGTGTTTCTAAGGAAATGCTGCACTCCCTTTTTATTTGAAAAAGCCTAGACAATTATACTGTAAGCTACAATATATGTACTTTGTTCTTCAGAGAAACTAGGGAAAAATAGTAAATTGGGGGTCAGGGGGTTGGAGGAAGAATTATGAACCTAGGTGAGCAGAGAATTGCTCCCTGGAAAGGATTGATTTCTAGCTTAGTTTTTACATTCATTAGACATCATTATTTTGCAGTTGATTTCTCAACAGTTTAGATCTGAGTGATACAAAAATAGCCTTACTACCAATACTAAGCAGGGAAAGGGATTGCATTTAACATTCTAAATTGCTAAACCCTTTTTGATATACACTATCTGTAGATGTTTAAATCATTAAATTAGTAAGTGTATTAATTTATGCATTTGTCACTATTTCATACTCATAATTGAGTCCATGTAAAAGATCATTAACAATTTGTCAGCCAAGTCTGTGGACAGTCCCTAGCATATTGTTGATGATAGTGTAATGCAAGCTGTGATATGGAGTATTTGTTAGTACTATGAGCTTAGACATTGCATTAGCTTTCCTTACATAAAGGAACTGGTGATTCTGATTGCAGCCCACTAAATATTCTGAAATCTTAGATTCTGAATTTACAACGTGAAGCAGACTGTGGATGCCTTATGCTCATGCTTATCACTGAAGCAACATCTGTGCTTTACCTTAACAAGTGGAACAAGGAGTATTTTTCTTCTGGGTGTCTTATAGACCATGTGTCCTCAGCATTATACTTGCAGCTGCTGTCTCTTTCACATAATGAGCTGAAGAGAAGGTTGTATTTTATTTCAAAAAACACCTGTTGCCTTGAAAAACCTCACATACCTGACGGACCAGAATGGTAATATGAGAGAAAGAGAGACTTCATATTATGCTAAAGAAATGAGGGATTTAACATGATGTGTTTCGTGCTGATGGCTGTAACGATTGTGTGGTTTGTGTGCCTGGCAAAAGGAAGAATACAGACATAACTGATATCTGTTGTGGAGCCTCATTCCTGTTTTTTTCAGCATGCTGTACTCTAAAAAGTCTGTTGAAAGAGAACAAAGCAAACCATAACAACGAACTAATAGCTAGCTTCTGGCTCTGTTAAACACAGCAGCACTGTGGATTTTACAAAGATTAGTTTATCAGAGTTCTGCTTAGGCTCAGTCTTGAGAACAACATATTTCTCATTCAAATTATAGTACATATAGCGGTGAATCTCTGAGGTCAACTGCACTGAAGAAATGAACCACTTTTTAAAAGACAGGGAGAATGGTTAGGCTTTTACATACTCTATTTAAAACAAATTACCCTAAACAGCTAAGATAAGATCTTTTCCCTGTTCTGTCACTGTGGAATAAAGATCTGGCGATTATGTGGATATTTCTATGAAATGCAAAGTCCCCTACAGGCACAGATTTTATGAAACCACCTTCTGCTGTCCATGTCATAACCATAGAGCATGTGAAGTCAGTGAGGGAGTGAGTGTGGCCAGGACTGCTACCAACCAGCTGTCTTTGGCCTGACATACCAGTGTCTTGGAGGCTGTCACCAACCATTACAAGTTATGACAGCCCTGAAGCTGACTCACCATATGTGCCAACACCAAACCATCCTTCTTTCAGACTGAGGGAAATTCAAAATCAGTATAAACCAGATTGTGACTCTACAGCATAGGCCATGAATCCAGCACTGCAGAAAATGTGTTAAGGATGACGAAGAGCTGCTTGTGGAAGACAGTCTACCTTTAGATTGTGTCCCAGCGAGGAAGTTGGTCAAGCAGGTTTGATGGGCTCTTCACCTTGGCAAAGCAAAGCAAGCAAGACTTTAGAAGGCCAAGAAGCAGGTTTTTATTATGTGTTTATTATGAGCTTCTTCCCGTTATTTTTGTTTATGTGCTATCTCAAGTGGTGGAATACTTTGGCTTGAGTTTGAATAATGTACCAGATGAGACTTCGCGATAGGAAGAGAATGTACTGGTTCTACAAGAGAAGGATAGATAACCTCACATTTCCATATTTTAGTATTTTATGTGGTACAGAGCAGAGCATAATTACTGCCTTCTGTCAAACACGTAAGCTAATACTTGCCTTTTTTTAAAATGTTTATTTGCAAAAATCTTTTAACCTCCCAACCCCACCAATTGAAAGAACAGATTGTCTATGTGATTCATTTATGTTCTCTCTTCTCTCATCCAAGCTATTTCTCTTGGAATGGAAAACTATGAAAATATGGATGCCTCTTCCCTCCTCTCTTCCGTCAGCTTCCAGCTGCTGAAATGCAGAGCTGAAGACAGGAGTTCAAACAGCTTGGAGCATTCAGAAATAAAGTGGTTGTTGGTTCACTTGCTCATTATTGGAAGAGAGTTTAGATGCAATCCATTGCATGTATGACTGCATGAACAAGGTAGCACAGAGAAGTAATTCACAGCAGGTGATTCAGTGTGCAGGAGTTCTCTGTGTGCATGCACTGGTTTCTTATCATGGTGAGCAGGGAAAGCGATGTCCACCCCACAAATGTCATTTGCACGTACCCAGAGGGTTTCTTTTCCTTATCAATTACATGAAAGCAGTGACATTCTTCTCTTCTTCCCGGTAAAGTCCACGCAAATATAACCAGAGAGCTGAAAGCAGGAGATATGTTTCATTAGGGGTATATGCACTTTGCAAAGTGCCACTCTGGTTTGGACTATCAGTGAAGTTAAAAAAATCCTACCTTCCTCTTTTTTTTTTCCAAAGAGTAGTTATGACACATGAAATAGCTGCATGTTGTCTTTTCATGTGAGAGATGCTGAAGAATGAGTCAATGACATTCATAGCCCTGAACTTCGAACAGGATGTGCTGTCTGTGCTACACCAAAAAACCCACACTTTTGCACTTTATCTTAGCTAATCTAAATGCAGACTATCAAACCCATTATTTGACTGATTCCTCATTGACAAGGCAATTTGCTTACAGGGCAGCAGAATGCACAAGTGTACTCTCGTGTTCATCTTTTGTGCTCAGAGGCTGTGCGGTTTTAGGCATTGTGTTGAAAGTTGAATTAGGGCTCAGAGAGGAGGATGATGTCAACATGCCCAAAGAGAAGCTTGCTGTCAGGCTGCCTTTGCATTTCTGTGAGAGGTATTTTGTGCTACATGGAATAAACACCAAACTAAGGTGCTACTGCAGGACTAGGAAAAATGGAATACAGAAAGAAAGAATAAAAAGACAGATATTTTTGACAGCATACAAAGTGCACTCAGCTGAGAGAAAGAGTCTTAGAGTGTAGAAAATGGTAGTGCTGTCCACCAAAAGGGAAAATAAAATAAAATTATTGACCTTGGAAATCTGTCAATGTTAAAGTTGATCTTGTAATGCTAATTCAGCTGAGTTTCTCACCGTATATATGTACTACAAGACACTTCATAACATAAGTAATAAAGAATATTCACTTTACTAGGAGAGGAAAGATGGAAATGCAATATATACAATCTAGGCAAGAGGCTAATTTAGACGTCAGTTTAGAAAAAAACTGAC
Source organism: Melanocharis versteri (assembly GCA_013397845.1). Lineage (NCBI taxonomy): Eukaryota > Metazoa > Chordata > Aves > Passeriformes > Melanocharitidae > Melanocharis > Melanocharis versteri. Next base: position 457,770 of record VZTG01010071.1, on the reverse strand, counting down.
ATTTCTAGGAGTTTTACAATTTTTGATTGCTCTGTTCCAAAGGACAACTTCCCATAAGGCCTAGGGATTGAGTCTGGCTTTCAAAACAAGCAGGAGTTATTGAGTCAAGTGCAGTGGTGTGCAGACACGTTTGCACCTGTTGGACTGTAAGACACCTGGTTGGGAATAAAGATAGCTCCTGAGCATGAAGGACCTGTCCATTCCAAGTCTGGAACAACACCCCCTGAAAGAGTGGGAGTTTTTCCAATGGGACCTGGATCAGGCTGTTAGTTTCTGGACACCAACATTGCAGTAAATACCACTTGTTTTTCTTATTATTTAAAAAGGCAAGGAAGAGATAAAAGTTAAACAGTGTTGAAAAATAAATGCCATGGTGGCCAATACTGGGCATTTAGTTCTGTATTGCTGGCACAAGAAACATGCACCTGTATATTTAGGGGGGATGGTGGTGGGAATATAGAATGAGAACATTCCATATGGCATTTCCTCAGAAACATAAGAAATCAGAAACACAAACACTCAAGGCTGTCAAGAGTTATTCATAACCTGTTTTCATGGGGTTTCTTTGCATATGGAGTAGTTCCTGACTTAATCCATAAGCAGTGGATTTCAAAGTAGTGCAGTTGATCAGGGACCATTACAGACCATTTTAGACCAAGGTCTTAAACTATTGCCCCCTAAAAAGGATTATATGTGCATATGGTTACTCAGTACAAGGGGATTTTCTGATCTCTCAAGGATGCTAGAAAAAGGTATCAGAATTATTTGAGAGGGAAACCTTATATGCAGTGTGAAAACGAAGAAAAATCCATCATGTTTGCCCAAGAAAATGTTAGATAAGTTGGTCTTATGAAAAAAAATCTGATTGTGAAGGGTTCTTTAATTGACCAGGTGAATTCAGAATAATATTCAGTGTTCAGTCTAGATACAAGGTCCATGTTTTACCAATCAATTTACTTAATGAATAGAGCAATTAATCAAGGCATACATTACATTTTTGGCCATTTGATGTCAAAGTCACCACTGATCATATGCTTTAGCTCATGCTAATTTTGCTATCCTCTATAAATTTTTTTTCATTGAAGCCCTTTAAGAGAATATTTGAGTCAACTGGCAGGAAACCAGTTTTTCTTGGTGGTTTTCCAGGAGAAGCAATGATCAGACTAGAGGCATAAGTGTTCTACAACTTGAAAACTACTGCGTCAGCTTAACCAGAAATCATAAGGTGTTAAAATTACAAGGCTAAAAGAGTGAGCTAAATAACAGATAGCTTTAGAGTGTGAACCACCTGCACTCACAGCCACAAATACAGTGTGAAAGTGGCTCCATGAGCCTGTTGCAAAGCTGCTGCCTGGGACACTTGCTAGTGTAAAGTCAGGAGAAAACTTATTAGGGAGGGTTGGCAATATGGAGTTGGCACAGAGCCAAGGTCCATGAGGAAACCTTGATAAGGTAATCAGACTTTTACTTTTCTCTCTGTTTCAAAGCAGTCCAGTATCTAGAGGGCATAGGTGGCAGTCATCTCAGGCACTCAGTGTCACAATAGTGAGGTGTGTGGTTCTCACAGCAGTAGTTTCTAGTGAACCGCTGCCAAGTTACACTATCTCAATCCATCAGAAAAACCAAGACAGCATCCTTGCTATTGTCATCAGCGTGAACCTCTTGAGACTGAAAATTCTTTTTACTGGTGCTCATAGTTCTTATTTCTCTGGGGAAAATCATGAGTTGGGGTAGTAACATAATTTAAACCCATTTGTTTAAATCTGAGAAATACATATCCATGAATGCTTTTTTTTCCCCTCGTTTTTTTTCTGTTTTGAGACACATGCTTGGATGATGTAATTTGTTGCTACAGGCTATGAGTAAGTCTTTTATTAATTTTCAGTCTCATTCTTTCTGAAGAGCACGTGTACACTCTTTTCACTCATCTGCCTCCCCATCCCTGACCTGCTTTCATTTTGCGAGTTGGTTGCAACTGTTTTGAGTGTATAGAAATGCTGGGCTTAGAAACTGAGAAGGCTGTTCATTGTCGTCAGCAAAAACCAAACAATGAGCTCAGAATCTGGCTCTTCAGTCAGTTTCTAGTAAAAAGGAGTTCAGTGAATAATGAGAATTAAGCCACAAGGGAAACCAGTGTGAGGTTTGAATGTTATTTTAAATAAGCTGGGAGTGCTGTCAGGAGTGATGAAGGTATAATGTGGCCATAAACGTGCATTGCCTCTTTTTATCCAGTATGAATTGCATGATCAATATGGTCACATTTCTGAATGTTGAAGAGTACATTAGGATAGATTAAACCATGCCACTGTCACTGCTAACTTCTTTTAGTCTACTGACACCCATAAATTCAACTATGTATTTCCACAATTAATCTGAACTGCAAAGCAGTTTAAGTATTGGTACATAGTTTCATAAGTTTAATTATGTGTTTTATCCCAGAGGTACAGTAAAACGATTCATTTAGGATCTTTATGTAGAAGTTTGAGGCTGAAATATTTCTTTCTTGTTGCTTTAATACATGTTCTGTTTAAAAAACCACCTTAGTTCAGATCTGCTTTTCAATCACATCCTTGCCATTCAGAGAGGCTGAGGCTCCCTCTCCAAGTACATGTAGGCTTTTGTTATTTAGCACCTCTGAAAAGGAAAATATGGTTCAGGTGGGAAGAAATACTAAATATTATTATAGATGTCTGAGCTTTAAGTCTTGAACTTACTTCCATGTTAGCAAATTTTGGTTGGAGGCCTGGGATTCTTTCAAGGTGATAAAAATGGAGGTGAATTTACAAGGAAATAAGTTCTGGCACTTTTAGTCTTTGAGTTGCTTTCAGGGAGCTCAGTGGGACTACTTGCAGATTGAGATGTGTGGGCAATGTTACCAGTTGCCTTGAAGTGCATGAGAGGCAGATAATACAAAAAGTCTTTTCAATATAAGAACCTATTTGCCCAAGCTTTCTCTCTAAAGATAGTACAATTTCTTAGAAATTAGTGGGTCCCCAGTCTTTATCAGGCAACTTGGTATTTGTCAGACAGAGAAAGTCAAGAAATCAGTTCTTCAGAAGGATGCTCAGTGAACACTGCTAGAAGAGTATCTATGAAGTAATACCTCAAGAAGTGCTGTAACCTTTTTAATTTACAGAGAGAAGCATCTCAACTTCCTAGAACTTGTATTTGTTAAATCAGGGACACATGAATGACGTCCTAAGGCCTGTGAGATTGTAGAGTCTTCTCTGAAGTTTCCTTAGTATGGATTTGGACCTTCACTGAGAAGGGCTTCTGAAAGAACAGCTGGGGATAGAGAGTGGTGCTGCTTAGCAGCAGCCTCAGGGGCAAAACAGCCCATCAGAGAAATAACCAGAGTGTGTTCAACCAGCACAGCAAAAGTGTGTTTGTGCAGATCACAATGAGACCTGCAGGCCCCAGAGATCTCTGTGGTTCTCTGATGTGCTGGCTTACAGGATGTGTTCCATGGAGGAAATGTAGGTTTTCTTTTCCTCAGGGAAATGAGGTCTTTCCACAAATAGTTCATCAATACTGGCAACCAGGTCCTCCAAAGAACTCTGAGCTCAGATGTTCATGGGAAAAAAAAAGGGACCTGAATTTAAAAAACTGTCGATCTTGATAACAAAGCTTGGACTTCATCACTTCAGTACATTGTGTGTAGTTCCTGTTTCTTTAAAGAAGTAATGCACTTTTTCAGAGATGCATAATGTAGCTCCAGGTAACAGGAGAAACTAGAAGCTTCGAAGGGCTGTGAAACTTTAATGTACCCCACTTTCTGTTTTTCAGTGAAATCCTAAACTGAGCTGGTTTCCCTTTGCCATCCCTCTCAGAGAAACCTGCTTGTTTTTGTAGGTTAGTCAGGATGAAGAGCTGTAAGAGCTCTCTCAGGAAGACTGTGGCCAACTTCCTCCCTGTGCAGGTTGGGGTGCTTTCTGTCTACTCTCCCTAAAGCAGGCAACCAAAAAAAATTACTATTTTGTTATGTCATAACCTTTGACATGCGATACAAAGAATATTCATGTAGTGTTTTTCCTTAAATGTATTGCCCCTGGAAAAGCCTTGTACCTCAGAAGTCCTGGGTTATTTAACAAATTTGAGGCAGGTCAAATCCTGCTTATCACTGATTACTGTTACTCACACCCTAATGCTCATAAAATCCACTATTGACAGTCTTTGGTTATTAGAAGCTCCAGCCAACAATGGTGGTCTGGTATAGATTTTAGTGATGCTTCCTCTGCACTGGAGAGAAGCCTTTGTTCTTATGGTGGTTTTATGCTTGTTTTTAAAATGTTTGGCTCCTTCAATCTGTTGTCTGTTTCTATGGTGATCACTAATGACATATTACAGAGGCAGAAAATGACAGCACAAATCCCACACAGCTGACAAACAATTTTGTGCCTGTGTCCAGTCTACAGAGAAGCACCAGGGACCGAGTGCTTACCTCTAGATCGGGTGCTGCAATGTGACAATAGCACCTTTACTTCTGCTGATGTGGAGGCCTTTAAATGTAGATCCACAGCTGTGTGCTGTGCAGTGAGATGGCTTGGAAATCTCCATCAGGTTACTTGGCCCTTTGCAGGAGACCGCAGTCTGCAATGGAAATGGCAAACTTGAATTCTTGAACATTTTCAAAACTGCTCAGAGAAGAAAGATGTTGAAAAAACCCCAACACTTTAGTCTGTAAATAGACCACATCTTGAGTAATGAGTGGACTTTTTGTTTTTGCACACAATTCTCAATATTTTTCTATGCTGAATCTTCTGGAATCCCTAACTATCAGTACATTACATCTATTTTTTGGAACTTCTGTGTAAAAGTTGAAATGAACAGAGGTCAAGAGAGTTGTAGATTTTTGGCTGTTGTCAAAGAGATTCATGAAGAATTTGTGGATCTGGAAGACAAAAAAGCAGCCTGAGCTTTAAGAGAGCGTCAGCTAGTCAACACCTTTGGTCTAGCCTTGTTCTTCCTCTCTTATGGGTGGAGAAGGTTATTTGAGATGTTTTTGGAGGATATGATCTTCTATTGCTTCACTTTGCAGCAATAAGTAGCTGCAATGGTCCTAAAGCAAAATATTTGTATCCATTTGATACAGTGACAGATGAACAAAATAACTGACTGTTTCTGCTACTAGTATTAATAATATTAATAAATAAACAAAGCTGACATTTAAACAGTATTCATTAGGTTTTAAAGTTAACAGTCTCTTGAAATCAATCAGAAAAACACATGTCATTCAAAACTGAGAGAGTTTAGAGGAAATTCTGGAACACTGTGGCAAACTTTATTGGTACAAAAGGTGCAGAACATGTATATTCTTTACCCAAGGCAATAATATTGAAATTAATGTAAAAACAACTCTTGTGGCTTTAAATATCCCTTTACTCCAGTTCATCTGTACAGTTCATGTTTCAAATGGAGAAATAAAATGGCAGCAACAATTTACCCCAAACAATTCTATCCACCTTACATCATTAATTAGCACTGAGAGATCTTTAAGAACAGTATGGTTTGAGCTCCACCAGAGGTAAGAGCTCTGAGTGGTTTAAGTCGCAGTGAAGCTTACTAAAAAGTAAAGTTAATGAGCTAAGATACGGATGCTACTCTGAAACAAGTAATACTGAGCAGCACTGTGCACAGTTACATGACACAGTGTTTAATACACTGGCAGATATAAACATCCAGAGAGACCAGCACTGATTAAATTGATAGCACTGATTGGTACTGTACAGGCAGTAGCAATGCTGAGAAATTTTAACAAAAATTCCCTAATATAGACATAGTCATGAAGGCTGAAAAATACCAAAAAACCTCAGTAGAGGGGACAGATGATTGGTGATAGTCAATGTATCTGTCTGAAAATAGAAAAGAAAATATCTCAGGTGGTGTCTGGTTCTGTCAAAGCCAATGGCAAGTCTCCCACTGACTTCAATATTGACTTGAATTTCAACTCTGTTTTCTGCATGGACCAGTAAAAGGAAGGTGACCATTTTTTTCTTTTTTTACTTTTCTTTTTCCAGAATAGAAAGTGCTCTGTTTGGAGAACTGCCAGTGACTCTTTAGCACTTGGTCCAGTTTTTAAAAAATCTCTATCTACCAATTAGCTGTTCAAAATAAATACTGTCTCTTTAGCTGGTCTGGATAGTTTCTATGGCAGCCCCATCTTAATTTAAACTCCATTCTTTTTTCATTTCTTTCCTCTCCCTTCAAGCCACCAGCCACTGCACCACTCCACTTTGAAGAGGGTTTTGAAAGCAAAATGTAAAAGACAAACTCCTGTGGCAGTGCTGTCCCTTTTAGAGAAAGGCTGGGGTCGGGGAAGCTCCATCTGTAGTTTTCATTTGCTGAAATGAAAACTACAGTCAGTCATTGTGTCTTTTGCTAGATACAAAGGACCCATAATTATTTCTGCAGAAACTACATTTTGAACTCAGGACCACTAAATCCCATTTTTCCCTTGTGTCCTCTTTACTATCTAGAACTGTATTTTGATTTACTAATTATCTCTGTTAAGGTTAGCATGTATTTATATGCAGATGTGTAATCTTCTCCAACAACATAAATCCATTGGATTCTGATATTTACACTGTGCTTTTAAATGCTATGACTCTGAGGAAATAAGGTATTAAATACAATAACATTTGACAAATTTAATATTATGAGGTCAGTAGGGTAATTTTCTTGACTAAATTTCATTAGGAAATCTTATGTTTGTTCCTCTTCTATTTAGTTTTATTTTTCTTTTCAACTACTGAATTTACATGTAACTTGAGATCTGAGTGCATGTGCCTGTTTGTTCTTGTAGCATGCTTGGCACATAAATAATATTTATATTTATTGGTGCTTGGATACCAGAGCGATGGTCGACTTAGATTGAACGGAACATTTAAAATGAGAAAGAAGCAGATCCTAAACCCACATGTGCTCCGGAGAGCTGAACTTTGCCAAAGCAAACTGGTAATTTAAGCTTCAGGTGCAGTGCATCTACATTTACTCAATTTGAAACAATGCAAGTTTGAGTGGAATTTGTACTTATGCTCCTTCAAATGGGTCAGCAGTGTTGTCTTCATTAGACATCTCTCACAGAGCCTGTGGCAATTTTTCAGGCAGTGGCTTCTGACAAATATCAGAAGTTGGCATTATGTTATGACAGAGAAGGTTAAACCAGTTGCTATTTAAAAGATTATTTCTAAATACATATGATTCCTCCATTAACTTCTGCAGGCTTAACTGAGAAGAGGCCAGTCCATGCTGTTATTGCAATGGCAACAGAGAAGTCACTCATTGTAGTCAGCCACAGGTTTCCACAGGCATGGAATTGGGCTGCCATGACATACATGTCAAACTTCAACTCTTCCAGCCATATCAGTCACCTGAGTCAGCTGTCAGACACACCTTCATGAGCTGAAGGATTAAGATGCCTTATTCCATACTTTACCATTGGAGAAATTAAGGTGGTGAATGGAACGCCACATGGTCCTGGCATTCAGGTCCAAAGTCACAGCCGTCTTCTCCAGCCTCTAGAACAAATTGTTAAAAGCAGAGTAGGAGATGCTTTGAGGAACTTGCTTCCTTCAAACTATTCACCTCAACAGAAGAATCTGTCTGATGATTGATGTGTCTGTGTGTAATCTCAAGAATGCCAAAAGGATTACCCAAAGGTTTTATATGTCAATTATCTGTTGCTCCAAAACATGCCCATTTTTGTCTGCAGATAGATGTGTGCAAGTTGGTGGTGTACTCTACACTGATAAATTTACTCATGATTCCTATATATTTTTGACACTCAGGCTTCATTACTATAACTGAGTATAACTGAAAGTTTCAGCTGATTTGTTCTGTGGCAGTCTTTTGTCTAAGCCGCACAAGTTGTTGAGAAAGATCCCCTCTGGTGCGTTTTCACTCTTCGCTGGTTTTGGGGGGGGTCTCATGAAAGAGTCACCTCCCTCCGAAAGTGTACTGCTGCCTGCTTAGTTACATAGCCTGGCTGCTAAGCACAAGGAGGGAGCAATGCAGTGTCACATTTGAAAGACTACAAGAAAGAACTGGAATGGTGATAGACTGAACTAATGCATTCTTAATGGGAAGAAGCTCTTCTATTGCTTTGAAGGGATGCAGAGAAAGAAGTACGGCTCAGAAGCAGTAAAACTCTGAAAGTTATTTTTAATGCTGTTGCAGAAAGAAAGAAGTCACTGCGGTAGAATTCTTATAAAATTCTTCTTGTAAAATGCAAATACTGTGTTAGCACAATCCTCTGATTAAGGTTTACATTCAAAGGGGAGAGATCTGGCTGCTCTGATCCCTACACAGGTAAAAGCTTTTGGGACTGGATAAATTTTGGGCACATAGCACAAGCCTTGCAATCAATATATAGTCCACTGACAACTGAATGTTTCAAACATCTTGTCATAAGTTTTGGATAATAAAAAAATGCAAGAAGCCACCATTAAAATGTAGCACGGGTAACTCAAAAGAGTGTTGCCTATGGCTTGTGTGTACTCAATAGCAGAAGATTTCTTAAAGACCATTCCCAGACATTTTGAGAAAGTGGCCTTGGCCACACTCTGCAGTAGAGAAGAAGGAGTTCTGGAGGAGAAATTAATCCTGTTCTGGAGGAGAAATGAATCCTGATTCCACATCTGACAATAGTTTTCACACACATATGAGGCATAGTCAAGGAATGTCAGTCTTTTAGGAACATCAGTGTGTATCATCCAACAGTCTGTCTCCAGCTCTGACCAAATTCCAGTGCTTCATCAAAAAGAAATTAACAATGAGACAAGAAACTAGTTGTTACTTTGTACTCAGAGTGGAGAAAAAAATCCTCTTCAGCCTCTGTAGTGTCCACTGGGATCCCAAAAGTGTGTATTTAATGCAGTGTAGACAAAGTGCCAGACAGACAGATTTTTCAAACCTCGCGGATGTTACAGCTCAGTATGTGTTCAAGAACTCAATAAACAATCTTAACTTTCTATATCTAAGGACTCTTTTCGCATGTTTATGATCTGTTTGATCAGCATTTAAAGCTCTGTCTTAAAATGATGCTGCCTCTTTGGAGGAATTTGAAAGATCCCTTCTGAACTCCACTTTTTGTATTGTTGGAAATCTTATAAATTTGAGACTACATTTACTCATGACCCAGTTTTCAGACCTAGGATCATGCGCTGACATTACCATTTTCTTCATTCTCTGTTATTAGTATTGTCTATAAGAAAGAATTGTCATATTCCTCAGCCACTCTCTTGCTAAGGAAAATATGTGAAACTCAAATTTTATCTTTGTATGACAGATTCTCATTGCTTTAAAAATCCAAGTAGGTTGTCTTGGCATCAACTCTGATTTAAGCTCATCTTTTTTAACACAGGTGACTGTGTTAATTCTGTGCACAGAATTCCAGAGGAGGTTCTCTCCAATGGTACTACTGTAGATCTACTAAAAATACTTTGCCACATCCGTTGTAGAACTGCATAAGCTCTTTTCACAAAGCCACCTTCCTGGCTTTTATACTTGTATTTTCCAGTCTTCAGCATTTTCAATTAATCAGTTCCATGTTTACACCCAGAACTATGCATTGTTTTAAAGGGGCAGCAGGGAGGATTGCTAAATTTTATCCAATTCATATTATCTGTGCCAACAAAATTGTCTTTCTCTTCTCAAGTGATGAGTGAGTCCTTCTTGACCATGTTAAAACCTCCTAACCTTGAGTTGCCCATGAATTTTATGAGGGCACACCTAATTCTTACTCTTATGCCACTAATAAACGTATTGACTGCTCTGAAAACTAATCCCTGAGAAACACAACCAGCAACTTTCCTCCTTCCAAGTAACACTTCCCATAATATACCTTATTATTGCCTCTGCTTATCCAGCTTGTTGTCCAGCTGAAGAATTTTAATACCTATTTGTGTCATTTCCACTCAAAGTATGAGTTTCCTGTGAGGACCCACAATAAGCATTTTATGTGATACCTAAATATACTAGATCTGATGCATTATCTTTGTCTAAGAAACAAAGTAATGATTTCAACCACAGGTAATCCCATTGTAATTTCTCCTGGTTTTAATTTTCATGTGTTTTAATCACTTGTTTCAAATCTGGTTTAAATGTTCATGGTGCTGAAGTCAAGCTAACAGTCATTCTATCACTTGACATAACTTCCTTCCCTCTTCTTGGGCATATTTGCCCAATCAATCACTGCATATTTCTGTCACCTAGTACTATCTCCAAATGGTATATATTTAAAATCTTTTCTACTTGTGTTTCCATCTGCCAGTGTCTTCAGTAGTCTAGAAGAAAGACTATATGGACCCAATGGTTCTGTCATACTGAGCTACGTATATTTGACTTCCCTTTCAAATTATGTAATTCCCATTGATTTGCCATCATTCTCCTTAGCTATCCTTTCAATATCTTCAGGTACATCAACTTCCTTGAAATTGGGGAAGAGCATTTTATTCAGCAACAGATAATCTATACATCAAGAATAATGTAGACATGCCCAACTTGCCCTTCAGAGCAGTGTCAGGGCCTCACTTCATAGTTTTATTTCTTTATTGTTCCAGTAGCTAAAAAAATACGTCTTCGTTTTACTTTCCCATGCAAGGTACAGTTCAACAAAGCCTTTATCCATCATTCCTTCACTTGTATGTGTTATAATGCCTGAAAAAAAGTTCTGCTTGATAATCCAGGCCTCCTCTCACTCTTTTTGTACCTATTCTTAGTATATTGCTTTCATTGTTTGTTCATTTAGAGACTCTAACCCTTTAGTACGATTCTCTCTCCTGCCCAGTGCACACAGATTATTTCCATTCTCAATGTAAATCCATCCTTTCCTGCATTCAAGTCATTAAGTTCCTCAGGCCAGTCATCTTCTTTCATTGATTTTTCTATTTTCTAAAAGTTTGCCTTATACCAGGCCTTAGTTACAGATTTATTTTTGTCCATCTTGCAATCTAAGAAGCACTGAATTCATTCATAATCACTTCCTCCTCAGGAACATCAGTTTTTTCTCAGCTGTTTTACAAGGTTCCCCTCACACACAAAAAAAACTCCCTAAGCTTAAAATAACCCACACTTTGTTGTTTTATGAATTTCTGTACCAAAAAAACCAGTCATCTGAAATGTCTAAGTATATCAAAACCTTGCTATTAATTGTGGTATTTATGTCTCTGGCTGGAAAATTTAAGTTTGCCTTATTATTTATTTCTTTATCTATTTATAGAGATGATTACACCTTTCCAAATCTCAGCCTGTCAGACCATATTATCCCTTTCTCCCCAAATACTGTCCAAGCTGGGTCTCTTTTACCATCTTTCTTGCAGTGACTTTCATCCTAACAGATTATGTTTTATTCATGCCATCACATTTTAAGATGAATAAACACAATTTACCTGTTTTACTTTGCTACAACATCAAATTTTCTGACTTTTATGTATTTTAAGTTGCCTGTATATATAATTTCCTTGTTTTCTTTTTAGATTGAAAAAACCCCAAGGAAAAACAGCATGAGCTTCCCCACCCTTTCACAAAGTGATTATAAATGCACCTATTCATATTAGCTTAACTTAAGAGCATTTGGTTTGGTTTGTTTTTTATTTAGCAATATGTACTAGTCATGAATAATTCTTTTCTATACCAGCAATGCTTTCTCCTAGTCACTACTCATCCAGCTGGATGAAGTAGAGGTGATACTGGAATACTGATTCTAATCAATGTATATCATTCAGAATGTACAGAAAATGTGTAGGGTTCAAATAAATGAAAAAGAACAGAAATTTAAACAGGAGGAAACACACAGGAATGTAGAGATTTATCACCCATCCACACTGGTGACATGTAAACATGCTGTCAGGTGCAGCTTTAACCCAAATTCTAGAGTTCTGTGAGTGGAAAACTGCCCAAAAACCTTCAGCCAGCATCTCTCATGGCCATCGATCTTGGAGTCTGCCCACAGATGACGGGCAAGGAATGAATTACAGCATAGTCCCTCAGCAAATGTGCTAAGCTCAACTCATCCTAAGCATCACCACAGCCTAAGCTGCAGTTCAGCACAAAGCTTGCAGATTGCTGTTCCCAGTGGTAATAAGTTCTTGCCATGCACTTGAGTGTAAACATCACCATTAAAATGCCTAGATATACTCTGAAGTGTTAAAATTAAGTCTTCCTGTGACTAAACGTAGGAATTATAACTAAAAGCATGCTTATCAACTCATTTTATTTCCTGTCTGAAGAAGACAGGGAATTTAACCTTAGGTGTAAAAAAAAAAATTATAGCTAAGCTAGTACTTTAATACCTTTCTTCCAGTCAATGTTGCTGTGATTTAAATGAGAAGCAGCAAGGAAGATTTGAGCTGTCACACTTGACTTTCAGCTGCCACGGAGAGGCACTGGAGGTTACAGACTAAGGTTTAATTTATATTCCTCCTTTTGTTACAGGCAGAGATGGTACGTGCTGCTTTCCAAGCGCAGAGATCTTTCTTGGTGTTAGCATCTCAATGTCAAGAGCCTCAAGAGGTAAGGAAAGTGACCCGGAGCTCCAAGAGGCGGTGTATAAAAAAGCCTGTGTTCCCCTGTGTTATCAATCCTGCATTTGCTTTGTTTTTTCCTTTATTTATAGAGTGCACTTAGAGGCTTGCTTTCACTTTTGTAAACATGGTGCTGTAATAATCAGAAAGCCATGGTCCAGTGTTAAGAGCCTTTTCTGTATTAATACGTATAAGATCATTAAAGAAAGGAAAGGAGGTGTCCACTTTACAGCTGCAAGCGGGATGAGTGTTTCTCTGGAAGCTGCAAATGCCATGGAATAGAATGGCTATTTGCCAGCCCCCCAGGAATGCCACATGGGAGACACTGAAGTCAGGGTATAAGCTAGTGAGAAAAAAAACAGTGTTGGCCCATACACTTGGTATTCCCCAAACTGAGGTCCAGGTTAGGCCAATTCTGGAAGGAAGGCAAAGCATTTCGTCAAGAAAATGAAAAATCAACTTTTTATCAAATTGATTTGTATACTTGTTTTAGTGGCAACCATTTAAATCGTCCCCTCACTAGAAACCTCAGGGAAGCTATGGGGTGGTTATGGATCTCATTTGTAGTTTCTAGAAGGCTCAGGGCCAATAGCACTGCATCACTCCTGGGAATAGCAATCATGTAGCTGCTCTGTGGGACCACCCTTGAACCTTCCTTGTGGGAGTATGCAGAGAATGAAGTCTTCCCTTGCACAGTCCCACCATGGCCTTCAGTTTTGCCTTCTTTCACTAGTTCCCTGCTCCAAAGTGCATTAAACTCCATTTTTGCAAATCAGAACTCTCTGCACATGGTATAATTTATTGAAGTTTTGCTGTAACTATTGTTCTTAGAGACACAAATTAGAAGCTTTTCTAATCAGTGTATTTTAGTGGCAAGGGTACTCAAGGAAAAGAAGAAAAAGCACATAGATATTCCAGGCGAGACTTTAGAGTTACAAGCAAGAAGGGATCGGTTGCTTTTCCAGCTGTCCCTGATCTCAGGGAGTAAAAGTGGGTCATGGCTCACACAGAACAGGCAAAATTCCCATTGGTACAGGCCTCAAGCAGTCATTTATACTGGCTGTGAATACAACTGCACGCAGTGGCCCACAAAATTCTACATGTTCATAGGTAAAATATTCCCCAGTGAACAGTTTCCGACGGCCCATAATGTAATGCAATGTTCTGGAGCATTGGGATTGTCCCAGCTCTGGTACAAGAATAAGCTGTGGGTCCTGGTTTGGCCTCCTGTGCTGATGTGCTATCAGTAGGATTTTCTCTGCTTTTCCGGTGAGAATGGCAATGGCTTCTCCCTACTCTTACCCTTACAACGTTCTGACCTCAAGTCTGAGGTCAAGTTTGAGATTTTTCAACTGTAAAGTTTAGGAATTTTCATTTTAAAATGTCAACAAAACACGCTAAATTTTTTTTAAAAGAGTAGAGGTAAAAAGAGATTCTCCAGCAATCCAGAATGATGCTTACAGAAGCATTAAGAAAAGCAACAAATAATAAAAACCTTGTTGTAAACATCACCAGAGCTGGCCATCCATATTCATGTCTTAGTTGCACATTATCAGGCTTGCATAGATTTCTGCAGCTTGTTGAAGCCAAGAAAGTACACTTCTATCATTTAACTATCCTGTAGCATGGAGGAAATGCAACATGATACGTGTACACATCATTCCAAAGTCAAAATACCAGGAATATTACAGACTAAAGCTTCTTTCTCAGTGAGAACAAACCCAGTCCAGTTACTTGTTTGTTTAAAGACTGCTGGCTGCACATTTTTATAGACATCAAAACACATATTGTTGTTCATTCTTTTTCTGGTTTTTGCATATATTTTTTGCACAGATACACTCAATTATACTATGGACAGATATGAAAATAATTGAAGGCTGCCTATTCTGTACAAATTGAATATTTTTTCCCACTGCAGAAAGTGATGGTTCCAGGCATCAGGTTTTTTTATATCTCCATCTCAATGAGGAAAATAAACTCTATTGTAAAGTCATATTGGTTAACCATTTTGAAAAAGCTGGTAATCACCAGCTAATCCAGGAGAAGGAAAGAAGTAGGGGTCCTGCCCCTGCTCCCCCAGGACCTTATTGCTGTGATGTCATCTCAGCTCTGGTTGTATTTATAACCTAGAGCCATGGAGTCAGTGTGGAATCCAAACAGGAAAGCTGATCATTAGTGTATCAGAATGCACAGAGTAGAGAAAAGCAAATGAAGATGACAGCATATCTATAAATGCAAGAGAAAAGAGAGTAATTCTGTCATTCAGCTGTCTAGACTGTTTGCTTTATAATGTAAAGCTGTGAATGAGCCAGCGAGTTGCGATTATGGCATAGTAGCTTTGTAGACATTCAGAGACAGCGGTGTGGAGACTGAGGGGATTTACTGAGTTCCTGTCATGTTGGGATGTCATATGTGGTGCCTTTAAAAAAAAAAAGAGGGAGGGGAAAATGCACTGGAAAAATAAATTAGCTCAGCTCTTGCAGCTTACAAACTAATGAATAAAGAATTCAAACAAAAAGAAAGCTCCTGTATCTATAATAATCCTTGGATATTTTTGTGTTCAGCAGAGAGAGAAACGTACGTCGTACAAAAAGTGGTGGTTTTTTTCTCTTTATGGAGATAGTGAAGTCCTAGAATTCATTTAGCTCTTTAACTCATTCTTTGAGTCACTAGCAAACATTTTCAAACAGTCAAGATTGCTAAAAGTTGCTTTTGTGCTGTTTTGCTTCTTGTAAACAATGTTATTTTTTTCATTTGGAATCTGTTGCAGTGCACAGCCTTTATTATCTGTATATGTGAAAATAGTAGGAGCCAGGAAGGTAATTCCAGCTGGCATACCAATCTAGCATCAACTGCAATAAATTACTTTGCAGAGAGCATGTTCTGTTACTTTTTATGGTCATGTTCTATATTTGTATGTGCAGTGCAAGAGATCACATGACAAAACCACCAGTTGATATTCCTGTTTGTGTATGCCCCAGCTAATGGCTACTAGATACAGGCTCATTCAGCAAGATGAGATTTTTCAGTTTATCCACTTATTAGAAATTACTATCTGATGCCAAACTTTGAACATTAAAACAAAAAATGTCTGTTATAAATTGTTTACTACTATAAATAGCATAAGAGAATAAATAAGAGTGCATAAGAGACTACAGAGAAGATGGAGAAGGGAAAATAAATTAGAATATTGCTGTAATCTGTGAGAAGTTGTTTAAAAAGGTATTTTGAGACCATATCTTTGCATGTTGCTTGGGCTATTCAGAAGACAGGTTTTAACATAAACCTTCACAAAACATTCTGAAATAGTTTGGATCTGAATTTTCGATTTCCCCCAGTCTAAGCTGAATACAATTCCGACTGAAACATGTTTTGTATTTCATTGTACAATAATTTAAAAAGTTATTAGTGTTCTTGAGCAAATTTATCTGTTTAACAACTTTTTTTAATTTGTGATCATGAATACTGATCGCTGCTCAAAGTCACTGCACTAAATTCTTTGTGAATGGTGACTCATAGACTCATATACTGTCTTCTCTTTATGAGTTGTTATATTTCAATTTAAAAGTTCAAGCTGTTTTAAGAGTTGCTTTGAGGGCATGAGGGATCCATTGTTCCTATATCGAGAACAAGTTAATGAGATTATTATTCTTGTGAATCAATATAAGCATATGCAGGATGAGCATGTTCGTGGTAAGAAGTACTACAAACAGATTTAAATGACAGATGCAGTTCAGACTAGAAATGATTACGTAATTTCTCATTAGAAAAGAATGCTGAGTTCATATGACTGCCAAAGCTCATGGATTTAATTACTAACATTGTGCAGACAAACATTCTGATTAAATACCTAGCTTAAATATCCAGATCCTGCACACAGGTGGGAGGAGAGGGGTGCAAAAAAATGAGAGGTAAAGGAGAGCGTTCCCTTTTTGTCCTAGAAAAGGGACACCCCACACCACCTCACAGAAGCCCAAGAAACTGTATTTGAATTTGGACTTAGAGCCATGAGAACAAATCCTTCAGTTTTTATTTTTTATAGCCAAGCAAAAAAAAAATTTCTATTGTAGGATTAGAATAGTTGTGGCAAAATCTTTGAATAAAGGACTCATTCTCAGAATTTTTATGTAGAAATCAAAAGATGAAGATTTGCACTTCCCTACTCTCTGTCAGCGTGGGATTGCTCATTTTCTTCTCTTTCTATTTTAAAGTACTTCAATAACAGGACTCCTGGGACTTATTATTCTGCATTCTAGCAGGATTTGTTTTCTAATTACCTTGACTTGCTTATGTCATTCCATTTCCCCCTACTTTTCCTCATGCTTACTGGGATCACCCTTACTGTTTTCCAAAAATACGAACAGTAGGATACTCCTCACCTTGTTTATTTATTACTTTCTTATGCAAAAGAGTTTGAGCCGAGTTTTGCTGCCATTCTCTCAGCTGCTGGTCTGCGGCAAACCTGCTCCTCTGTATCTAGAAATAGCTTAAGGAAGAATTTGGTTCAATCCTTTTAAGGTCCTCGGGCCCCAAACTCACAGAAGGTGCCAAGACTGACATGGACAGAGCCCGAGAGTCCTGAGCTCGAAAGAGAACCCCTTCCCCCAGTCCTGTTCTCTGAAATCTTGCCAAACTGTTGGCATATTTCTGTTATCAGCAAGCCTACAACTGCATGTGACGTGTGGTCACAGCCGCAGGGATGGACCAACAGTTTCCAGTCGCTAACCCACTGCAGTGCAGAGTTCACAGGCTCATTTTTGGATACTGTTGCAAACTCTTACTCTGTTTCACATCCAGATAGCCCCTGACAACTGTTATCTCATAATTCTGTCTCAGAATCACTTGTCTACATTTTATCAGCCTCAAAGTCATTATATTTTCAGTTCATAGAATAGTTTAGGTTGGAAAAGATCTTTAAGGTCGTCAAGTCCAATCATAAACCCAGCACTGCCAACTCCACCACTAAACCATATCTCTAACCACCACATTTACACATCTTAAATACCTTTAGGGACGGTAGCTCAACCACTTCCCTGGCCAGGTTGTTCCAGTACTTGACAACCCTTTCAGTGAAGAAATTTTTTCCTAAGCTCCAATCTAAACGTCCCCTGTTGCAACTTGAGGCCATTTTCTTTTGCCCTGTCACTTGTTACCTGGGTGTAGGAACTGACTCCCTCCTCACCACAACTTCCTTTCAGGCAGTTGTAGAGAGCAATAAGGTCTCCCTGAGCCTCCTTTTTTTTCCAGGCTAAACACCCCCAGCTCCCTAATTGGCCCCTCAGAGGACTTACTCTCTAGATCCTTGACCAGCTTCATTGCCCATCTCTGGACACACTTTCTTCATTTGTGTTGCCAAAACTCCCAGGTCAATAAAAGGTGGATGCATTTGAGATTCAGTTCTGCCCCGGGGGCAGTGCACTCAGCAGGACGAAGGCCCAGGGCCACTTATTGATCCAGGGAATACAGAAGGGCCATGATCAGTGCAGTATCACCCAACGTGTACAGAATAAAGGCAGAGATTCACATCAGTGGCAGCTCTAGACTGGCTCACACCAACATCCCTGGGCACAGACTTGCCCACGGTTCACATTCTGTGCAATCACGCTCCAGTGACCAA
Organism: Melanocharis versteri; assembly: GCA_013397845.1. Taxonomy (NCBI): domain Eukaryota; kingdom Metazoa; phylum Chordata; class Aves; order Passeriformes; family Melanocharitidae; genus Melanocharis; species Melanocharis versteri. The sequence goes on along the minus strand of VZTG01010071.1, from coordinate 439,632 downwards.
GGGCTCCTTACACTTGTGACCTCCAGCGTACTTGTGTACTCCAGATGCTCATTTGACATACTTGCTAAGCAGTTCTGGGGATCTGCAAACCTTTACTGGAATTCTGCTGTTTGTAACATAATGTCCTAAAATCACCAGGGTAGTTTTCAGTGCCTGTAGCAATGTTCATATTCAGACTGTGCCAGTGAGACCCTGTTGAGCTAAGCTGATAGGATACTCTCCCATTAAGTACCATATTCTTTATTTCTGTTAAACACAAATCCAAACTAGTACTCTCCTTTCTCTGTGTTACACAATTCTTTCCCAAGATTTATGCCCCTAACTTTCTAAAAAGGAAAGCACTGGGGGTACATATGACTGAAAAGCAGGGCTTTTAGATTCACCGGTTAGATAATTTTTTTTTCTTTTTTTCAAATTTTACTTTGGTCTAAATCAGACCACAACCAATGATTTGTGAATTCCAAAAGTTATGCAGGACTGCGCAATGAACCTTGCAGTCTTACAATTTGTCCAAGGATGGAAACCTGCAACATTGAACATCCCTTTCCTGGGACATGCCCCATGAAAGGTGATTGCTCTTAGCAAGATCTCAGACGTTGTGAACAAAACAACTGTGGCTTAACAGAACACTATCTCCTTGCTACCTGGAATGCCCTGGACCCCACTGACATGGACTACAATCACAGCATCAGGATTGAGGAGTAGTAAATCAAAAGGTTGAAAGCAGTTTATTAGTGTAATTATTCTTGTTGATTAATTGTGGGATGTTTGCCTGTGTGCCTAAAGCAGGAGGACCCTTCCTTGTTGAAAATACTGCCCACAGAAAGCTGTAGTGGATAAGAATACAACACATAGAACATTCATGTCCATTTAAAAACCAGCCAGTCCCAGACAAAGGCAGTGGGTGGGATTCTGCACTGCTGTAAACTGTCGCACGCAGTTTGTCTCAGGCCCTGGATTTCTCCACTGGTTAGAAGTGATTTGTCTTTCACATTCCTCTCCATTTGCCCTGCCTCAGAGTTTACATTTAAAAATAAACCCAGAAATTACTAAAGTAGTAATTTGTCATGGGGGGGTAATGGTTTGGTATTCCCTGTTTTTTTCCCACAAAGGACAAAATTGCTACAGCTGATATTGGCTGTTAGATTGAAATTTTTTGTGCTATCTAAGAGGAATAAAAGCCAAATACCAATTAAGTCATTTTGGAAGCACACAAATGTGTCTAAGCTTCTGTGCTGATGAAGCTGACCAGACAGTTCTGCAGATTTGTCTCTTTGTGTCAGAGTCCTGCTGCTGCACAGCAGTTAGATGAAGTGGCAAAACCTGTACTGTTGAGCAACAGATCAAATACTTGTTACACCACTATGCTGAATATTTACAGTCTAAGAAAACTAGGCCATAATAAATTAGTGTCTTTCTGTAGTTAGGTAGGAGGAGAGGTTTGAGCCCTGAAAATATCAGAATACTAGAGGGACATAAATGTAGTGATCTCAGAGAAATATCTCACTTATGGTCTCTACAGCCAGTCAGAAAATACTTGCAGAGAAGACATTGGATTAAGGTGCAGTAGGGTAAAAAAACATATACGTATTTTTTATATACTTAAATAAATAGGTTATTTCTCAGCCTAATCTGAACACTGATTCCATCCAGGCAATGAATAAAGAGTTACAGAAAAAACACAGGCCTTTCTTAAGCTGCATACATACAAAAAAAGGACAAACTTAAAGTCTTCTTTACAGCTTTTGAAAATACAAAATATGGGAAATTACAGTTAATCAGAAACTATTTCAGCTCTAGAATCGCAGCCATTCATAGCAGAAATGCATCTCACTGGTGATCTTATTCCTGTAGACACAGGATGGGCTTCTGCTCATCAGCTTTTAACTGTTAAGGAAGGAATGTTGTGTAAGGTGTTTTTCTAGGCTCTCTTTACAGTAATGGCCAGCACCTCTAGAGTCCATTTCTTCACATCTATTAATGTCTTCTAACATATAGTCATCTAATATCTATTAATATGTGGAAAGAATTCCTCAGGGACATCTCCTTCTTCATTTACAGTAGAGGGAATCAAGTCTCAGCTGAGAGCAGATGCTTGCCTGTTAAATTGTTAGAACTGAGTGTGGTGGTTGCTATCCATGGCATCTTTCATCCCTTGAAAGGATGAAATGTGGGATGGGACAGTACTAGGCTGTTTGCAGAGATAATGGCTGTGTCTACATTAGTGTTTTAGCTCACAGTGGGACTGTGTTTCTCCTTCAAATCAGCCGCGTTTACTATGTCATCTTTCACATTATAGAGCAGTCCTAAGGTGTACAGAGTGGGTATCTTTCTGATGGAGTTAAGTGGAAGATACATTCCCAGACAGCATCTAAACCACCATTTACAGCTGGTCCAAAATAGCCCCCTCCCCCATGTATACTGCGAGTGTCGGGCCCTCAGCACCAACTGTTTCGCTCAGCAGAGCCATTCCTATTAGGCTGCACTGCCTGCCAACACATACAAAGACACCTGATTCAAATCAACTCCATGTTTCAAACTTGCTCCTTAAAAATACAAAGTAAGTATGACGGAGATTTTATGTAAGTATGAAGGAGAAAATAACAGAACTGTACACCACGGTATGAAGGTTGTAGTCATGCTGTTCGGGTTGCAGCTGAGTAAAATGAAGGGGCTGTTGATCCCAAATTCTCTGAGTTTTCTTTTGCTGCTCCTACGCCGAAGGTTGCCATGCTCTCATTTTGCATAACTTAAAAGGGTATTTGTTCTCTTGACATGTTTTTTTCATAATAGGTCAGGTTGATTTGAACGCTGCTATAGTGAGGTCTGAATTGTGTTGCCACCAATCAACATAAAAATCCTTCAGTAAACAATCTTACCCTTCAAAACCATGTAAGATTAGCTTAAAAATACATAAGATCTTTTAAAACTATATTTTTATTTACCTGCTGTGTTTTGTGCCTTTGCGATTCATGCTGGCAGGTTTCCGGAGAGCAGTGGTCCTGAGAAAATACCCATTTTCCCAAATGAAAGCTGAGATTTTCAAGTAATCTCTGGCTCCAGCAGCCAAAATTTAAGCAAGCCATTCAGTTTAGTGTGACTTTACAGGCATATTTCAAACATCATAAAAACCAAAACTTTGGCCATTCTCCTGAACTGAGTGTCCCTGTGCTCCAGTCCTATTAAGCCTGTCAGCTGGGGAATTTCTTGTGTGGATAATGCAAATGTGTGAAGGAGAAGAAAGTCTGTGTAGTGGGGTCTGTTGGAATACTGGTATTCCAGGCCACTTTATGAGACTGGGCTGAGACTGTTAAGTCTCTGAAGCCAAAGCCTAAGGCAGTTCTTGTGGCATGCTGGAACTTTTTTGGAGTGTTTTGGCTAATCATGGTAATAGTCTTACTACTCTTGATTTTCTAATAAGAATTATAAAATATCAGAAGCTGGCTGGTTGTTTAGTTATTTGTATTTTAAAAGGCAATCTGGTTTTAATTATTATTAAGAAAGGAAAAAAAGGATACTGGGAATTACTTCTGATATTTGTCAGTTGTGCCCGTGTTGCATTTTTAAACATTTCAGCAAAACTGATATTATAATAGGAATGGTGTTTATACAGAGACACTTAAATTTCTGTCAAACAACTGTGCTGTGTCTTAAATGACAAGAAATTTTATCTAGCACATGCCAAAGGCATGCTGAAGATTTTTCCAACAGTTCTGATTCATCTCCTGGAATTCAGTTTTCTTAGAGATACAATATAGACAATAATTTTATTAAGTCAGCTGTTTTAATATTCATTGCAATAAAGAGATTATTCTTCTAGAACCCTCAGCACAACTGTTTCTGCATTGTAAAGCCAAACAAGACTGATTACTGCCAGAATTAATGAGCCTTCCTATACCCATATGCCATATACACTGTAATTCATCTGCAGTTTAATCACTAACTGAGAATTCAGAACTGAGACAGAACTCAATTAAGTGATTCCTTTCAGGCGGTGTTCCTGTATCTAAGCCTTACACAGAAACCTGGATGACAAGAAGCTTCCACAAACGCACACATTTTGTGCAGCCGTTGCAGAAGAGGATGAGTGCAGAGTGAAGGGAAGGCAGACTGTGCTGCTCTGCCAGGACCTCTCATATGGGACAGAGCTGAGCAGAGCCTCAAGCCTACACTGGTGTCACTGCAGTGCCAAGGGAATGACTACTTTGAGCAACTTTCCTTAGCAATACATATTTCACCTTCAAAACTTGCACAGGTTCTGTGAAATTAAATAAATCCACTACATTTTTATAAACATTTCTTACAAATATTTAATAATTTGAAAGATTAAGTCCTGTGTTCTGAGGGACAGAAATAATCTCTGTACCACTGACAGAACATCCTCAAAAAAGTGGCTGAGAGCTTTTCTAGGAGGAGTAGAAGGAGGTGTGGGTCACTGTGGGTCATTCAGAAAAATGTTTGACCCTAATTTTGCCTTCTTATCTATCGATATCAAAGTATTCTGCAAAATAAAGCAGCTATGTTAACATCATTTCATATCTAGGAAATTGAAGCACAGAAAGCTAACACAGCTTTCCTGAAACCTGATGACAATTTGGTGGGAGAGCTGCAAAGAGAACCCCCATTTAAGGACTCCCACTACCGTGCCCTATCCACAGAAATGTGCTGCCTCCCAGTGCTGTCTAGATATACCAGGCATCTGTGGAGCTGTATTTTTAGCCCTGATATTCTCTTTGGCTGGAACTGGGCCATGAAGATTCACAGTAAGCTAAGGACTGTAAATACCCCTCAGACTTTATGAGAGGAAAACTGGCATAATATCAAAGCAGAACAAGCACTTTCTTAAATTTCAGTTTTGTTAACTACTGTCATACTTGAAAGATTTCCCTGAAAAATAAGAAAAGAACCAACCAGCTGCAGCATGTTGTAAACAAGCAAAAATTAGAAAGGAGAATTTCTGCAGACTTTATCATGTTATGGCAACAAAATCATATTTTAAGAACTACAAATCATGGAAGTTTCAGGGTTTTTTCAGACTTAATGACTTACGCTGGTCATTAAGCCATCAACAAAAAGATCTTTTCATTTCCCAGTAATACTGTAAATATTTGTTTTCTCTCAACCCATTTTGTTGTAGAGGAAGATCACACATCCCCATGTATTTCAGACGCATAGGCCTTTCTCAAAATTACACTACTACTAAAATGCTCAGGCTCTGTAGGTGGACCAAAGTTCTTCACAAAATGCAGAACCTCTTTCTGATGTGTTTTTGAAGTGTCTTTTGACCTGTGTTGATCCATAGCAAACATGCTTATTCTAAGGTGACATAAAATTCTGTAATGCTGAGGTCTTCTGGAAGGGTGGAAAGAAAGACCTTAAGATGAAAGAGATCAAGCAGGACATATGTGCCCATCATCTTGAGTGTGTCACGGCAGCATTAGTCCTCAAGATCATGAGGATTAATTGTCTCCAGCAGGCACATAACAAGTAGTCCTGGAAAAGGTGAGAAAAAATGCAGAGTTCTCCTACATCCTGAGTGATTTCCAAATGAAGTGCCAGGGAGAATCAGAATGGTGCACTGTCTTTGGTGGGACACTGTATGGATTCTGTGAGCATACTTCTGTAATATTACAGGGTTGCAAGGTACAGTAGTTGTTTTGCTTGTAAACTGATGACTCCGTGTCCCTCAATCTGCTGTTTTCTGAGTGGAAGGATTTTTCCCAGTGAATTAGTGCTCTAAATTAGTTTTTCCTGAGACACTGGACAGTGTGATTAGCATTCACTTTGCACAGGAAAGAGCTTGGATAGCTTCAGCATTCATTTTGCTTTTCTCTTCACTCCAGACACTATTCCTTCCACTCAGCAGTCATTCTCATGGATACCATTCATTTCTGATTAACCCAGAAGAACTTCCCCAAACCATGGCTTGCAGGCAGTATATTTCCCATGAGACCATCCCACATTACTTGCAGCCAAAACATTAAAATGTACCAATAAGGAAAGGTAAAATTGATATTGCCTGCAGTATACTACTTGCTCAGTCTTGTTGCCAGATGATAAGAGGCCACTTAGAGGTAGTTTGTGTTTCTTGGGAAGAACAACTTGGTTAATAACATTAAAAACTCAAGCATCTGAAGAAGTTCCAGGCATATCAGATGAAAATCACAAGCATTCTGCTGACTCTGAGCTATGGAGTTGATACGGGTCTTAATCTGGGCAGCAGTGAAAATGCTGCCAGTGCTGAGAACAATTTTCACTACAACACATTATCAATACTTAATGTCTGTGCGTTTTATCACTGCAACCATAGGAGGGTAATTAAATTGTTACTGTAATGTAGAAATTTATGGTGACCTTTCTTTATGGATGTTAAATCAGTAGGCAAGGAGGACAGTATTAAACCACATGGTGCTTTTGGACCACCCACGGTTAACAGCAGTGTCTTCTTTTCTTTTCTTTTCTTTTCTTTTCTTTTCTTTTCTTTTCTTTTCTTTTCTTTTCTTTTCTTTTCTTTTCTTTTCTTTTNCCTCTCCTCTCCTCTCCTCTCCTCTCCTCTCCTTTCAATTCCCATTTTTTTCAGAATGAGGTGGCAATGCTTCTCAAGCCAATATCAGAGAAGATTCAGGAAATCCAGAACTTCAGAGAAAGGAACAGAGGAAGTAAAATGTTCAACCACCTCTCAGCTGTCAGTGAGAGCATCCCTGCCCTTGGGTGGATAGCAGTGGTGAGTGACACATGGGATGGTTGGGAGGGCTGTGAATAGGCGTCTGGATGGTGCAGCCCAGGATAGTTCCAAATCTTGCAGAGCTCTGCAGTCTCATCCTGTATCATTCTTCAGTCTACTACACCCAAGAAGGTAATAAACCTAGTATGTCAGGGCAGGTGTCTGACTAATGTTTTACTTCCTTTCTCTTTCTGTTGTTTCCTGCTACCATGGGGTGATGGTCCTAGTCTCCTAAACCAGGCCCTTATGTCAAGGAGATGAATGATGCTGCTACCTTTTATACTAACAGGGTATTAAAGGACTACAAGAACAGGTATGTTGCCAAGCTCCAGTATCCACTAGCCAGAGAACAGAGCATTAACCATACCAGTAGGGTTCACAGTGCTGTAACGGAAAGTATTTTGTAAACTAAAAAGCATTTGATAAAACCTTCTTGCAGTAGTATAGTTTCCCCTCCTCTCCTCTGACCAGCAGCATGCTGCAGTGAGAACAACAGCAGCATTAGCAGTGCTGGTTTTCACTCTCTGCACATTTTAAGATTATTTTTAATTTTTCTGGCATTACAGCATCATGAGCTTCTATGCAAATGCCTGTTTACATAGCAACGTGTGGCTGGCTGGCTGCTGTGCATCCTCCTCTCATTTGTGCTCTCATACCATTGCTGTTCTTGCTCTTGGCTTGAAAATGTGTATTTAGGTGGTAGATATACACAGCTTCAAATTCCATAGCTCTTAATTTGATTTTTCACTGTTCTTAAAGAGCACAAGGAATTCACAAAAAAAGTTCCATGAATGATATCTGTGAACTGATGAAGAAAGACAAAAAAACTCAGGTGCTTCCTATGCCCTCTTTGAAAAGTCATATATAAGTCCTGTTGATTTGATGCTTTTGAAGGCCAGATTTTGGCTCTTAATTTTTATATGCCAGTGAAGAACAGTATTTGCTATTGAATTTTTCCTCTTTAGTGAGGAACTTTAAATATTAAAACCTTTTACATGTATTTATATTTATTGTATATGTATAAATATATATTATATGCTACATATAGTATGCTATTTTATATATATTATTCTTAAAGCCTTAGTTTACCTACTGAAGGTAGTAACTGGGGTAACTGATGATTTTTCAACATAGCATCAGTACTTACACTGGAGAAAAAAATGTCTCATGTAATGGTATAAATAGACTACATTATTTAAGTGTTTAATTCTTCCTTTAATGAGGAATTCTTTTCCTGTTTTTCACTGAATCAGGCCACAATGTCTTCCAAAGTATGCAAGGCTCTCCCTTGACCTCAGTAGGCTTTGGATTAAACCTGTTGACCCAGGTCCTCCACATTATTAAGGATCAAATTCCAAAGGAAATAAATAGAAGGTAGACACACAAATTCTTGTAAGCATCCAGTCCATAGCCATCACTATTCACTAATAATTTATAACTGAGGACTTCATCTTACAAGCAGTTTCTCTCTACATATTTCGTGGTTTTATTTATAGTCCCATTGGAGGACTAGTGCTAACGATTCTAAAGCCAACTTGTGACTTGTACTTAAAAAATTCTTGATGTATAAATATTTTAGTCTGATGACTGTAACATGATCCAGTATTGCCTGGCCACATTTGAACGTGGCAGCCAGCATATCTTACAGAACCCATGGATATTTAATTTTCTAAAGTTCAGCATCCTGAAACTGAGTCTGGTTACCCGCTGCACGGCTCAATCAAAGTGCCTTTAGTGCTTCTTCAGTTGACTTTGAGCCTGAGCAGAATGGTGACACGCACTTCTATCAGGAAGCACTCTCTGCTAGAGGCATCCTTTGACCTTGTTTCTCCTCTGGAAGGATCTAGAAGCTTTCCAGTGCAGTAGGCTTCAGTCTTTGCAGCACTGGGCTGGTTGGCTGCCTGCGAACTGATTTGTCCATGGCTTTAAGGCAGACCTTGGGTTTTACCTCCTTTAAGCAAGAGCAGCAATGCTTTCTGTTTTTAAGTACATTCACACATAAATATTGTCTCTATTTTTACAGTGACACACGCCATGTTGATTGGGTGAAGTCATATCTGAACATCTGGTCTGAGCTTCAAGCTTATATCAAAGAGCATCACACCACAGGTCTCACCTGGAGTAAAACTGTAAGTACTCTTTCTTTCTTCAAGAACAATAAAACGCCAGTAATCAGTTTGTTGTTTAATGCGGGTCATTAGCTCAGGAAAAATAAATATCTAGGCCAGAAACAGAAGCCATGGTCCATGGATTTCCCAACCAAGCCAATAAATGTTTGAAATATAGGCAAAGATGTTCAGGCCACTGTGGTATAGGTTTGGAGGAAAAGAAAGAATTATTTAGGATTATTGTAGCCCTAACCCTCAGCTGCAGATGGTGAGGAGAGGCAGACATAATTCTCCTTGCCTGTAGAAGGTAGGAACAAGACTAAATGCAAAAAATTGAAGGACATGTCAGACCAAAGGAAAACTGAGGGAGCATGTCATGGAAAGGAGAAGGATTGTAGGAAGAATCTGAGCAAAGAGAGAGATTTTATAACAGGAAAGACAAAGATAAGGGATACATAACTTCGTAGATGGCAAGCTTTATAAAACTGTTAAATTAGACATACAGAAATAAGTTCTGAAAACAGAGAGAGTAAATATAACTGCATACCTAATTATTTATGCTGCTTATATAAGCTGCTTCTGTGTGTTACATCTGAGATGCATAGAAAGATGGTAGCAATGAACATTTTTGTCTAAAAGAGGTATAAACATGAAAAAATAATTTTCTGTTGGGTATAAATGTAGGCCTTTATGTCCACTGTCTACACTGATGCAGTGTTCTATATTATTTTAATAATGTGCTCATGTTTATTATCAGATTAAGGGAACTGCTGAAATATATTAAAGATGTAATCAGCCTGCTCTTTACTGATATAATCTCCTAAACCTACCATATACTTGCACATGCAGTCTTTCACACCAAATTCATACTTTCTTCTGTCTACACAAATATCATTATTTTTAATTGAATAACTATTCAGAGGACTTATACAGGCCACCATTTAGTTCTCAAAACAAACAACTTTAGGAACTTGGGAACATAGGGAAGTGAAGTAGAACTTTCATATTAATGGCCTTCCAATCCAAATGATTCTGTGATTCTGTGAAATGTAGTTTAACAGGGAATAAGAGCTGGAACACCTTTCTTGTGAAGACAGGCTGAGAGAGTTGGGATTTTTTCAGCCTGGAGAAGAGAAGGTTTCATGGAGACCTTTTTGCGACCTTTCAATATATAAGGTGGGCTTGTGAGAAAGACTGAGAAAGACATTACCAAGGCTTGTAATGACAGGACGGGGCAATAGTTTTAAACTGAAAGACTGAATATGAGGAAGAAATTCTTTATTGTGAGGGTGATGAGACACTGGAACATCTTGCCCAGAGAAGCTGTAGATGCTGCATCCCTGGAAGTGTTCGAGGCCATGTTGGGTGGGACTCCGCTCAGCGTGCTCTATGAAAGGTGTCCCTGCCCATGGCAGGGGGTTGGGACTGGATGATCTTTAAGGTCCTTTCCAATCCAAACCTTTCTGTGATTCTGTGGTACCTGGAAGAGTTGCGTTCTCTCTCTCTCTGTGGAAGTTATAACCACGTAAGAGAATGTAGGTTCCTTGTGCTCAGCAATAGACTGCAGCTTTCTCTTCATACCCTTCACGAGACATTGTACGAGGCCTTTTAGTACTCAAGTATTCAAGTGCAAGTTCAAACATGGGAGAGAACCATGTTCTGTGTGTGTGTCTTAGTCTGAAGCAAGGCAAAAATGTTTGAACGTGACAAATTAGAAGACTGTAATTATTTGCTACTTTGTAGGTTTCTATAGTAAAAATTTTAAATATTAAACAAGATTCCTTTATTTAGTACAAAATTTCACACTTGCTACATCCTATTCTGTTATGATCAGTGAACATGAGAAGAGCTAATGATTTTTAAATTATTATTACATAAAGAAAAGGAACTGTAGTACCCCATTAGCTGAATTAGCCTGAGAATCTGGGACAAAATTCATTCTGTTAATACAGGAAAAGAATAATCTTCACCTTTAATAGAACTTCACAAGTATGGAAATAGTGTTGTACGGTAAAGGTTTGTTACAGCCATTTGATCAAACAGGAGGAGCTCTCAGTGCTGGTGAGTACTGGTAATCTTACTCAGAAGTGTAGCTGTTGCAGATTATATTTGAATGGTCCTAAAACCAGTATCTCAGCCATCATGTCTTTATATTTTTCTGTCTTCAGCTGTCCAAGAAATTGCTGAAATCTAGGTGTGACTTGTTTGTTTATATTAAGCATAGTTTCCTGCCAACAGTGCTCATTCCATCATGAGTGATGAGCCCATCACTGCATCTGAAGTACTGATTTCACTTCACTTTGGATATCACTCATATCTGGAAGTTGTCTTGGAAGTATAGCTCATTTAAATTATCCTTTATGTGATATGAGTCTGAAAGATTAAATTGCAGACTCATTTTTATGGATGTATATATTTTTTTAAGTTTTACTAAATGTGAGTGTAAGAAAATTAGAAACCAGTAAGTTAGCAGGTTGTTTAAATAGCTTAAATGTTATTTAAATATTTCTGTGAAGCTTGGTAACAAATACATTCCAGAAAGCAGTGAGTTGCTCAAATGATAATTTCATTTTTGTTATACATTTTAAAGTGAGAATGAAAGTCACAGATTCACGTTGTGTGAAGTTAAGCATAAAGGTCTGCAGAATCAGGGTCTAGACAGAAATATGATATATATAAAAGCTGTAGATGTATTCCAGACACAGTTGTTAATCGTTGCACACAGCAGCTTCCACTTACATGCATAAAGGGAAAAAAGGAAAAAGCAGTAGTTTGGCAAGGCGTTAACAAAGTGGAACATTTATGAAAGGTAGACATTGGTGTAGAAATGGTATTTTATTATAGAGGGAGAGAGAAAGAGAGAAATGTCTTGGGGGGTATAAGTACAGACTTAAAAGTGTATTAAACCGATAATTTACTCTTCATATCTCCACAAGTCAACACAGAAATGCATGAAGTTTCTATTAAAAGCGCTTAAGTAGCATATTTGCATATTTCTAACGAGAGTGAAGAGTCACTTCTCACAATAACAGCTATCTCTATCTGCTTTATAAAAAGTTTGTGTTTTAAAAACAGCTGTTTATGGATTTTTGGATCTAACACAGTTCTGTCTTACTTTAACTCTGGTTCTGTCAAAATGTGTGACAATATTTTACTTCCTAAGGGCACCCTATTGAAATGTGCAGTACTGTGTGAGGAGAAAGCCATGCAAATAGTGAAGAATATAGTGTATTTAAGAATGCGCTTAGAAAGAAATAGTGTCATTAAGGACCTTTAGGCTGTTGTGCATCTGAACCTGTTTTGCTACTCATGTGGAGTAGTGGTACAAAACTGGACTGGACTATGTAAATTGGCATTTCAAGGCATGATGGATGTGGTTAGGATAGTTGTTGGTACTGTGCTCACAGAAGAAAAGTACGTATTTAAGGTATGTATGTTTGTGAGCAGGATTGTCCCAGAGAGTAAAAAGTTCCATATATTTTCACCATGATCGGAAATAGTAATTTTCATTGATTGACTGCACATATGTCAGAGAAAATATGCTTGTCAGTGAAAGTCAGATGGATCTACAGTATTTCCTTAAAAGTATAATTTTGTAGCTCATTATCTTGAATGCAAAGTGTCCTTCTGCCTCCTACACCCTGTGGTAAGTGGACATTCACTATACTCAAAACATCTCAATTTAGCCATCTTGACAATGAGGACAATAGCAATTACCAGCTTAATGGAGTTTAGTTTTTTTTAATTTGCTACCAGCTATGACATTCTCAGATGCCAATGAGTCTTAGGAAAAAGCTGTTGTTACAATGAAATATTTTAAGTGCCGAGGGTACCATTTTACCTATGCAGTAATTGTCATTTTTGCTTGCTACAGCCTTCTGTCTTCTTTAACGAACAATCCACAGATGTAATAGTGACCTGTCCTTTTTCAGTTCTTTCTGATAAAGAGCAAGTGCCTTTTTTCCTTTTTTTTTTTCTTTCTTAAAGAAGTGATGCTATTGAAACATGCCTCTTTCTACCCTTCACTTTTTTTTGGTGATGCAAATAAATGAACAGCTGTAATACGAGCTCACAAGAATGCCTAATAAAAAGTTTGTTTGCTACAAGGCCTGCATGAGTAATCTGGGGGAAGTGAAACTTCTGCTCCTGTTTCTGCAGGTTAACCTTGCAGCAAGAAAACAACCAGTGGTAATGAGAGACTGCTGTAGTTTTCCATATATCAAATAAGTGTTAAGACACAAATCTTGCTCAAAGATAATTGATAATTTTGAATGTTTCAGTTGCAGGTAGAGCTGTACTTAACTTTTTGTTCTTTGTATACAATAGTAATTTAGGACAGATTTTACCAGCAGGTTTATTTACAAACAGGAAATATTTACAAACTAGTAGTGAGTTTCATTACAGTATTTAGTTTCTAATACAAAATTTCACTCAAGTGATGAGTGAAATCCTCCCCCTTTTACAAATCAAAACAACTTAGAATGAAGCCTGCACGTCTTTAAAAGGAGTAGAGATTTATTTAAATCCTGTTTCCATTGAAGCCAGTATCTTCAAGTCTTTTTTTTTCCCCTGAAATAGCATTTTTTAAACCATGTATTACTCCTTGGATAGTATTCTAAAAACATTCTTTAAAAGCTGAAATTCTCCACAAGCTCCACACTGAGAAGTACCATCATAATTCCTACATTAGCCTGATTGAGTGCAATTACAGTAGTCTCAGTGCAGACTTGGGCGTTTTATTCTAGTCTAAAATAATCACCTCCAGACATTTTCTTATAAAATGGCCCTGCCTCTCTCCCGTTCTATCAAAACATTTTCCTGTAATATATCGTCTCTGTACATATTGATGTGAACAAGCTGCAAAAGACCAACTTCTGCAGGCAAAAGCCTCCTATTATCTGTCCAGTATCTCTTCTGTGCTGTGTTTAGTTTGACCTACTTATCAAGCAGCCATCGTCTGAGCCACTTCACTAAAGCTAAAGGTCAAAACTGTAGTGCCAAATTCCAGCCACAGCCACAACTGCAATCCCAGAGGCCTTATTCAGATAGAAGTAAGGGCGGCATAGATGTACCAATTTAAATGCCTGTATCTTGAATAAGACATGGACATTTCCACCATGCTCGGTTTTTCTCAGCGATAGCCTTTTCTCTCCTTTTCTGTATACCTTCCATTCCTTTCTCTACCCTTTCCCTTCCCTATTCCCTTACACTTTTTTGTTGAAAAAATTTGCATCCTTTAGTTGCAAGTGTTTCTTTCTCAGAGAATAGGCAGTGTTCTGGTTTTTGCTACAGGATTGATTGAAAAACTGGTAATCCTGGCACCTCTACAACAGTTGCCTCTTTGGTGGAGACTGCCTCAGTTACATCCCTGTCCCATTGAAAGAAAGTATTTTTACTCTCTTATTACAACAGTGGCTGAAAATATTTGTCTTTGCTGTATATCAGTTGTATTCTCTTAACTTTGACCAAGCACCATTCAGACATGTTAAGGGAAAACCTGGGCTAGGCATGCAGCCTAGTTCCTGTGGCAAAGGCAACGGAAAAACAAAACTGAAAGTACACAAAATAGAGAGAAAAGGAAAGGTACACCTATTAAAACTTTACTGTCTTGCTAGAGGGATTGGTCTTCTTTTTAACCAAATTTTTGTATAAGTAAAAGATGGTTGAATCTGCCTGTTGGAGCACATTACTTGTTGGCAATTGCATTATCATACAGTTCTCAAATGATTTAGAAAACCATGGCTGTGTAAAACCTTTCTGGTTGGGTAACTCTGAAGATGTAAGCATCATTTTAAATCCTGAACAGGTGATGAACGGCAAAAGTGTATTACAGGGGGCTGCAAAGCTTGAAAACTCTACAGATAAATAATTCTGCTGAGACTCAGTAACAAGAAAAGAACCTGGCCGGGTTTTTGTTGTTTTGTGTTTTAACTAACAAAGACTACAGGCCCTGTAAGTCAGCTGTTTCATCCAGTAAATTGCAGCTCTCTGGGCAGCATAACCCCTTGCAGACAGGTGGCTTAAATAGGGTAGGTAATAGAACTGCTGTGCTAAGCTACTTCTACACAAAAAACACCTTAACAAGAGCTCCGTGCCCCTGAGTCACAGTCCACCTGTTCCCAGAGGTTGATATGTGATATTTTGAGCTTCACAATTCTTGTCTTTGGCTGTGCATATGTATGGAAAGAACAATACAGAACGCTGTAATCATTTTAGGTGTGAAACTAGGATTACTAGATTACTATAAAGGGGGAGAAAACAGAGATATCCTTCCCTTTTTTTTTTTTTAGAAAAAGAATAATGTATTCCCCATTAGGATTTCTGTTTGTCTGCTGCCATGAAAAGAGGGCTTTTCAATAAATTAAAGGAGGGATTTCATGACCTCTCTCTAAGCCACCTGTTGCTTCAGCTGCAAATAGATACTTACCTCTTAATAGGAATGACTAACGAAATAGGTACTATATATCATACACATGCATATATCATTTATTTATATGCATTATATAGATGTTTGTAATCTTCTAGTTCTGAGTAAAATCAACCATTGCAGCTACAAGAAATGCATTGTTCAGATGCTCCACAGCAGGCTCCCAGCACAAGAACTTTGTCCCCCTCAGTTTCCGTGCTGCACTGTGTCAGCCGAAAGCTGGATAAACACAGAGGAACGTCGCGGGTGTTTGTACAGGGTCTGGCACGTAAGCCCCTCATATCCCCAGAGATAGCAGCCTCTGACTGGGGCTTCTTGCTGCTGCAGTACTACAAATATAGTAACACTGACATGGAAGGCTAACCCAGGGAGCTGTTCAGCAAGAATAGCTCAGGAAATAGTAACATCTGTGATAAGACATAAAAAGAAATTCTTACTGTCTCTCAGTAGCTGGGTTCAGACCTGAAGACACGTCAAGCTGCATATGGCTACCAAAAATTAGTGACAGTATAGCATCCAGAGCACTTGTGTAATATACGTACAGCATTTTATTTCTCTAACAAGATTGGCTTTGCCCTGTGCTCCAGGCAAAGGAAGCCTTTAGGAGAAATGTGCTTAACAAGTCCCAGCTCCTCAAAAGCAAAGGGCTTCACTCAGCTCTGCTGTATTTTTAAGGGAATTAAATGAGATTTGAGATTGATGAATTTCAACCAGGCAGCTATCTCAACATAAACAGTCATTTCTTTCTTCCAGCGAGCCAGTTAGGTGAGAAAAAGAAGTGTACCTCACCCTTCTGCCAGTTGTACAAGATGAAGGTAGAAATACAACATACTTCGAGGCTGTACCACAATCCTGCAAACCCTTGCACAGTGACAGCGCATTTATCAGACCCAGCACTGCGAGCAGCATCCGACACTGTCGTCAGAGGAAGCTTCTCTGCCACAGTCAATGAGAGGCCCTTGGGCCTCTCTGCAGGTGGCTTGGGGCTATCCAGCAAGGACCAAACCCTGACCCATTCCTGTCACCCCATTTAGAGCATGGTTGGAGGCTCAAGACTCTTTTTTGCCCTGAGAGGAAATTTCTGGAATATTTTATTCCCTACAGAGCTCTTAGTACATAGTCACAGGGCCTGCATCCTGTGTTCCTGACAGGATCTTACTCAGAGAATTATATTTTCCTCCATTTCAAAAAGCTCCAGGAGCAAGGCTTAAAGCACATCAAGTTCACTATGATGCAAAGCTACGAGGTTAAAAGTTATGGCTTGCTTTTGTGTTACATTTTCTCAAAGTAAGGACGACTCTATCTGTTCCCCTGATAATTCTTACTAGGCGCATATTGGTAAAGGATGGAAAAATGACCACACCAACATGTTAATGGAAGCAGTCAGCTATCAGTATAACTTGACGTGGTGTCTACAGACACCACAGCACTGACAACAGCAGCTGTTGCCGAGGCAAACAGCTGAAATAAAAGAGGAAGAAAGGAGGCTTGCAAACAACCGCCTTCACTGGTCCAAATGGCTCCTAATACTCTTTGTGTAAAGACACACTGTTGTTAACATCTGCGTGAAGTTAATCTGAAGAGTTGTTTGCAAATAGCAAAGCTGCTAAGCACCTGCTGCTTTAGGATAGATGAACTTTTGTGGGCATGTAACATGCTGTTTTATTCCCAGCAGCTCTCACAAACACCATCCCATACAGAACAGAAATGAATGGACTTTGTGAAGGGCACTTTTGTTGAAATTGGATAGGACTATACACAAGTATTACCAGATACCAGAACAGTTTAAGAGCCTGGCTAAGAAATATTCTAGAGCCTGAGGGTGTAAGTGGTCTTAGAAGAGTAACTAAGGAAAGCAAAGTAATTGCCAGTGACTGAGGTTGGTAACTTGGAGGTTCATTTATTAATAGATGTCAAAATGAATTTTAAAAAAAGTTCTTGGAACTACTTCACTTGGCTGATTTTTAAGCTGCCCTTTACAGAATGTGTTTGAGAGCAGCACAGGTCCCATCTTCCTGGCACGCAGGGAATACAAGAAGTGAAATGTGTTTTCTGTATTTCCAGTTCACCTTTGGGCTTTCTGCCCCCTTTTGAGAGTTTCCCTGAGCCACTCTCCCACAAAGAATTTCACCTCACTTGAATGTTTCTTTTATTTCAGTTAGGTACATCAAAATGGCAAAGAAAAGAAGACTGTAGCCAGAGTAAGACTGTACCCCTCTTCCCAGCAGGTCTGTGCGGCCTCTCATTAGTGAGACTTGTCTCTCTTTTCCGTGCCATTTTATTTCCATGGGGGATGGTCCTGCTGGAGGAGTCCATGCTGTAAGATGGGAGATCTACAGTGGAGCAGTTAAACCCTGTGCTTTAGTGACCTTTTTCCCTGTGATTTGTCCTTCAATTTTGCCTGGCCTAATTTATGATTGAAATTGTTTGCAGTTTGCAGAGTGGCCCTAGATGTTGAAAATAGCATGCTACAATATCAGTTAGCTTGTGTAGCTGTAACTCAGGTCTTGAACTAGACAAGATTTGCCATGCAGGAGAAAAGTTAACAACCAGGGTTCAGTCTGTCTTTTATTTCTGTGACTGCACAAAACTAAGAGGAAAAGTGGGAAGGGTGACAGAACCTCAGGTGTCTTCACCTTGTGACAGCCTCTGTGTTCTTAATTAGATCTAACTCAAAATCTTTTGTGCTCAGTGGAGATAACCACTGACTTTGGTGGAGGGACCAGGCTTGTAAAGAAAAGAAGAGGCAGATGGGCAGCATGAGTGCAATGAATATATTTTTTCTTACTTTTGAAAGCCACTTAAAGGACTAGAATGTCTTTGCTCCTCAGGTCAAGAATTGAGATTTTTGAGTAGACTTGTTTTTTCACCAGTCCTGCTCTAGAAGGAAAAAAGCTCTTAGTTTCCCAGATCCTTTCCTACATCTTCTCCTTCTGGAACATAAATATGACAACAATCTCCAGTCATACAAAACCATGTCCAAACTTAACTGATGTATTTAAAATCCTTCCTTTTATCTATACTTTGACAAGGTGGTTCTTTCAGAGTTCTGGGAGAGAGATTACCCACTTCCACAGATAAACCCCTCTGAGTTTTACTTCCATCTCATCACATGGATATTCCCATACTTTAGTTGCCATTTGGGAAACTGCCTTTGATACACTACTCAGTAGCATTATTTGAGCCCGGAGTGTCCTGCATGATGTGTGATGGCCTTGAATTTATCACTTCAAGCAGAGCCTGCCAGAGTGACTCACCACTCTGTGTTGTATGCAGAATACCCAGATAACTTCCAGAACTTTTTTCTCTAATGCATCTTTGCAGCTTTTGCACAATTTAGATGGTGTTAATTCTAAATGGACATGTGAGTCTTACACAAGTTTCTGGAAAATCACAGCACTGCGTTGATAGGCAGGTGGAAGCAGTAGGTATTTTTGAGAAATCAGATGTCAGTCTGGAATTTGGCAAGTGGATTTTCATCTCAGACTAAAAGTTATTAGCCACTACCACTACTGCTATTAATTGCCTTTCATAAAGCATACATAATTCATAACTGCATGTTCACACTGTGAGTGGTGAGTTCCATTTCTGGGTATCTGAGTATTTTAAAAAGCCCTGCAAATGCAATGTTCATAATTCTGGATAACCAGGGCATAGTGGATTCAGTTGCTATGGTTGCAGGCACCAGAAAGGGAAGATCTGTATTGCACCTCAGGCAGCAATAACTGATTGTGCTACTAAATCCACTTACTTTTTTTTTTTTTTTTTAATTATAATAATTCACAGTTCTGCTGACTCTGCTGCAGGTAACTTCACTGGCATTAGGAGAGGCAGGGACACAGGCACTATAAATTGAGGGTCCAGTGAAGAAGTTGTCCCCAGCCTAAAACACTGACCTATAACAAGGAAGTATGTAAGCAGAAGCTCTGAGTTAAATATATCCATGCAACAATGGAACATCTCTAAAGGCAGTCGGCATCAGTTCCAGTATATCTTGACAAAAAATGATAATCAATTCCAAAAGGAGAATCTTCTCATTTGTTTACATTTGATCAAAAAGATTTAATAGCAAGAAGAGTGCGAATTCCCATAAGAGATCACGGATTTTCATTTTGTTTTTAAAATATATCTGAAGAGTAAGTAAGAAAGGATCATGTGGACCTCAGCCCTTTCCCTGTTATCAGTTTGGGATTACAGTCAGAACAAGTTTTACTTTTTAAAAAATAACTATAGTTTTCACTCCTGTGAGATGCAGATCAATACTTTGCTGTTTCAGTTTAGTGGAAAGCAGAAAGAGTAGTACCATAAATGGTTAAAAATATCCTCAGAGGCCAGCTAAGAATATCAGTTTCCAGTATGCATTACCAGGGGTGCACTAACAACCTGTATCTCTTAACAAAGATAGCCAGCCAGAGGAGCTGAGACTCTGTAAGTCACTGCAATTTCCCCACCTGTTAATACTTGCTGCTGCAATGCACAGTATCTCTGCAGCTAGCTGAACTCATTAGAACCAACCTCATTTTCTCAATAGTTCTTTTCAAATTCCCTTCTGTGCTGCAGAGAGGTAGGATCAGAGTGACACTCAGTGGCAGGACAGTAAAAGTGATTTTCAGATTCTCTCTAACATCTATTAGGATGTTAGGGCATTATTATAAAATTTTAATCAGATAATTATTTGTATTCTTCTGTCTGTTTGATAATCTATATAAGCACTGTAATTCAGACCAAAACATGTACTTTCGATTATGCAAACTGAAAGAAAGACTGTGTTACTTACTTTGCCAAGGCCCCCTTCACTCATAACTTGTGTCCTGGGATCTCCTGCAACTGAAAATAAAAAGGAAAAAAGAATTTGAGAAATTGAACTAAAAACTCAAAAACTGAATTTCAGAATCAAGAGATTTGAATCACCATAGTTTTATATTCTGTGGTATTTGAATCTTTACAGATAACTTCAACAGTTTAAAGAATAGCATTTTACATCTTGCATACAATTTATCATGTTCCCTATGTATAACTGACAGTTCATGACCCTCTCAGTTATTTGTGTTGTACCAAAACATTTTCTTTATGTTTCTGAATGAACACCGAGATATGGTTATAACTGAATTTGGTATCTGAAAAATAAAAAGAGACATTTTCCTTTTTATGTAAGTAAACACTGGAATAAATTACGGAATCGTTACTGATTAAAAAGATTTTTAACATCAGCCCTGACAAGTGTTTGAGACAAATATTTTAGGTGGAATAGTTCTGCAGTAAGGATAGAGTTTGGGCTGACAGTCTTTCCAGCTGTGCTTGCTCAGGTGCAGGGAAGGATTCATAGGATTACATTCGATTATGGAGCCAGAAATTCTCCTGAGCCTGTGGCTTTCTAGAGTCACCCGAACTCACAGCATTCAAGGATGTTAATAAATAAGAACTATTGTGATACAATGTTCCTTGAAACACTATATGTAAAATAATTCCCCTCTGTCTCGAACAGGGTCCTGTTGCATCCCCCATGTCCATGCGATCTGTTCTAACCAGCGGCTCCTGCCTTTCCCCGCCACCGCCGCCACCGCCGCCCCCGGGACCGCCCCCCATCTTCGATACGGAAAGCACGAAGGACGAAGGAACTGCATCTCGCTCAGCCCTCTTTGCACAGCTTAACCAGGGAGAGGCAATTACCAAAGGTCAGGAGAAAAGAAATCGAATAGTGATCCATGAGTCAAACTACATCAAAAGCTGTTACATGTATTAACCTAACTTTCACAGCATTTTTAAGTTACATTCCAGCAGCTCAGATCCTTCTGAAGCTTGCAGTGGTGCAATGGAGAACGCTGCATACCAGAACCTCCTTTAGAAGCCACAGCACCCAAATAAGTTCAGCATACCTGACATTCACACCATTTATTTAGAAGTATCCTTTTAATTTCAAGGCAGCCAAGCTAGATATCTTCAGCCCTCAGTAGCTGGTGAATCTCATACGTTGCAATTGCAATAAAGTTTTATCCCTCTTTCTGACTCACACTGAGTGTACAAACCTTTGTCAAATGGTGTTATATGTCAGATGAAATAAAGCTTTTTGTATTAATATTGGACAGTTGTAATTTAGGTGTCTGTAAATTTAAATACATATGATTGATATGTTTACATTTAATGCTGCAGGGATAGGTCAAATATTGTCATAAATGAGAAAAAGAAACTCTGTTTTACGGATGGAAAAACATGATACAACAAGCTGTCAGAGCTTGCTACAGAGAGAGAGGGACTAGAAGACATAGTGGGATTTTCTGTTGAAGATACTAAGAGCCCATCCACAGTAGAAGAGGTTTTATATGAGCTGCTAAAAGTATGTCAGCAGTTACACTTTAGGTCATTACCCAGGTAAACCTTGAGAAAACAAAAAAGTGTAATTTCAGAGAATAAGATAACACAATTACAAACAAACCTTTCATGCTTCAATATGAGCACTTTTAGGATTGGAAAATAGACTCTCTTTCACAAGCATCCTTTTTTTTTTGGTTTTTTAGGGCTTCGACATGTCTCTGATGACCAGAAGACTCACAAGAACCCCAGCCTACGTGCCCAAGGTCCGCCTGTTCGTTCTCCAACAAAAAGCCATACTCCAAGTCCTACCTCTCCCAAGAATTCCCCGCAGCAGAACCATGCCCCTGTCTTGGAGCTGGAGGGAAAGAAATGGAGAGTGGTGAGTTCCTGTCACACCTCTGAATTGCAGCTTGCACATTCCAACCAGGAGGAGCACTGAAACATTTTGCAAAAGGCTGTCCATGATAAACACACAGCAAAAAAAAGTTGCAACTATAATGGGCTGAGTCCTCCATTTCTCCGCATTGCTACAGTTCAACTTTTACTATTCTGTAGGATCTTAAGCTAGTTCATTTGTCTCTGAGAATCACTTATTAATTCATCTCACTGGAGAATGTCAGAACCAGCGTATAAATTCCTTGCAAAATCAGACAATGCCCCAGAAACAAGTCCAATAGAGAACACCAGTTAAAATCCCTTTTTGCAGGCCGTTCCTGTGAATGAGAGAACAGTCATCACAGTCCACTTTCTCCAGTTACCCTAGCCAATGGAATTATATATTTATTTTTCATTGCCCATTCCATGCAAGCATGTCTTCCATCCTTAAAAGTAGAGGAGTGTTTTCCTTTTGCCCAATCTACAGATGGAAAAGAGAGATTTGTTTAAAGTTTGGGTGTTAATTTATGTAGGCATATACCAAAGAATCTGTGAATGAAAATTGATGTGATTGTGTTGGTTAAGAGAGAGCAGAAAGAATATGCAGTTTAGTCATGCAGAAGGTGATATACACAGTCAGTGTATGTTACAGTGGAGTCCAGTTTGCATAAGATGCAGTCACCATTTGCCTATGTTATGTTGCCTTATGGTTCTACTACTTGGAACTTTCCTTGTGGATCCCTAGCCTTTCCTGGACATCCATGGAGTGTAATTGTTCTTTCAAGCCTAATGAAAGGAAATTTCTTTGCCTATTACTCCTTTATTGTATGTTGTAATGCCTGTATGTGTTCACAATATGCTATGATCGATGTGATCAAACATTATATAACACTTGAGGAAGGAAGACTACTCTGTTCTTCAGCCTGAATCAGATGGGAGCCAAACAGCAGTTTTGTGAGTGCCTTTTTAAATTGTTGTGAGCATAACATCTTCACTGCAAAATTAATGGATTTTATCACGGTCTGTGCTAACTTCTTCAGTCCTGCAGCTCTGAAAGATACAGTGTCATCTAAGGGTCAGTTAGGTGAGATATCTGATCACCAGGCAGATTTGGATTTTAAGCCACAGGAAGGATATTGCTTTGTTGTAACTGAAGATGCAATGACTCGAGGATAAATTGTACTAAACTCTGTCTGACTGTTAGCTAGTTAAAGACAACCAATTAAATAAACTTTCTTTTGAAATAGGAATATCAAGAGGATAAGAATGACCTGGTCATTAACAACACTGAACTTAAGCAAGTGGCCTACATTTTTAAGTGTAACAAATCTACGCTTCAGATAAAAGGAAAAATCAACTCAATTACTATTGGTGAGTGGGTAGCTCAGCTGGGCTTCAAGTGACAATCTTGAAAAAACTGACTTATGTGATTAATAATGCATCTGAATCATTACATTCACTTTAATGGTTGATCACATGAATAAAGTCACTCAGCTCTGCAGTGCAGGACTGGGAATTTTTGTAGTTAATGTAGCAGGTGTTAATGTATTTGCTTTTGTCTTGCCTTTCTTATTTATGATTGCTTTTATTTTAGACAACTGTAAAAAGTTTGGCCTTGTGTTTGACAATGTTGTGGGAATCGTGGAAGTGATCAACTCCAGGGATATTCAGATTCAGGTAAATATCTAACTGAGACGAAGACAGACACAGAACAAGTGGGGGGGCACAACAAAAGTAAGAAATATCCAAATGGATCTTTATATGCACTAAATTCTGCTGATGTGTTTAGAAAATGCTTGTGAAAACTATTTACTAACTCTGAACAAACCTCCTGTAGCCCAGCACCCTCTGGTTCTGCTGAAGCTGAGAGATCTGTACACTGGCAGAACTGTTTCTTCTGTCCCTGGTCTGCTTGCTTGCATGCTAAACAGCTCCCAGCACTTGAAAGTTCAGTGGTGCTTACAGAACAAATTCTAGCAGTTAGCTAATTGATTTCTAAGTGCACAAGATTTTTTTCTTTTCTTATCCTCTCAATGGAAATGTTCAAATAGACTGTCAAAGGACAACTAAGTGCTATGAAGTAAAAGTAGGTGCTGGGATTTCAAAAAATGTCCCTGGCCAGTGATGTGATACTTTATATAGTAAGTAATGTACTTATTTGCCTTCAAAAAGCTTCATCAGAGATTATCTTCCTTGTGATTCTCATGAAAAGAAAATACACATATTTTAAATCTATCCATTGCCCTCTCTACTGGGGACACTTGTCCTGCTCAAAATACATAATCTGCCTGACATTTCCAGCACTTCAGTCATCCCATTCCAAAGAGGTCTAACTACCTGCTCTACTACAGGGTTGTGTCTGACACACACAACGTAATCTCAAGAAGGGACTCTGGGACATATTATTTTAAGTGAAAAAGAAATGTTAATTATTATATTAAACTGCCACTCTTCAAAATGAGGTCTTTTGCTTAAAAGGCTGTGCCTGCTGTATGACATTAAATGTAGGCAGTCCTGCTCCATGCTTCAGAAATAATGGTCACAGCCACCACAGGGAATAGGAGCAAGATGGAGGTTTTATATTTGGAACCTTGTGCAAGTGACTGACATTGCTACCAACTGTGCATCATCTTCTGAATTGTAGCAATCAGTTTTATTCATGATAACTGCATGTCTTTTTACAGCAGAGGCAGTTAGTTAAGGATCTCAGGCATTTATTTGAGCAGTTTTAAAATAATTATATTATTTTTAATAATTACCTCTTAAACTATTCATGAAAGCTGAAAAATTCGTATGTAACGAATAGCAAAACCACAGCTTGCTAATACTCAAATAAAGTGGAAATACCTTTTATAAGAATCAGAATTCTTAGAATCAAAATTAATCATGTTCTATGAATATTGCATAAGGCTTCTATACATGTCATGGAGCAGAGTGGGGATCCACTTAAGAAAGCAGGGTCTGGTTATATGCTGTATGCTGCTCAAATCATGCAGCTCCCACATGGCTGGTGTATGCCAAGTGCTAAGCACCTCAGTTTTCTCAGTAATTTGAAGACCTGAGTTCATCATTTCCAAATACATGATATGTTAATGCAACAGATTTCAGTAAATTAATCCTACAGATTTTCCTATAGTTACTACAGTGCCATATTGCTTGGCTCTCCTTTATCTCAGTGGTATCTTTTTTTCTTGCCAGATGTTTGCAAATTTTTTTAAACGCTCATTCCTTCTGTTCTCCATTGCATAAGAACCCATTTAAGAAAAGGAACTTTAAGATGCACCGATCCACTGCACAGATCAGACTTCAGGATAAGGGTGGGATGCAAGAGGACAGACCACTTGGTTTTTACTGTCACATTGAAGGAACAGAAGTTTAAAGATGCTCTTTAATTAAGTGATGAGAGACACTCTCATTAACAAGTACAGCTCTGTCACATGCTGTCACTGTTCTGTGGCTCAGGATAATCTCTGCTGTTTTGATGTCCAGAGTATATTGCCATCCTTGCTAGAGAGGGCAGGAGGAGGAATTTTTACTGACAACCAGTGAGTCAGACTGTTAGCCATGAAGAAATCTTTCAATCTGTAAAATTGTAAACAAGAGAAGATTTCCCTTCCTCGCCTCAAGTAAATCTTGTGCTTGCTCCTAAAGAGACATAAGAAATAGTTTTAGAAATTTAATTAAATTGATCTTAGTACTTATTTAGAACTGTAGCTTCCCTGAAGGGGATAAAATCCCTTTTCTGTTGCATGCTGGAAGAGCTTTGAAGTTTTCAGAGCGTATTACAAATCCCTTGTTGAGTACTACTGTATGCTGGGGTCTTTCCTCTGCCCTTACTGGGTTGAAGTTGACATGTCTGACTTCTTAGCCAATTCTCACTGATGAACAAGGTGAACCCTGCCTAAATATCAGCACAAAAGTGTTACTGAAATTAGAGAGAATCAGAGAAGTACTTTCATCAAACTGTATATTGAAAGGTTTGCTGTATATTACAGGTTTGCTGTTGTGTATAGTTCTTTTTTACCATCACCAAGAATTTTCAGTGTCCAACAAATCAAATCAAAGAATCACACAGGCAGGTGACACATAGATCAGATGCTGGTGGTCAAAATTAGACCTGGAAGGCAATGAGGATTTTATTAACAGTATCTCTGTTTGCATTTGAAGATTTGATGTTAAGCAGATTTTATTTTGCAGGTGATGGGGAAAGTGCCAACCATTTCTATTAACAAAACAGAAGGCTGCCACATCTACCTCAGTGAGGAATCATTGGACTGTGAGATTGTGAGTGCCAAGTCATCCGAGATGAACATTCTCATCCCCCAAGATGGTGATTATGTGAGTGAGATATTTTTTAAATTTTCCTCTCTGTTCCATACTAGTCTTGGCAGCTAATAGCACTTAAGCTGCTAGGAAAGAAACTGACATAATACGCGTATTACGTCACCAAAAAATGATCCAAAACAATTGAATTTCTATGTGCCTATATCTCAGGAGGAGGAATTCCTTATTTTATGGGGCACAAAGTAATTTCAAAGATCAGAAATTATGTCCTCTCTTTCCAGTCTGATGGATAATGGCTTCATCTCCATTTGATCTTCTTTTTTTATATCTAAACATAATCTCCCAAAGAAATTCACTTCACAGAAGAGCACTTAAGTCTGAAGATGATGAGGCTAAAATTAAGATAAATATACTACTACTACAGGTGAAATACTACAGTATGATATTCTTGTTTTTTTCTAAAGCTATTGATACATGGGTAGCAGCTGAAGTACCTTCTACTATTTTCAATATATGTCCTTAAAAGCCACTTAAACAGATGCATTTTCCCAGTTCCTTTCCTGTTCTAGTAAAATTTTCAAACTATGCCTAGTGACATTTCTAATAAAGTCATGCTCTGTCACTTCACAAACAAGCAAGGGATCACTTCACACACAAGCAGGCAAAGCGTGCTTATAATAGTTCCCTGGTGTCCTCGGCTGAGCAGAGTTGAAATTGTAGTGCATGGCCACAGCCAGAACTTAAATTTCTTGTTAGTCTTTTGGGCTGGAATTTGGTACAGGGGTTTAGGCTTTATAAAATAAAATGTGTAATGAGAACATTTGTGCTCCACTATCGCCGTGTNTATACCTTTAAATTCTGAAGCTTTTCCACCAGCTTTTGTTTATATCTGGGCTTTTAGGCCCCTCAGCCTCAGCTGCTGCTCGTGCAGACGATGCAGCACTCCACATTTCTGAAAGTGACTGCTGGATGCCCAGCTTTAGACAATTAAAAAGGGAACAATTTTCAGTGGGTGTATATTCACCTATTTCTTTTTTAAAAAGAGTCCTTTTGGTCAGTCTCGCCTCAAAATCACCATAACATGAGAAATTACTGGCTAACAAAACACCTCTTTGAGGTCTGAACGAAAAACTCTTCTCTTCACATAACTTTTTGTTTATTGGGTACAGAGAAATACTCAACAACACCTCCCATGATTTCACTGAATTTGTAGAATGGAAGGGCACTTTATTTGATGCTCTGCTTCGTTTTGTGTATCCCACAAAGGATGCTGAGTATTTTGAAGTGTATCACACTTAAAATGATAGGGTTTTTTTATTTTATTTTATTCTTCCATAATATGATATTGCTTTTGTCCTTAAAATTAGACTCCTGGCTTAAATCTCCGCATCTAAATCCTTTCTACTGTCTTCCAACCCAGACACCGATGGAATCTGAAGTAATATCTGACATGAGGCTTATTTACTTAGTTGATGCAGATAATGGCGTGAGAGGGATTATTGCAAAGTAGTACCATACCAAGGCTGTTGGAAACTGGGTAGCAATCAGGCTTTTTCCTGTGTGGCATTGTAAAATAGCTTCCTAGGGTAATGAAGAAGGCTTCTCTCTAATCCTGGCATGTCTGAGCTATCAATGCTTTCGCAGTCATGTAGCACTAATAGTATTCCACCAGTTTTCATGAGCTATCCCCTGTTTGTTTAACCATCATTGTTGCTTTTGTTTCCTACCAGAAAGAATTTCCGGTTCCTGAACAGTTCAAGACAGCATGGGATGGATCTAAGTTGGTCACTGAACCTGCAGAGATTGTGGGTTGACTTCCTCACGCCACAGAGCACTTGCTGACTGCGGCCAGACTGCGGCCAGCACACACAAAGCAGTAATGTAAAGAACTAGAAGTAGCAGGAGTTCATGCTGCTGTCATAGGCCTTCAAGCATTAGCTCTGCATGCTAGGAACAATAACACATCTGGCACCCTTTTGTTAGGCATCCTGGTACTGGTCACGTCTCCACACAGTTTGCCTTCACATACAATTTTAATTCTGAATGAGAATGTAATAGGTTAAACCCCCCCACCCTCCAGTCACATCATTGGTTTGAAATACTGTATACATTAAGCCAACATACTGCATGATACACTTTTTTTATCATCTTGCTTCAGTGCATTCCTTTTTGTGTTTCTGCTAATCAAAAAACAGCATTAAGACTTTAAGGTGTTTATTTTTACCTATTAAGCAATCCCTGTATGATGCAGTAAAAATGTACCCGTAGAAAGTATGCAGTTTCTTGCAGTTCTGTGGCAATCATAATGTGTTTCATTTTAAACAAGCAAAAAAGGACAACTTCCAGCACAGCAATACATTTTGCTAACTGGAAATTTTAAAAAAATCTGGTAATTCAATCAAAAACATTTCTAAGACATATATTTAGAAGATCCCACAGTTTTCTGTGAGGTAAGATTTTATTATGGTTCACAGACTTGCTGTTGCCCTCTCATTTCTTGCAAATTAGTAATTCTTTTTAAACTAGGGCCTCATCAATGCTAAAACCTTGCAGGAAATTACTTGAAGGTTTTTTGCTCCTTGGATTGTTTTTTTCTTGTTTTTTTCTTTNTTTTTTTTTTTTTTTTTTTTTTTTTTTTTTTTTTTTTTTTTTTTTTTTTTTTTTTTTTTTTTTTTTTTTTTTTTTTTGGTGACACAATCTCTCACTTTTTAAAATGCCACATTGTATCTTGCATCTTATACAGAAAACCAAGGAGGACATACACATCTGATACCAGCTAGTTTTCCTTACTGATAAAGTTCCTTTAAAATATTTGTATTGTAGCTCATCATGTTCATTAAAAGCATCATTCTGGGTTTTTCCCCACATTTGTAGGACTTACTCAGTTTCAAATACATCCACAAAGCAAAGCCATAGATTTATGCCATACTAATTCTGGGTAATTTCCTGTTTAGCCCTGTGACTCTACTTTACAGTCCCTATGATTTTTTAACAAAGGTGGAGTATTGTATACATTTGTACTATTTCAGCACATAGTACGAATAACATTTTAAAAATTTTAAAAGCTTATGGTTTTGATCACTTGTAATACATTGTATCAGTGAAATCACAGTGAGATGCTTGCAGAGCTAGTTACAAGCTAGATTTTGTGCCTAACTTACCTTGAAAGTACATTAACTCTTAAGGGTTTTTACGTATATCTTTGATTGTAAACCCTATACAATACAACCAGTAGTGCTCATTCCTTACGGTTTTGCTATCTGATGTCTAACCTATGTGTATAATGTGTTTGCTTTAATATATATCATTTTTTCAACAGTAAACTTCTTATGAAATAAAAAGGAAAATGTACTTGTTTAAAAACAAAGTTGTTCAGAGCTTACTCTATTGCACTGTTTGTCCTATACGCTTTCTCTTCCTTAAACCCTGTTTCAAAAGCTGGAGTGAGAAAAAGTAGCTCCTCCTCCCATTTCACTAAAATATTACCACTTTTGCTGCCATAATCCACCTGACAGTGATTAGAGGATATTCTACATGCCAGCAGATAAACCTGAAGTATCATGCACATGTGCCTCATCTCTGAAAAACGGGCATTGCATACTTGTCGTGATAAAAGGATCGTTGAAGGGTTGTTTAATCCTTAAATCGTAATCATGTGTTCCACAAAATAATCTCACTCTGGAGCATTCTGGCCTGAGATACTGATTCTTTCTTTCATACAGCATCAAAGAGGGCGCAAGGCATTATGCAGCAGCAGGATGCCACTTAGTGCTTTGGAGCTAAGACACAAACCAAGTATTGAATCTTGATGATAAACAGAAAGCAGCGAGACAGCCCTGAATCACTACACAGGCAAATTCTTACAGCTCCTCTGAGGGATTTAACTTCCCAATTAAATACAAACTCTGGGAATGCTGATCTGATTCTTCTTTTAAATGTCTGGAGGCAAACTCCTTCATGGCTAGACCTTCACCTTAACATTCATGGTCCTGCAATGTGCAAGACCCAAGTACATTGATTTGACTGGTTTCTTAGCAGAAAAAGGTCCTGCGAAGTAACAACACGTGCCTGACAGTCTGAGCACACCTCAGACCTTTGTCAGAGGGCAGAAGTTTAAACAAAAAGAAAGAAGGCCTTGCATGAACAGACCCAAGGCAATTTCTTCACGTGAAGAAAAGGATACCAAGTCAATGCATTACTGGACACCAAAAAAGTAGGAGAAAGACTTCTAAAATAGGATTTATCCAGCATTCTTAGTCAGACACATAACAACAACAACAACAAAATCTATAACCACCTTTTGTCAGTTTAGTTTGGTCATCATAAAAAATACTTGTCATATATTTCCAGTAGGTTGGACTGTTCTTTCCCTGCAACCTGTCATTATAATCAAAATTACAAAGGAGTGCTAAATAAACAAAGTTCTGCTTCTACTTTACTTGAATTTGTGTACAATTAAAGGGTAAAAACTCAATTTGTTAAAAATCAAGTTTATCTTAAGATAGAAATAGCCAACAAACTGCAGAGTGATGATCTGATGAATCACCTCAACCATGAGCAGTTGCATCCACCAAGTTTTCAGCAGCAAGACTGATCTGTGTTTGATGGTTGGTTCCAGCAGGGAATGAACTGCTAAATGCTGAGCATCTCTAAGGTCCCATTGATTTTTTTATTTTACTGTGTGCTGTCACACAAGACACACCCCTTGATTTTTGAGTTACACTGGACTAATATTGTGGTCATGCCCTAAAATCAGTGCCACTGTCAAAACAGAAAACAGTGAATTTGGTTCATATATTGATGTGGAAAAAATGTGTGTGGTGTAATTAGCCAGTTCATTTCTATAAACCTGCATGGGTCAAATATTCACTAGTACAGATGCTGTCAATCAGCCAGTAAAATACATGTAAAGGAGAAGGCGACTTTTTAATTCAAATGTCTAAATGTAAAGAGCTTTTCTTCCTATGAAAAGCTTCAGTGGATGTCAAACTTTCTTAAACAGAACAGAGTGCAAAAAGGAGGGAGCTGGGCTGTCATCAGTGATGCCCAGTGACAGGACCGGGGACAATGGGCACACACTGAAACACAGGAGGTTCCCTCTGTACGTCAGGAAACTTTCTCTTCATGTGCAAGTGACCAACACTGACACAGGTCACTCAGAGAGAAGGTGGAGTCTCCATCCTTGGAGACATTCAGAAGTCCCATGGACGTGATCCTGCGCAACCAGCTCTAGGTGGCCTTGCTTGGGCCGGGGGCCAGGTGGACTCCAGAGCTCCCTGCCAACCTCAGCCTGTCTGCGTTCTGTGACACTTGCTTCGTTGTTTGGAATACTGGTTACTAAGAACCCACTGAAAATTAGAAGCATCGAGGTAGTGACTCCAAGTCCCCACCAGATGGCAGGAAGCAGCCGAGGCCCGGCCTTGGCAAGCTTTTATTGACAAACTGCGGGACTGCGGCGCTTCCAAAGGACGTGAAGGCTATTCGCCAAGGAGCGAATTCTGCCCTCTAAAAGTCACTGTAAAAACACTCAATATTACTTTGATCTTGAAATTATCGTCTTGGAAAAAGGTAAAGGTTTGAGTGGGATGAACAAGGAAGAATCAAAAATAACTACTTCCTACCAATTATTAAATGGATCTTTTGGGTTGTTTTCCTTTTTTTTTTTTTTTTTACACTGCTAAGCATATCTCCATTTGAAAAAATACCTGACTGAACTTTAAAGTAATATTTAACAGAGCCATTGAAGATAAAGGAGTAAGTAATTTCAAATCTGTGTTTGAAAACCACAAATCTTTTCCATGTGCTAGGGAATTAGGCACTTGCTAAGGCTTCCCAGTGCCATAGTTACTTTCCAGACAAATCATTCTTGTTCTTACTCTTTCCTGAATCCTCAGCATATCTGGATCTGCAGGAGTTCCTTCCATGTTACTGCACTACGTGTTCATCACCCTGTGCCTCACATATCTTTCCTAGAGATCAAGCATTTGTCCGTTTGGAAGGCTTCAGGGGCTCAGTTCAGGCTGCACCCTTAGTGTGCTCTCCTGATGTGCTGTTCAGCTGGGCTCCTTATAAAATGTGGAAGCAGCTGCTTCCAGACAAATGGAGGTAAGGTTCAGTCAATTACACGATATGCTAGCAAGCACAGCAATTATCAGGAACGTACAAAGCAGATTCAGTTTCCCTTCTGAAGGTGTTCTGGGCCCAACTGCTGTGAAAATACTGCCCAGAAGTAGCTACTGCCCTCAGAAGATGCCTATAAACAGGTCCCTGACTTATGATAAAATCCCCTTGTTGTTAGGTAAAAATCATAAATAATGCTCCCCAAGGAATGTTCTGACTACCAGAAAACAAGAACCTGCTCCGTCTTCATGGTTGAAATAATCCTGAAAAACTTTCGTGTGCCAAAAGTTTTGTAGAAGAACATAGAACATTCCACCCAAAACTCAGTGGTGATTTCCTAGGCTTAACCCTTCTTCCCTAGGTCTTGCTGGATGCTGAGGACCCTTCCTGATTGCCACTGACCACCAAAGACTCTTACTCTCCAAAGCCATAGTCCCACTGCTGCTTCAACAGAGGCACCGTCATATTTCCTCCCTGGGAAGAGAAGGGAATGCAACAGGGAGTTAGGTAACCGGTAAGGCTTCCCAGTGCCACATCCCTGAGTAAAGCTGTTTTGTTGTTACTCTTCCTTCAAACAAGGCCAAGGTAAAAGGCAAATAAAGGTGTTTATGCACAACTCCTAAACCAGACAGTACTAATAAACAGGCAACCACACTAAAAACTTGTGTAGCCTAAGACAAAAGTGGAAATGTTTCTTGTTTTTTTCCTCCAGCTGATTTGCTGTGACCTTTTTATCAACTGTGACCACCAGGATTCTGTTTTCTCTGTATTACACTTAAAGCTGCATCTATTAGAAAGAAGTTGCCTCAGTCCACTGTGTAAGGTTTTAGAGCCAATCTCTCCTTCAAGTTCCTTAGATGGATGAGACAGATCAGTTTCAGAGTGAAAGGCTAAATTAATTTAATTTGAGAGACAGTTGTACCATTTCTCACACTAAATGTATAATGTTTTACATTATAGTTATGTAAGTGCTGTTATATGCATTATAGTTATGTAAATTATGTTTTTTGGCTCAAGTTTCATGTTCTGTATCTGGCTGCTTGCCCCAACAAGGGGGAAGGTTCTCACTGTTTGGTGACTCTGTATAGTTCCAGTGATGAAGAATCTCTTTAACCATCATTTGCATTTAATTTCATTCTGTACATGAACACAAATACTCGATACAAATGTCTAAATAGCATGAATTGTAGCTGCTGGGCCCAACAATAATTAACCACTTTGGAATGGCAAGAGCTTGTTGTTGATTAATGTCCAACAACTCTCATCCAAGGACTCTTTAGAAGAGCTCCTATTATTAGAATATTTCAGCATGATGCAGGAGACGTGATCTGTTATCCCCCAAGCAAAGGAAAGAACTGAACTTCGACATTTCAGCAATTCCTCGGTTTTAAAAGTGATTTAAAACCCTTGAAGACAAGATGCGGGAAGACATCAAAAATGAGCAAAGGCACATGTCTGTAGCTCTGTACAGCAGCCAGATTTACAGAACACCAGTGCTCTATGACCTCCTATTGACCACGAAGGATTCCCCGCTCAAGAGTGACTGATCAGGTTTTTCAGCATTACCTACACTTAAAGAGCTTAAAGGTGGGATTCCAGATTCCCCTTAAACCTTAACTATTATGATACCAGCTTTTAGCTGCTTACCTCCTTCTTTTCATCCAGTTCAAAACATTTCCTCTTGCCTTAATCTCATTTCTAGGGAAGAGGATATTTAACTGCAAAGGCATTCAACTACTTATTGTCATCAGCTGGTACAATGAGCTGCCCAAGATTCTCTCCCTTTCTGACTCCATCCACAAGAGAAAGCAAAGTAGCAAGAAATAGGTGCTGCAGAAGACTATAAACACTGCCTTGTGTGGCAATCTGACACAGCAATGAAACAAGACCCTTTGTCATCAAAAGCCTAAGCTGTGAGTTTCTCATGACTGGCAAGCCCTGTTGTCACAGCATCCCTGTCATATGTGTCCCAGAATAGAAAAATCTGAATGTTTGCAGAATTTGTGGGTCAGTTGTGGGTTATTTTTTTTTAAAGGAGAGGAATGAAAAACGAATAACTGAAAAATCCGGGCATGAGGAAACACCACATTGTTACCTGTTAGTCCCCCTGCTCTCTGTTGTCAGTGATTTCGTTTCACCTTGAATGTCCAGAATAATCTCATAGTGAGTTCTAACTATGGTTATGCCTGTGTAATGCTGCTGCTGGTATTGTATGAAGTCTGTGAGGTCTTGTAATTGTACCTTAAGATCTGACCTGGCTCTCAAAACCTGTGGCCACAGAGACCAAAAGAAGAATTAAAAAAAAAAAAAAAAAAGGGCTAGACATTCCTTGGTCCTAAAGGGTTTGTGGTAAAAATTGAATTAAAAAAAATTAAATAGACTGTAATTCATGAAGGAAGAAGTGAAATATTATAGGGAAAGAAGCCTTGTTAGATTACATTTATCGTCTGTGTTCCAAGATAGTTTTTCTATTAGGAATTAATAGATGGTTTAAAACCATGCTTTCCTCTATACACTTGTCTGTCTTCCTTCCTTTCTTCCTAATCATGCTAAAACTTTCTGTGTTTCCCTAAACATTTACCCATACTGATTTCACCAAGGTCTGTGTTACAAAACATGCCAGTGTAATTAAAGCCATTGCTACACAGTGAGTGCCAGCACCTTACATAACTGCATAATATTGTATGGATCGTTATTTGATAATGACTTTGGCAATTCACCTCAGCTTGTTTGTATTAGAGACTCACTCCGCACAAACTTCTGGGGCTGAAAGAGTGGAAGTTTCAGTTAGATACACGGGAAAATTCTTTACCATGGGGTGGTGAGGCAGTGGAACAGGTTGCCAAGAGAAGCTGTGGATGCCCCACCCCTGGAAGTGTTCAAGGCCAGGTTGGATAGGGTTTAGAGTCACCTGGGCTAGTGGAAGCTGTCCCTGCCCATGGCAGGGGGATTGGAACTAGATGATCTTTAAGGTCCCTTCCAAAACAGGCCATTCCATGATTCTACAGTTTTATGAAATTACTTCATTTTTTTAAAATTAGTTGAGGTTAAATGGGAAAATAATTCAACAGGGAGAGGGAAAATCTGGTTTTGTTCCGCTATGACGTTTGCTGTCTTCAACATGGGAAACACTCTGGGTTCACAGTATGTATTACTTGTTCATTCAGTATGGAGCCATGTTAACATCTCCGTCAGACAGAACTCTCGGTCTGGCTGAGATGCTTACTAGAACACAGAAACCTTAAAGGTTAAAAATTAGTTTGAAAAACTGTGTTTAAACTTGCTGCTGGCTCTTTGTTCAGCATTTGCGGGGAGCAAGTCCCACGAGGAGCGGCTGAGGGAGCTGAGGGTGTTCAGCCGGGAGGAGGCTCGGGGGTGACCTTGTCGCTCTCGGTAACTACCTGAAAGGGGGTGTAGCCAGCTGGAGGTCGGCCTCTTCTCCGGAGAGTTTCAGGTTGGACACCAGGAAGAATTTCTTCACAGAAAGGGTGATTAGGCATTGGAATGGGCCGCCCAGGGAGGTGGTGGAGTCACCATCCATGGAGGTGTTTCATGAAAGCTTGGATGTGGCCCTCAGTGCCCTGGTCTAGTTCACAAGGTGGTGCTCAGTCATAGGTTGGACTCGATTACAGAGGGTTTTTCCAACCTAAATTGTTCTGCGGGTTGTGGGATTTTTGTTTTGTTTTGGGGTTTTTTTGTTTGTTTGTTTGTTGGTTTTGGTTTTGTTTGTGGGGGGTTTTTTTGTTGTTGTTTTAGTTAGTTGTTTTTTTTTTTTCCAGAGGGAGAACATGATTTGTGATAGGGGACAAGATGAAGAGGGGGAGATAAAGAAAATAAAAATGTACAACTTGCGCACGGCGCGCAGCTCCAGAAGCCGCTGCGCTCGCACGTCTGGGGCAGCCGCCTGCCCCTCAGCGCTCGGCGATACCATACCCCGCGGAGGCAGGGGGGGCAACCCGTTTCTCCCCTGGCGCGGGGCCTCTCCTCCTCAGGCTCTTTCCCCCCCGCTCCTCCGCGATAAGTGGGAGAGGCGAGGCGCGTCCCCGGCGCACGCGCGGTGAACGCTCAGTGCCCGCCGCGATGGAGGAGGTGGCGGAGCGCGGCCGGGCGGGCGCTGGGGCCGCGGCGATGGCGGAGGGCGGCAGCGCCGCCGGAGAGGAGGCAGCCAATGCCAGCGCCAACGCCGCGTCCTCGCCACCGCCGTGCTCCCCTCCGGAGGGCGGCGGGGCGAGGCCACTGAGCGCGGCGGAGTACGCGCGGCGCGTACACCAGTGGCNGAGTGGGGGCCGGGGCTGGGCCGCTCGGCCTGGGGAGGAAGAGGAGCCCTGATGAGAGCCGCAGCAGCTCCGGGAAGAGGGATCTGGAGAGGGAAGCTGAGGGTGTGCGACGTTGGGAGTCGCTGCGCTTCCGTTGGCTGCGGCCCCCGGCATGTGGCTGTGCCTTGTGACACAGGGTGACAGCCCTAATACCCAGGTCATAAGTCCAGAACTTGGTCCGTAAACAAGTCTGGGATACACGGTGACAGCCCTGATACCGAGGTTGTAAATTCAGAACTCGGTCCATGAGCAGGTCTGGAACACAGGGTGACAGCCCTAATACCGAGGTTGTAAATCCAGAATCTGCTCCATAAGCAGGTTTGGGGGAATTGACTTGCATATACAGCTTACAGCTTCAGAGCTTGTAAAGATGTTTTCATGGATACGAAGGAGTTGATTTTTTTTTTTTTCCAGTGGAACTTATTCTTGTGGTCACAGGCTTGTAATGCATCTAGCTTTATAAGTAGCCTGTTTGGATGATGGAATCTAAACTAACTTAGCCCGTTTCAGTGGGCTCTCGGTGCTGAATAAAATCGTTTCATCAAATCGAAGCGGAGAAGTGAAAACATGCTGACATTGAACAAGCTTAGGCAGCGGGACCCAAGATAAACAGACATCTGTTGCAGCTGTAAACATTGAAGGCAGTGCACAGCAGGCCTTCCGTTTATATTTGTTCAGGAGTAAAGCAAACTCACTCTGATCACATCAGAGGTAAAACCTGGAGCAGCAACAATTCCTTACAAGTCGAGGAGTGCCTAGGTCACATTCCTAGAATGTTCATACCACTGTGAGCAATGGTAGGAAATAGTGGAGGAGAGCACTGCTGAAGGACTTTGGAAAAAAGCCAGATCTCGTTTCTCTCTGCAGGACAAAGTACGACACTGCTGATCTGTGACATTATCTATAAGCTTAGTGGCTGTATGTGCGTGGAAGATGTTTTTCATTCCTTTTTCCTTATTTTCAAGGGAAAGGAACCTAGCTTTTGAGCTTGCTTCTTTCTTATGTTTTTGAGCAGATGTTGCTTAAACATGGTTAGAACACAAAATAGTATTTTCTGTAATTATGCCCTGATTCTGTTATAGATTGCTTATGAATTGATATTACCAGTCATTAAAAGGAGGATTGGACAAAGGCTAGGCTGAAATGATTCTTGGATTTTTACCTGTTTTTTCAGGAGCTAATTCCATAAGTTAAAGGTAATTTAGGGCATGAATAGCATTTCATGCTGCTGAACATGGTTGTTCTGAATATTGCATATTATTGCAACACACTTGGCCTTCTTAAGGGGACTAGGTATGTGATACAGTGATATAATACAGTTATAAACAAAGACTGTTGTGCTGGTGCTTTGGCTTCAGATTGCAGATGGATATATCTGGAACAGCTAAAGTGATTATGGCTCCTCTTCCCTGCTGTAGATTATTGCCCACACAGCGGGCCCGGCAGGGCAGGTCATGTATCTGTCCCTGTGCCAATGCCGTTTACAGCCTGTGTGCTTATGTAAGCTGAAATAAGTGACAGCTTATGTTAACGCTGCAGATTTTAAACAGGAATGTCAAAAAGTGGGATTGTTAACTGCCTCTGCCACTTCAGTCTGCCTGCAGGTGTGTGCCAGAGCAGCAATATTAACAGCACCCTGGGCAGGCTCTTAGTGGACAGTCACCATGATTTAAGACACTTCCTCACCTGGTCCCTCCCTGCCTTTACTGCAGGAGATTACTGCTCATCCATTGGGAACAGTAGGGCAAAAGGTGCATCCAAGCCTCAGCTGCCCTGTGGCTGACTGGTGCAAACCCTTGTTAAGCACTATGTGGATGCAAGATCCTAGGCATTGAGCTGGGTGGATGTTGCATTTGGCTGTCCTTGCTGAACAAATAGTAACCCCTGGCAAAAGAGTTGGTTTCTGATATGAGGAGCATCTTGAATCACTGCAATCTAAATCTGCCAGAGTCTAAGGGTTGCCAGGGTTTCTTAATGTGATAGAGTTGAACATAATTTGAATACTTATTTTCCTAGCCCCATGTAGCTTCTTCTTTATGCAGTCATTTAATTTAATTTATTCAGTGGTGAATAAATCAGTCTCTGCCACCAACTTCAACAAATGTGCTGCTTTTAACAGAGCAAATGAAAGCTTTCACCTGGTGCTGTGTGCTCAAGCCAGACTGGCTATGTTCCCTCCTGCCTTAGTTGAAGAATCTCTAATTAGAATTTAACAGAGAACTTGGACAGGATTTGCCAATGCCAATGGAATCCATTTTAGTATTATACATGTAAGTCATGCTACTTGATACTATCGATGCAGAGCGATCAGTGCAGCAGGTATGAAATGAAGCCGTATAAACCCAGGTATGTTAAATAAGAGCTGGCTCTTACCTGATCCCTGCCTGATTCTCCTTACCCCATTTAAAAGTGCTGTGGGCTTTTGGCCTGGCTCTCACATCTCATGGGGCCATGGCTGGCAGCATCAGTCTCAGCAGCTGAACTGGGGAGGCTTATTCTAACTGAAATTTGATGATATTTTTTTGAGACTAGAGAGTGGTGTGATTTTCTTTCCTCTTTTGTCCTTTCTGTGTGTGGGGATAAGTATTCACGGGAACAGTAGCAAACCCAGGCCCTATTTCCCACAGGTTCCATCTGGTAGTAGAAGGGCATTTCTGAGTGAAGTTCTGATGTGAGTCATTGCAGGTTTCATGTGAGAGTCATGTTTGTCCTTTGGGAAACAGAGGAGTAGCTGGGTCCAGATGAAGTCATTTTGCAACACTGTTTCTTGGAAACTTTCTAAGACACTCTTTAATGTTTTCTCTATTTAAATCACCTGAGCAACAAAAGCTTGTAAGTGACTCCTGACTTTGTGCCCATTTGCACCTGGCCAATTAAATAAGAGAAACGTGTTATGTTTTCTTGCTGGGGGAGAGCAGTGTGCAGTGTTTTATTCTAAGTAGTCTGTAGAATATTTATGTCAAGTACGACTGATATTTTCATCCATTCCTGTTCGTGTCTGAGTGGAGATAAAATAGGCTGTTTTACTCTGAGAGCTGGTACTTGGTATACATGGAAGCCTTGGTGCTGAGGGATAGAAAAATTACTGTAGATCTAATTTTCTTTTTAATCTGACCTCTCAGATTGACATAAATCTGTTCTCTATGAGGTTGTTCTAAACAACACAAAAACTGATGCATCTTCAATGTACTTCAGTTCTTTAGCAGGGTATGATTTTGCCTGTGATCCTAATTATGAGGGACTCAGTTCTGAAAGAGTTAAAGTTCTTAAAGAAGGTTCTTCTAATTCAGCTTAATTCAGATTATTTTTTATGCATACAGTTTTAGAAGTTTTCTCGAAGAACGTGAGCAGAGATCAAGCTCTTGGTTATGTTCTTGCAGAGAGGTTAATGTGGGTTGTTCTTTAGATGTTAGTGTTAACTTTGTGTTACGCAGTAAAATCTGGGTAATGTGAACTATTTCTGTTGCAGGTCGGGAGTTCCTTATCCCTTCACTGGCACACAGGTTCATAGCAGAGATGGTGGATTTTTTTATTCTGTTCTTTATAAAGGCAACCATCATTTTAAGTATTATGCACCTCAGTGGAATAAAGTAAGTTGAACAATTTAAAGCTTTGTTACATACAGCTTTATGCTTTTCATGCTCTTTGAGGTGTCACATTTTATTTATGGTATGTTTATGCATATGATATCATTAAATAACTGACAGAAATTGAGGAAAAAGCACCACTAGGCTAACTTCCTTGTAAGTACATCCTGGCTTTGAGTCAGCTGATGGAAACACAGAATTTGACAGGTCTATGGGCTCACAAACTCCCCATTAAGGAAAGATTTTACTTGCACATCAGTGGGTGTGAGGAGGGGGGAGTATTGGGAGTAGCAAGATTATTAAAATGTCCTTTATAATTTTCAAAGAAAAAACATTGACAAATTTTTAAACAGCCTTTAAAAATGTACTAGGTCTGGCTGGGATGAAGTTAATTTTCTTTATAGCATCTTCTGTGTTGCTGTGTTTTAGATTTCTGACCTAAACAATGCTAACCTCCACAGAGGAGGTTAAGAAAAAAATCTGATCAAGCATATCAGATATTTATGTACTTTGAAAATATAGCCTGGTTGCTAGGCATGCTGCCACTCTGCAGGCTTTACTGGGTGTAAATTTGGTTTCTCAAAAAGTGCAAGTAAGCATTGTGTGTGTCAACTGTACACTATACTGAAAGATTCATCATTTCACATTTTTATACACAGATGCAGTCATTTACCTCAAAGACTTCCCTTTTTAACTGCTTCTTTAACTGTGGATATCTTATTCCTTAACTCAGTAACTCTGCTTTGGGTTGGTGTAATCAAATATTTCAGTCTGATTAAGAGATGAGATCTTGGTGTAGTCGATAATTCCACTACTGTACAAACACATTTCAGAACCCAGGCTTTCTGCTCAAGAACCATCCAAACGCTGCCTGACTGTAAAGCGATAACATATACAGATAACATCTTCCAGACACCTTCAACTGCATCTTGAAAGGGATGTGGAAGAGGGTCAAATCCAAAGCAATAAATATGTTGATGTAAATGATCAGTGGGTTTTGTTCAGATAAGCAGCAAATAAAATGCCAAACGTTGATTTCTCTTTAGTGGCCGGATCCCACCACCCGTAACCTGACAGCTTGTGTTTCCATTTTGGCTTTAGTAGGTAGAGAATGGTACAAAATGAAGTACTGGAAAGATGGGGAACAACTGTATGTATATTGCTGCTGTAAAGTGGCGAAAATGAGTAATTGACAGCATTTTCAATATTAGTAGTTTTGTGAGATGGTCAGTTGCTTACAGGGAACTTGAGAGAAACGTCCTGGTGAGTTTTCTACTTGAGAGACATGGTGTGCTTGGGGTTAGGCTGAGTTGTCATGAAAAAAGTATGTCCTCACAGGCTCAAGAAAGACACTTCAGGCCAAAGCTGTATTGAAGCTTTCAGGTTGTGCTACGCGGTTTCCTTAATTACTGGGTTGTTTGGGGCTTTTTTCAGTCCTTAAGTCTGAATAAAGAGGAGGGCAAGTAGTACAAATATTAGATGGACTGTTTTGAAGTGGAGCTGCACATCTTAATGTGAGCCTTAATTAGGTGCATGGGTGAAAAATTCTTGCCTTAATGCATTGCAAGAATAGCCATTCCAGGTATCAGATAAGAATGTTAAATCTGTGGCGTTTATCTTATGAAAACATGCCATTAACTCCAAGTGGATGCTCCGCATAGCTTTGTTAGGCTAAAAACTGTAAGGTGTCAATTGCTTTGTGTTTAAGTCTTCCTATTGCATACCAAGGTGCCTCCAGAAGAGTATGGTGAGCAGTAAAGAATGAGGAACCCTGATGAGAACCCTGATCATGCAAAGGAGGATATAGGGCTCCCCTGATCCCTTAGGGAGACTGCCAACTTCTCCCTTGCATTCATGAAGAGTGCCCTTTTCTTTTTCCTAGAGTGTTTGTGTAAGAAGATACTTGGAGACTTGGATGCCTTCCATTTATAGCAAGTTAGATGATTATGTGCAGAATCTGTTTACCTCCCAAGAAGTGTGAGAATTTTCAGAATAATTCTGCAGCTCACTACCAAGGGACACCATTGTGCAAAAGTGGTAATAAAGAATGATTTTTTTCTTAATGAAAAAGACAAAACAAACTAGGCAGCAACTCAGAATGAAACTGAGTGTTCTGAATTTTAATGGCTTGTTTAGTATCAAAGAGGGCAAGGAGCTTTTGTTCTTTTATAATACCAGAATGGAGGGAGTGAATTCTGGTATTAAAGGAGTAACACTAGTATTGGGAGAAAGATGGTTTTAAAGTTCAGTTTTATTTTCTACAGGGACATCTCTAAATTTGCCATGCATTACATCATAGAAGAAATAGATGAAGATACGTCCATGGAAGATTTGCAGAAAATGATGATCGTAGCTCTCATCTACAGGTTATTAGTCTGCTTTTATGAGGTAACTACTCATAAACATTACCTCCTATAATTAATAGTTGTGACTTGTTGAAGAAATGGTTTTAAAAAGTTATGTTACCATTGGCCAGTAAAGTAAATCCTCTTTATGGTATTTTGGATTATGTTGAAGCTTATGACATTCACATAATTCTGAGGATAACCAGGTTTGCTAGACCTGTCAACAACACGGTGGTGTGTGGAATTGAAATAACCTTTCTTTTACAGATAATCTGTATTTGGGGAGCAGGTGGAGCAACCCCAGGGAAATTCTTGCTTGGACTGCGAGTTGTGACGTGTGAAACATCTGTACTTATTGCACCCAGCCGTGTGTTAGTCATTCCATCTTCTAATGTCAGTATGACAACGTAAGTGCTCCTGCCTCAGTCACATTGCATTCAGGTTAACAGTGTTGAAAACGTGTGATGGGGA
This sequence comes from Melanocharis versteri, assembly GCA_013397845.1. Lineage (NCBI taxonomy): Eukaryota > Metazoa > Chordata > Aves > Passeriformes > Melanocharitidae > Melanocharis > Melanocharis versteri. The sequence continues at coordinate 396,563 of VZTG01010071.1, read as the reverse complement.
AGGAAGTTCACCATTGCTTTGTTGTTGACCTTTGCAATAATTAGACTGCAACAGCTATTGTCAGATTCTGTGATCTAAGAACAAAATGGTAATTACTCAGGCACATGTAGTATTTTTCAGGGTAGGTGGTTAAATCTGCTCTAGATCTTGACTTTTGTGCTGTGCAAAACTTGGGTGCTAAACTTGGAAGTCAACTACTAATATAAGCAGAAAAGTGAAAGTAAGGCACTGAATGTTCTATTCTGATTTCAGGTCCACAGTACGAGCTTTGATCAAGAATTTTTCTATTGCATCGTTTTTTCCTGCGTTCATTACGCTGCTGTTTTTCCAGCATAACAGAACAGCCTATGATATTGTAGCAGGAACTATTGTGGTCAGAAGAAATGGAGTCAGATGATACCAAAAAATGAGATTTCCGGACTGGTTCTGAACATCCCCTCCAAACCCCTGTGAATAAAGACCTACCCCAGAACTGAAATTGAGGTGTCTGTTGGAATCTTTTGCCCTAATTAAATGGGAACTGATTCAGAAGCTAAAGAAAATGTATGGTTCCTGTATGACACCAGCAACTACCTTCGACGTATTGGAGTTTTCATAGACGCCAAAGAAGTTTGAGAGAGAAAATACGTATTAAATCCAGGAGTATTAACCTCTGACTGATGAGACAGAAACTGTCTGCTTTAACTGCAAAAAGGAGCTGTTCTGTTTGTCAGTGTGTGGAAAGCAGATCCCTAGGAATACTCCACCTTAAAAGAAATGTTGCTCCTACAGTTCTGGGAGTTGGCAGGTAACTAGAAAATGATGTTGTTTTCCAGACAGTTGCCTGTCAAAGGATAAGGGGGAAGAGACCTGCAATATTAGACAGCAAGGCAAATGATGTTAATTAAATTGCCATGTATGCAGAAAGAGAGATCGGTAGTGATTATCAGTGTCTTTTATTATTGCTTCACAGATCATATTCCCTCACCTTTTAAGTATTTTCTCACAAAATTGATGTGAAAAGTTTTTCTGCATGATTGTCTTAAGCATTGTCACTTACTTCACTTGTCCAAGCTAATGAAGAGGTGAAACAATAGCTGCTTTTTCCTCTGGGAAGGGTATGTTACACTGCAGTATTAGTGATTTGGTGTGTGTAAATTATTCTGGAGCCATCAACAGTACAGACCATGCTAATGAAAGGTAACTTTTTTGCTTCTGTTTGGAGTGAAAGCACTTGTCTATTTCTTGCATATAATGCAGAGAACTGAATGTGTTTCAGGAGCATGCAGAAAACATTAACTGAAATGTATTATGGGTGTAAATAGGCAGAAGTAAAAATACTGGTTATTTTCACTTTATCATTCTAATTGTTTGTATATTCAGAATAACTTAAATACTGAATAAAGAAACCTAATATTTTGCATGACTATATAGCTTTGATGATTCATTTATTCTCATGTTATCAGTATCCCGGGAAATTAATATAAGCAGTATTAATGTTTTATTGAAATCTGAAATTCCAGTTTGGAATTCTTCAATCCCAGTTTTTGTGTGTTCCTCTCTTAGGCCTAACATGCCACACAATGGCTGAAGTTCTCACCCTGCCTTCCATTTTGGACAATGGCTTGAGTAACAGTAGAAATATTTGAGAGCTTGGTTATCGCTCTTGTCTCAAAGTGTAATAACTTAATCAGTAATGTGTTCATATGCTGCAGTATTTTCGTTTGACAAGTCGTGTTCTTCTGTGTATGACTGTATTGTGTATGAATTTCAATTTTCACTTGGAATGATGATTCAGGATTAGATCCAGTGCTTAATAGTGGCAGAATGACGTTTGGCCATCCACTACATCTCCAGAAACTTTTTAGGTAACTACTTTTAAGTATTTATTTTTGAAGTAAAGAAAAAGAAAAAAAGTTGTCTTGGCTAGAACACTGTTTTTAGAGTCTTTGCTCAATCACGGTTTTTGAATACTGACAGGGGTGGTGATCCCACTACTTACATGAGCAGCTTCTTCCAATGCTTGACAGCCCTTTCCATTAAAATTTTTTTCCTCATGTCCAGTCTAAGCCTCTTGACACCAACTTGAGGCCATTTCCTTGTCCTACCACTTCTTACTTGGGATGAGAGACCAACCCCCACCCAGCTCCACCCTCCTTTCAGGCAGCTGCAGAGAATAAGGTCACCCCTGAGCCTCCTTTTCTCCAGGCTAAACACCCCCAATTCCCTCAGCTGCTCCTCACAGGACTTGTGTTCCATTCTTTCAAAGACTTAAGCACGGATGTCAGGCATGGCAATCAGCCTGACAAAGGCTAAAGCTATCACAACCAACTTATAAGTCCTTTTTGGGTGAGTTTGCCTATTCACAATTTCAGTATGAATACAAGAACTTTTGTTCTCTTTACTGTAGCAGTGACCTAAAAACTAGGATTCAAAAGGGGAGGGAGGGGGGAGGAAGGGAAAGCAATGCTGTTGGCTAAAACTTTATTACTACCAATTCAGGCATAAGGGAAGGTATCTCTTACCCTGCAGAAAAATACCACCCCATCCACAGCAGGTAAAGAAAACAATTACAATGCAAGAACACAGAGCCTGTCCATGGAAATGTGTATACATTGTGCTGTTGTGCTAGCTTTTAGTCTGTCTCTTATGCAAGCTGCATCCCAGATGCAGCTTGTTTCTGCCTGAAGGACAAGTGCTTGGCAGGAGATTTACGGCTAAGGGGGAGAAAGTGGAAATGTGTGGCATTTTTCACATGTAGACAGCTGGAAACATGTACTTGCATTTAATCCTTTCATGGCTACAGTGGCACCATCTGACTGCCTGAATAGCAGTGTGTATGTGTGGGATTTGGAAGTCGAGTTGCTGAGCATTTTCTATTCCTAGAAACAGTGACTGGAGCTCTACACCTGAAAAGAGCAGTTGGCCTTTCCCCTCCTGTGGTGTCCAGCTTGGGCCTGAAAAGCATCTCACCTCGTACCAGCAGCACCTGTAGGAGCATGGAGCAGTGCTGGGATGCATGGCAGAAGTGCCAGCCAAGGCCCCAGCAGTGCCTCTGAAGACATTTACAGCACTGACAGTGATGCAGGTCTCTGCCCTTCTAGCTGAGGGAAGAAATCATGTCTGAGTCAGAGCAGACTGCTGGGACTTGGTACAAATTCATCTGTGGGTCCCCAGACGAACAAGCATTTCCTCTGATTTTACTAGAATAGTGCCTGTTCTCCAAGAAGTTCCCGTAACTGCTACAGAAGCGGACCCGCCCCCATTACTCATTTACAATCTTTTCAGTTAGAACAGTGGTGAATGTTTACAACATGAGGTTGGGTTTTTTTAATAGCACTGCAAGAAATTAACTGCAGTCAGCTGACACATTGATAAGCTGCTCCAAGCTTCAGCCTACAATAAAACTGTCCTTCCTAACAGGAGACCTCTAACTTATTTAAGATCCTCTAAAATCAGCGCGAAAACGCAGAGGTTGAAGAAAGCACGTGACATTGCTCAGGTTGAGGGAACCACCTCATACAGTTACAGCTGGGGATGCCTTTACGGAGAGTTAAAATTGCCAGGTAATATTTCGCAGTTTTTATTGATGGCATTTATCCCATGGTTTAACATGTTAATTATACTGTAATAAACATGGCTTTAATATTAAACTTTTCCTTATTATCCAAAGTCACCACAGTCCATTTCAGTAAATATAAAAATATATACTTAATACTTTGTACAATACTGGTTTTTGGTCCAAACAAAAATGGATCAGAAAAGCCAATAAACTTACTTTAAGAATTCCCAATTTTAAAGATTTTCTAAATGGATTTAGGCAACTTTGAATAATGGGACTTACATAAAATCTGAGACAATACTAAACAAAAATGGCTGTAACACACAAAATTAAAATTTCAGTTTCACAGATTTGTTATGCCAAAAAAGTACATAGAGAAACAAAATTGTATTTACACATTTCATAATAAAATAACAAGGCGAGACAGGTGATATAGGGCTGTAAGAATGAAAATATAGAAATAGCATATAATTATTAAATGAAGAACTACAGATCTAACAAGTCCTTAGCATGAATCATCCTTTAATCAGTCTTCCCCTATCAGAAAATTTTAGTGCACAATACACCCAAACTCACTCACTTCACACATACACCAGCACAAACTCAGCATAGAAATCATTCGTTATCAACATTCTCTACTCTATACAGCATCCCTCGCTGATATAATTACAATTTCGAGGCGCCAGTAAACGCGGATGAGCGCACGTAGTGGTGCGGATGAAGAGGTATCGGACAAGCCATTCACTGTGCAGGCTCTACTCAGGGCTACAGCCAGACCATGCCGAGTCAGTGAAAGAAGTAACTTGAGACTTTTGCTTGAGAACAACCTTGTTGCCAACTTTACTTGCTACCAAAGAAACGTAACGGGGAGAGGGGAGGGAAGGACAGGAAAGCTAAGTTTTATATTCCTTTAGGCAGATCTGACTTCCGACAAGCCAGCGTGAGGTACAATCCCAGTAACTGAACAATTCAGGGTAGTAGCTGAACATTTCAGGATAGTAGCTGAACAATTCAGTCAGGGTAGAAGCTGAACAATTCAGGATAGTAGCTGCTTCCAATGTTTTTGATGCTTTACCAATCAGGCGTTTACTTTCTACGTCTAACTGCAGTCTTTATCTTCCGACCAGCAACTGAAGATCCAGAGGCAGAGAAAACATTTTTCCCATTAGTCCTATTAAAAGAAATTAGTAGTTCAGAGTTTAGGACAGTGTAGCTGAAAATTCAGTAGCAGCACTGAGTAGATATTCCAGAACAACTGTTTCATAGTCTCGTCTCACTAGTTACCAGCTGGCAACAAGCAGCAAATGACGAACAGGAGGAAGAGAGTTCCAGAAACCAATTAAATCTCTCTTATTCAGAAGGTAAGCAGCAGCATAATGGCTGGATACAGGTTCTACCTTTCGAGAACAAGACAATCTCACATGTGTTGATGTGTGACATTCCTGACAGCTAGGCTCCTTTACAGATAGCGGTGCTTAGTTAGCCAGTCAGGCCAATGCAAGGAAGGATGCCAAATTTAGTTTCAAACTCCAAGGTTCATCTGAACACCTCATGATTTAACAGCAGTAGAGGCTGAACACTGTCCACTGATATTACCCAAAGCTCAAGGGAAATTCTGATACGATCTCTTACCCCACTGTAAATGCTGGAGGCGGGTTGAACGAAAATCCTGAAGTGCCAGAGGGCGGTGCAGGAGCTGCTGGTGCAGGAGGATTTGCACCAAAAGTGAACACTCTTGGGTTATTTGGAAAGTTGAAATTAGTAGTACTACTTCCAAACTGGAATACAGGACCTGGGAAGATGGGGTGGAAGCAGAAGGAAGTAAGAAAGCTGAAATTTGAGTTCATCCTTTCCAGCAAAATCCTCATGTTCTTCCCCACGATCTTTAAAGATTATTTTTTTTACAGGTTGCTCAAGATGACAAAGTTGGGGGGGTCCACCAGAAGTGTCAGATTACTACAGGAAGAGTTTATTGAATTAATCCATTCACACAGATCGAGGAATTTTTTAAGTAATACTGCTGGCACACTGATAATTAGTAGTTTGCTAACTTCTGTGCCACTATTAAATTTATACCTGTGTATACTGAAGTTTGTTAACCAAGTCTTAAATTGTAAATTTATATTCAGGTAAACTCTCCTGTGTTCAGGCAGCTGATCTGGGGACTTCCTGTCCTTTAATGTGCTAACAGCACCTCATCTTAAAAAACCCCAAACATTCCGACCATCAGAGTAACTGATGTAGTACTGTGTTCTGTACTGTAGAACTGTGTTCTGAAGTAACACAAAAGATTCAGGGAGAACTTTACCTTTAAACTGCTACCTGATTAATGAGAGATCAGCTGAGTAATGTGTTGTGCACAAATCTATTTGTACTAATCTACTGATTAGTACAAAAATGTCAGTTACTTCTAATGGAGGCTATTTTGTAAAACTTCTGAGAGGAAAAAAGGACGCTTTTCCCTTTCAATATTTGATATGATATCGAATAGACATTCTGGCACTGTTTCTGTTTTTTAATTACTACTAGTATGGAACAGGTCTTTCTTAAATTATACGGTTCATTCTCTGCCCCTTTCCCGTGGCATTTTCTACTTCATTAGTAAAAGGATCTTCAAATACAGTCTTAACCCATAAATGCCTAAAAAACCCCCCAATCAGTTCTGACTGTATTTAATATGATGAACCCTGTTAAAGTCAGATAACTAAGAATTTCTCAAGTCAAAAAATAACACTTTTGCAGTACATCTGGTCTTTTGTTTTGCACAATCTTACCAGTGATTACTTCATGGTTTTCAACAGTTCCTTTTAATCTTTAGGTTTCTAAAGAAAATAAAGCTCAAAATTTAGTGGTAGAGTTGCAACCTCCATGTCTGCCGAGTCTCTTGTGGAGAAGGCTTACTGTGAAGCTGGATACCTGTGGCACATTGTGTCTCCACAGTCAGGACTGGGACATAAATGACAACCCTATATCCATTTATTTTATGGAGAGCAATTCCTATATTTAAATACATGCGCAATGCCAAAGTCATCTTTCTCCATATAATTTATGGTGCACTCCATGAAAAAGAAAATAAAATGTATCATCTTTGAGACCAAAAGGGAAGAGGATGGTTGGCACTCACCAGCACTGGGGGTACCAGAGCCAAAAGCTGGCTGCTGGGCTGCCTGCTGTCCGAACACAGAGGGCTGAGTGCTGCTCGTCACCGAGCCGAAGGCAGAAGGAGCAGGATGAGAGCCACCAGAAAACAAGGCTGTCGACAGCGATCCAAAACCTGCAGCGCTTTGCTGGCCGGAGCCTGGGCTTGGGCCAAATGCTGGTGGCTGACTGGCGCCAAAGGCTGGGCCAGCAGCAGGCGCTGCAGGCCCAGAGCCAAACAGAAACGAAGACGATGACCCTTGGGGGACAGAGAAGGATGTCAGTATGGGCCCTTCCCTCCCGCCCTCAAGAATGAATCCAGAAACAAAAGGTTCCCAAGCCTCAGGTCTGGTAGCCGAATACTCATCTTAATTTCAAACTACTTGTGTGAGTATATAAAACAGATAAGACCTCAGCCACAACAGGAATTGCATCTTTTCTTTCAAGTAACATGAGAAACACCTTTCTCATGTTACTTACCTCACCATTCTTATGAGAGTCAGACAAAATCTCAAACACACTGGCTGCCTCTTCATGTTGCACAGAGAGATTCCTACAAACAGTATGTTTTCATCTGTATTTACTAAAAGCTGTTTCTGCCACACACATGGAATATTCATTCAAACTGGATTTTTCAGACATGCAAAATACAGCTCCTGATTTATTAGGACTAGGAGAACATGTATCTTTCCTTGTCAGCAACTGCACCCCTCCCCTGTTCAAGTGTTCACCATTATCAGCTTCTGGAGGCCAAATCAACCTCGCAGTAATCTCAAAGACTCGGTTTAGCAGAGTAATTCTCTACCTATCATCAGCAGACAACCAGCCCAACTGTTTAGCTGCACGGCCGGCAGAAATAATGAAATACTTCTGAACAATGACTCTGAATGTACATGGCAGATCTGCTATGCAAAAGGGACATTTTAAACAGCATTATTAATGCTCATGCAACAAGAAATACCCTCTAATTGCACCATAACTTGGAATGACTGACTTTCTTTCCAAGATGAGATACATGGTAAAACTTCGGTTTCTGATTTTGTGAAGATGTTTGAAATATGGTGTCACCTTTAACAAAATTACACCAAAAGTTACTGATTTGTAAGCAGGTTAAATTGATCTGTTGGTTGTTGTAATTTAGGACTGTTTTCTCTGTTTCTGATACACAAAAAAATGTGCAAATTAAACTTTTGTGACTGACAAAGTTAAGGCATCAGGATCAAACTAGATTAAGTCTTTCCCTTACAGGTTCAATCTTATTTCCAACATACTGCATGGCTCAAAAGAACACAGATAATTTGGTGGATTTAGTCTTGTGTCATGCATTTGTTCATGCAACTCATGCAGTGGAGTAACAAACATAAAACATGAAGAAGCTCTGTATTTCTTATTGCTGTCTTCTCTAAATTCTTAGAAAGTTAACATGCACTGGCCATACTCTTTAGTAGAAACCAACCCTCAAGCAGCATTAATTGCATGTCAAGGTACTTCATTTACATATACTTGTGAGGGATGGACTTGGCAAATCTTATTTCCAACAGAGTTTCAGGTATAGGGGCGAAAAAGCAGGAAAGTTGTAATTCATTGACTTCTAACTGTAAACGCTGAACTGACAGTGACTGAAGAAAGAAATTATCATTCTCATGGTGAAAAGCTCCTGTACAAACTGAAATCCAGTAAAGGTTTGTCCTTTGCATAGAACAACTTCGGTGCCAGTTCATTCCTAAACTGTATTTCCCACACTGAAGAAAAATGAGCCCAAATTAACATTGCTGAATATAAATACTCTGTATTTTTCTCTACTTCCATGTATTTAGCCTGCACATTTTCCAAAGTAAAATATTCATGAAACAGTATCTCCTTAGTCCACTACATAATGGCAAAAATGAGAAAATGAGAAGAGTAGCTATTTAAAATGTACCCGTTGAACTTGATGTAGTTGTGGCTCCAAAAGTAAATCCTGAATTTGTTGCATTGGTACTGCTCTCTCCTGGACCAAAGAGAAATGGAGTAAGAGTCGAGCCAGTGCTGGAAGATGTGGTTGCTGGTTTGTTTTCTTGAGAGAAGCCAAATGACTGAGATGTTGCAGATTCTGCAGGATTGCCAAAAACAGAGCTGGTCACAGTGTTGCTGGGTTGTCCAAACACAAAGGGAGTGGGAACTGGCTGAGGGTTTGAGGAAGAGAGGGTGCTGCCAAACACGCTGCTGCTATTGGCTGAAGTGGTGGGTACAACTGTGCTGGAGGAACTGGAGTTCAAGAAGCTGAAGGATGCTCCTTGATCTGAAAGGAAGAAATACAGTTACTACTAAGTCACACAACTGGAATTTAACAACCAAGAACTTTTCACACAGCAACCATCACTGAAAAACTTTAATCCTCCACTGCAAACTTTCAACAAATGAAAGGAATACAAAACTATGCAGTATCCATGAAGTGCTTTTTGTACCTCTGTAGAAGGAGAGAAACTGCAGCAAAGCTGCAAGTAGATGGAAATAAAATATTCCCTCTCTCCTTCCCTTTCACTATAAAAAAAAACACTAGTATGAGGCCTCTATACTGCACCATATTACAGATTTTATCACCAGCTGAGCTGCTACTACCAAGACAGTACAACTTCTGTGCTTACACAACGTTCCTCAAGGTGTGGCAATTTTTTTTTGTCTAAACATAAGTGTTAAAACTCACTGAAATCTATAAAGAAATCGCCACATCTTATCTACACATCAACAGCTAGAACAAGAGACAGGCTGCAGGTAGTATTAAATCCCATAGAGGTTGTCCAGTACAGCCTCAGAGGTATTATTTGATAGACATGAGCAGAGATGAGAAGGCAAAAGATGTTCTGTTTACCGCAAGTACTGGTTGGTGCCCCAAATGCAAAAGGTGCCTTTGCCTGCTCACTTTCCTTTTCCGATGGTTTACCAAAACTAAAATTGAATACAGGTTTTGCTGTGCTCTCCTCTTTGGTATGCTCAGCTGTCCCAGATGAAAAGATAGGTTGTGCCTTTAACTCTTCATTGTCAGCTTTCTTTCCAAATGCTAATGGACCAGCAGAAGTGACAGAGTCCTGTTTCTCTTCTGGCCTTCCCAAAACAAACTGTGAGGCAGGTGCAGACTCCACATTGCCGAAAGAGAAGCCTCCCTTCGTTGAAACAGTTTCATCCTTTTTCTCATCTGACTTCTTAAATGGCAAAGCAGGTGATGCTGCATCCTTTTCTGCCACAGTTCCAAAAGTGAAGCCACCGACTCCAGTTTTATTCTCATTAGTAGCTATGGAAGAAGCAGAACTTGTAGCAAAACCAAAACCTCCCAAAACTGGTTCCTCTTTCTTTTCCTGCCGTCCCAGACTCGTCGCTCCAAACTGAAATGCTGAAGGAGCCTGACTGCTTGTAGATGGAAGTCCAAAGGTAAAACTGTTACTTTTACTTTCTTTTTTACTGTCTTCTGATTTAGAGTCTGAGGAAGAAACTCCAAATTTGAAGTTCCCTGAACCAGTAGGAAACTTAAATCCTCCAGTCACAGTGTTGGACGATGCAGATTCGGATGCGATGCCAAACTTAAAGCTACTTTGTTCTCCAAATTTAAAATTTCCTGTGCTACCTAATGTTTGAGAAGATTCTGAGGATGATGACGGGACACCAAATGTAAATGATGGCATTGCAGCATTTGTAGACACAGTAGCAGTACCAAAACCTGCAGAAATAAGCAATAATGTCAAATTTGCAATATATGATGTAATACATGCAGGCTTTAGCTACACGGCTGGGATCCTAGTCCTGAGCTTTCCCGGAGTCAAAACTGTTCAACAAAACACCCCCCCCCTACAGACAAGTAAGGAAACTCCACATTTCCTCTCTACACATATCCTTTTGCAATGGTGCTCTTCTGTGCAGCACCTGGCTTGGAAAAGCACTCTGCTGAGCTCTTTGAAAGACCGTGGTTTTAGTCTCAACTCCAAATGAACAGCACCTAAGGCTTGAAACAAGCAACTGTGTCACTGAAACAAGCTTTCATCTAAAAAAAATCTAGTATTTTTCTGGAGAATGGGTGTGGAAACATATGCACATGATCATATTTAAGCAATATTCCTAAACACTAATGGACAACATTGCCATACTCAAAGGAAAAATCACTGTACTTAAAAAAAAAAAAAAAGGAAAAAAAATGCACAATGCACATCCTTGTTCTTCTCAGTAAGTATTACCGTCGAGCTCTGCTTTGGTGCCTGGCTTCGCACTTTCACAGGCTATGCATTTTGTGGCTTCTGCTGTGTTTTGGACCAAGCAGACCTCACATTCCCAACTTCCTTCAGGCTTCTTGAATTTGTCTAAATCCAGAAAACCTCCAGAAGAAGAAGAAAGTGCAGAAACACTGCTACTGGTCACAGGCACTGAACTCCCTGAGAAAGAAACAAGATAGTTAATCATTCTGCTTAAATCATACAGTGAACACCAACTTTTTAAGAAATGCTCAGTAAACTGCAAAGCACACAAGTGTAACAGTAAAAAACCATCAAGCTACAAGTTGATTTGAGTCAAACACAATCTGAGAACGTAAACAATAGAAACACCTGGATTCTTCTTTTTATGACTTCAAGCACAAGTTGAACCAGCGACATTTAAACAGCAACTGCAGTTCATAAAAGACAGCAACACAGCTCATTTCAGATGTAAATTACAGGTACTGTATTGAACTAAAACTACTAAAAGAATTTCTGGTGACACCAGTTACTGGTAGTCAAAGTTAGCATCACACACGTTAATGATCACTGTCAAGTGATGCAAGGCTGAGAATTTACTAGAATGATTCATCAGCAAGTCACAAGGACAGGACACATTCAAAACTATATCATGACAAAAGAAAAAAAGAGAGGAACTCAAAGATTCCAAACCCACAACTCTGTGTTTACCACACAACCTACACTGCCTTCAACAGCAGCAGAAATCTGCTGCTGAGGCCCAAAATCCAACACTTGCCCTGTGACTTTTCCCCCCTGTAAAGGAAGAGATGGCACTTGATGCTGCATCCCAAGAGCAAATTTCAGCTCCACAAGTGTCAGGAGTGAAGCAGACATCCCAAAGGCACAAAAGCATCACATAATTGTACTCTTCACCTACAGTGAACCTGAACCACCGAGGGTGGCATTCAAGAGAAAGACACAAGATAATTTCTCAAATTCAAAGCAGTACCATTTCCTAGACAGGAATGGGTCTTCTTTTCCACAGCACATCCAGAGAACTTATATCCTCCCACTCTACTTGCTTCACTCATCCCCTTGACAAACATAATGTAATGCAATGCTCTGCACCATGGTGGTCATGGCAAACCCCTCACTCCCGAAATTCTTCCTTGCAATGGCCAGAGTCTCGGACAAAAGTGCCAGCTGACCACTTCGAGGCTGGAATTCCATGAGAATAAGCTTTCTCTTAAATGCAGTATCTTATCTGAAGAAATTCAACTCTCACTGTACACAATGATTATAAAAGCACAATCCAGTCCATCTTACATCTATTTTCCCCCCCAGGATGTATTTGTAAAGGTGTTTTTGACATTAAATTACGTTAAAAGCCAATAAAAGTTAACACTAAAATAACTATTTGTGCTTTAGAAAAATAAACTCCCTCAAAACCAGTTACAATGACATCTAATGGGAAACAACCCAGAAATGAACTGAAGAAGGCACCCACCTCCCCAAAATCTGTAAGAACCCTGACCTTCCCAAACAAGGTTATCCATGTTCTGAAAAGCTATCATAGGCATAGCTGAACATATGGTTCTGTTTTAGCACAAGACAACTAGTTAAAGACTACACTGACTTGGAATCTGGCTTCATACCTCTGCTCAATTCCACACAAACGCCGACTGGAGACATCTTAAGCCATCTTGTGCAAATACTGCTTCTACTTATGTTTTGAAAGAGGAAAACACAACCCCAACAAATCCAGGAGTTTTTAGATCCTTGCATGGAAGTTTTTCCCCAATGAAAATAAGACAATTGTTAAGTTAAATTAAGCTAATTAAGGCATCCATTTTAGTCATCTTTCCTCACTAGCTGTAAAGCAGGGTGTATTTGCTTCAGTTCAGCTCTGCACTAATACATTCCACAATCGGTTCAACTCATGTGACAGGCTGGAACCTGGGCTGAGACCTCCAAAGTGCCTGTAACCATTCCTGCAGAGAGCCACTAATCTGTCCTGTCTGGCATACAGCCATGCTGCTCAAAATATTTTTTATATGCAACACATTTTAGTCTCAAAAAAATGCACATAGACTGTGACTGAAACAACGGAGAAGAAAAGAACAAACCTTGTTTCTCAGACTGACAAGATACACATTTGCTGTCTTCTGCCTTATTTTGTACGATGCACACTGAACAGTTCCAAGAGCCTTTTGGCTGTTTAAATCTGTCTCCAAACCCCAGAGTGACCGTTGTGCCAGTGCTGCTGGAGGTGGATGTCACTGTCACCGAGCTGTCCGTGACCATTGGCATTGTCAGAGCAGGCATCACTCCTGTCCCAGGCTTTGGTGTCTCACACGCTACACATTTTGTAGCTTCAGGTCTGTTCTGGACCAGACAGGTATCACAATCCCATGTGTTGGGTGCCGGTTTAAATTTGTCTTCAAAGCCCAGTGTCCCTGCTGTAGGGACTGTTGTCTTGGAGGAGACACATGGACTCACACTTACTGTCTGCTTCGTACTCTCAACAGTGGACACTTTAGCAGCTTCACACGTTACACATTTGCCATCTGTGGTTTTGTTCTGCAGACATGGGTTGTGTGTATCAGACTGCCAAAACGAGGATGCTTGCTTAGAGGTGTCTTTACCTGCAGAAAAACTACTTATTGCGGGCCTCGTATAGACCACTGTGCTTGTAGCAGGTTGTGGAGATGAACAGGAGGGTGATTTCCCAGACATAAAGCCTAGTTTAAAAAAAAAGAAAAAGGAGAAGTCTTACTGATAAATTTGTACCCTGGCTGCATGGAAGTTACTTGTAATAGTAGACAGAACAAATTTAAACCAAGTGTCAATGATTACAACTACACACTCCAACTAACTGCAAGAGGAAGTCTGTGGAAATCTTATCTAAAGGGATGAAATTTCATATGCTGAGCTGGGACACAACAGAACACTTATTTAAAGCTTGATTTAACTCTTCACTTCCGAGAAAGTTTTAAATACAAATCTCATTTGTCTCTGCCACTACACTGGTAGATATAAGTGTAAACAAACAGTACTGAAAGCTGAGGATCTGTCACAGACTGAAAATAATCCAATTTCATTTTAAGACACCATGCCCAATCGAATCAAATTTCTAAAGCTATTTCTGCCATAGTAGATGACTCACGTTTACTTAGTAGCTGTACAGCAGCTGGTACTTGGAGCAGCAATCCACATAGTATTCCCCCACAAATACTCAGTAATAATTAAGCAATAAAAATTAAGACAACCAAATAATTTTTACCTATAATCTTTGTTCAAAATGCACTGGGCATAGGCCAACTCCTTATTTAAAGGTGCAAACTTTTCAGAAAACAAGAACCACCAATATGGATACATTAATGAAAATGCTACACCAACACATCTTAAATATCAGCACAATTTAACTGTAAAGTTAAAATAGTTTCTCTTTTTATTGTTCTGTTGATTTGGGGTTGTTTTTTTATACTACAAGTGTGGATTTAGAACCTGATTCTGTTAAACTGATAAAGAAAACTAATGCCACTTCACCTACAGGTCTTTCCTTAAACAAAATACACAGTGTATTTCCTCTCACTTAGCTCTTTCCAATATCAATAAGCACTGCCTTCTTAAGTTGTATATAGACCTTGTAATAAAAAGTCCTGCTGTAACTCAAGGCTTAGGGGAAAAATCAAGTTCAATAAAGTCCTTTTTGCTAAAACAAAAAACATCATCTACATACACACACACTCTTCACTAAACAGTTGAAAACAATCGCAATGACAAAAAAGCCAATTTTTTTTTAAGTGAGTGTCCTGAGGTGACCGTATGGCCCGGAATCTCCAATCGCCTGTTCTGTTTTACTGCCAGATATTGAGCTCTGTGCCTTTAAGACTGGTTCCGAGAGCGAAAGAAGAGAAAACACAGGACGCAGTTTGTGCGTGCAGAAACTTTGTTTTCACTCCCCCGGGATTCCTTTGCGCTCTCTCAGTGCGTGTTGCAGCACAGACAACAGAAGAGAGTTCTCTTTTGCTTTCATTTAGTTTTTCTAGCTAGCTGAAGCAGAGAAGTTTCCCAGACTGTAGCTTTTCTTTTCTTAAAACTAATCAGCCCTACTCTAAACCAAAAATCCAAAAAACCACCAAAAGTTCATGCCTGTAGCCCACCCAAGGCCCAGGAAGCTGCATTTTCCAGCCCAAAAAAACCTGATAAAAAACGGAACAAACCAAGCTACACCCCACGAAAAAAATTCTCCTTCTAAATTTGCCATCTCTTCAAAACAACGAGAAGTTCCATTGTTTAACACTGGTAATTTTTTCTCATGTTTGTGAGTACTTTGCTTGTTGAATAAACAAGCTTTTTTTCCACTTATCTCAAAAAAAATTTTTGTCTCCCAAACCAGTAAAAAAAAAGAGCCACTTATATTTGCTTTCTAGAAGTTTCCTCTGTAAATCTGCCCTAAACCAAACAAATACATTTGGCACCCAATATGGGACCGGATAAAGTGGAAAAAAACCTGTACTAACTGTATTTTAGCTGTACTTACTCTGTATTAAAATGAAACAGTCAGTAGCCACCATGTAGTTCGAAGTTGTAATCTCTCTCGAGTGCCTAGACCTACTTGCCTATTCAGAGATAGCACGAAGTGTGTACTTAGCCTATAACTTTTATAAAGCAAAGATACAGATAAAGCTTGCTATATTGATGTGCTTGGTGATAATAGCTTATAAGAAGTTAACAGAAGTTCTAAAAGTTGTTCAAAGTGTGTATAGTATGCTGCTTCTCCGTCCTAATCTCCATCCTAATTTTAGTAGCCTGTTTTGAAACTTTATAAGTAATAGCACCCAGTTTGTTAAAAAAAGAGCAAGAGATGAGGCTTCCCAGCCTTTCTTCTCCTTCTCTTTTAAATCTGTTACATCACCTTTTAAGAATGTTCAGTTTCCCCTAGATGCTAAAAATACAACCTTCCTGGTATTTTATCTGGTAAGCTTCCTCTATACAGTTTGCAACTTGTCTAAAATGAAAGCTGAAATGTCCAGAAGAGCTAAACAAACACCTGACCCAAGTGTAGACCCAGTCGTGAAAAATCCTGTATAGTTTGAAAAATAAAAAAATAAAAGCTGAACCCTAAAAAAATTCTCTAACCCTACAGCCTAACATTTTCCCTCTGAACAAATTCAAAACCCAGTTAAAATAAAGAAATATTTGCAAAAAAAGTGCAATAACGACTCCAAAGAAAAAAAAAATCATTGCAATAAGCTAAGCCCTAACATATGCTTATCGCACGCTGCTAAATACTGTAAAGCAACAAATCAAAGCAAAGAAGCAAAAAAATAAATCAACAACTACTCCAGTCACTCAAGCTACAGTCAACATCCCAGTCACTCAAGCTGTTACTAAACCTAACAGTGAACCTAAGCCACTAGCAGTTACTACTGCAAGAAAGAAACTCAAACTGGCAAACCAAAACTGACACATCTCTTAGTAAAGAATGCAAGCAATTGATGAAAACTGTAAAATGAAAATTAATTAAGAAAAATAATGAGCAAAACAAGTATTAAGTCATAAAGTTAAGTAGATAATAGTGGAAACTGTGTGTTTTAATAGTAGCGAAATATCTAGAAGTAAAAGTTACTGTAAAAATTTTTTTCTTCTGTTTAGTCTAGTAATTTTTATTGTTCTAAATCAAAATTGTATGTTAAATGTAATTTTGACAATAATTTTTAAATATGGATTCCTGGAGGCGAGGAGCAGACTGTTATGAGTTTACCTTATTTCAGTTTTTTCTGGTAAAGAAAAAAGAGGTCAGCCCCGACAGTGACCCTTCCTGTGGAAAATGTTAGTTTCCTCTGTGCCTGACAAGGCCAATAACCAGTTAGTTCTAAATATTAACATTTAGGCAAACCAATTGTAAAAGCTAGATACGCCTCCAGAACCCATATTTAAAACAAGAGAAAGCCGTGAAAAAAGGTCTTTTTAGAAAAAGGAAAAAATAGAAAAAGAAGAAAGAAAAAAAAAAGAAGAAAAAAAAAAAAGAAAAAGAAAAAGAAGGGAAAAACTGAGCTAACCTGCAGCGCAAACTTTTAAAATCTTGCTGCTATTGAGCCCGCCGGCGCACAGGGCTCCAGCTGAGCTGAGCCGAGCCGAGCCAAGCTGCGGAGCGGGGCGGCTGAGATTTTGCCGCAGTTAAGCTCCGCCCGCAGACGCCAACCAGGAAAAATAAACTTCTCGGCCCGCTGAATTCTAACCTGGCCGCTCAAATCCTAGCCGCCCCCCCATCCTTCCTTTTCGACGCAGGTGCCAAAATCAACAGGGAGAGCAACTCCGGCCGACGCCCAGCACCAGATCACATGACCATCTGCAGAACCCCCCACCAAAAAATTAACTCTTTCAATGCACAAGTAAAACTTACAGACATCATTCCTCTCTCGAAAAAAACAAAAAGAAAAGACACGTAAAAGAAAGCAATATAAAAACACCGAAGTCAGTAAAAAAAAAAGTCAAATCCCAAATAGGAAAAGAATAAAAAGATGCCTTAACCTTAAACTAAAATTCTTTTGTAAGCCGTGATAAAGACACGATCAATCAAACTGTTATCCCTGTAACTCATGAAATGTATAAGATGTAGCGTTCTAGCCACAGCTAACAAGCCAAGACACCTGTGTAAAAGCAAGTAAATGTTGAAGTAGCTGTGACTTGATAAAAAACTTGAACAAAGGAAAAAAAAAGTTGTAATCTAATTGAACCTTTACTCCAAAAATAAAAAAGAAAGCATTTGCTTCCAAAAATAGAAGAAAAAAAATTTTTGTTGCTGTGTTAAAACCACTCATCTTTAAAATTGTACCCCACAAACCAATAACCCACAAAAATAATTGTAAAAAAACTACCAAACGTGAAAGAAATTTTCACAGTACAAATTTCCATCCCAGGCAGCTACTTCGTTGTGACATTAAAGCCATGAAAAAACTGTTTCTTATAAAAAAGTCTCCACAGCATAACAGAAAAAACTCCTCTCCCTATGTAAACTGGAAAAATACTATTTCAAAGGTGATAAACTGACTGAAAGTCCCAAGTCATGTCTCTTTACATTGTCAGTAAAATAAAACAGAAGAAATAGAAAAAAAGAAAAATGTTCTAAAAGTTTATTCTGATTTTTTTATTATTTTCCTTTTAGTTCTGTTAATAAAACTTGCTTTGTAGTCTTTAAAATTTTGAACCTGCTTTGCCTTCTCCTAATCCTCATCTCACAGCAAAAAATAAATAAATAATCTTAGTGAATGCACTAGCAGTTAACCAAAACTCAAACCCACCACAGTTAGACAGCCCACTGCTACTTAATATTTACATCTGAACCCATAGTAACTGTTATCATTTCAGGCCAAAAGATATGCAGCTTCTGAAACACCTTTAGGAATGAAGTTATCTTTACCATTCCTAATTTCTGGATATGGTGAAGGTGGGAGAGGAATGTTTGTAAAGCATTTTACAAACATTTCCTTTCCAATTACATACATTTTATTGATACAAAACACTGATTCTTTGACTAATTCTTTTTATACTTAAGTTTGAAATACAACTTAACATTACAGGAGAAGCAATGCATCTGGTTTGAAGTTGCTGTTTTCCCTTCAGCAATGAAAGCCCCTTACAACAGAAGGGGGCATCAAGCCTAACAGATATAGCATCTAATGTAATGTTCTCCTATGTCTGTATTTATTGCTGACACTGCCTTAACTGTGACAAATTCTCTGGGGTTTTTTTTGTTGCTGTTGTGCTGGGCTTTTTAAAAATCAATATAGCTATATACAAGTCTAGTCTCTGCAAAATATTTTTTAAAAGAGCTCGTTATCTCACCGGGGCTTTTCAGAATGTCTAACACACTTCCTTGCTTTAAGAACTTAGCAGGTTTGCAGAACCCATCATATTCTTCTTCCTCTTCCTTCTTATTGCTGGTGCTGTTTACAGTGGCACTACCTTTAAAAATAAAACAAAACCCACCTTTTACAAAGAAATCCACTTAGAATATATTCATGTTTGCTAGAAACAAGAATTTCCATGTTTCATTCTTCTAAGAATCTTCAAAATTCAACCTTATTTACAACAGTTTATAGTTACAATTTGATTAAAAGCAGACCTGTCATTGAAAACACAGTTTGCCTGGAATTTGTAACAAGATTAGAAATTAAAGATTATTAAATAATAACTATTTAACATATCAAAAAAAGGAGAATTAGCACTTTATGTTTGAAATGCTAAAATTTCTGTTACCTGGAGTAAGGATGGATGTCACTGGTGTATCAGTGGATCCAGAAAGCTCTGATGACTTTACAACAGGAACACTAAATGTAAACTTAATCTGCTGTGAAAAAGAGAGGTTTTTTAGATTCTAAGAAATTTTAATCAAGTTTCACACACAAATAATAACCTGAAATCCAGTCTTCAAACTTTTGGTGAGTGCTGGGTGAAAAATTGCAAGTCAGAAATCTATATATTTGTTTTCCCCCTTACCAGGGCCAATTCTGCTTTATTGCTCCGCAGTGTTCTACTAAAGTCTTGAGAAAATGTTGGGATTTATTTTACTTACAGACAATGGAGGTAGCACTTCCACCTCGGTAGATTTCACAATTGGAGATGAAAATACAAACGTAGGACTGCCAACATTACTCGCTGGTTGTACCTGTATTTTCAAAAGAATCAAAGTTTGTTTCTAAAAGAAAAGCATCCAGGTGAAACAACAGCAGCTACCTGAATTCACTAACAGACATTCTGCAGTGAAGTTGGGAAATCTGATGTTTGATATTTCTGATCCACAGCTAAGAGTTATAGTATAAGAAGAAGCTTGCAAGTGAGTAAGATGGACAGAAGCCATATCAAAATATACCCTCCCCACCTCCCAGCCAGAACACAACCCTGTTTTATTCAACAGCTTATAAACTCAGGTTGGTTAGTTTCATGAGCACTACAGAAAAAGTTAACATTCAGCAAGGAGGATGTATACTCATCCTGAAAAAGTATTCACAATATACAACAAAGATTGACCTTGTTCATCACTGCTTTTGAAACAGTGCTGGGTGATGAGGAGACAGCACTACTGGCAGGAAAACTGAAGTTGAACGTCGGCAGCGATGCAGTGCTGATGGGCAGGGGTACTTCAGGTAGTTCTTCTTGCTCCATCTCCTAGGTGCAAATTTTAATTGTTGTTCATTTAAATTTTTCTTTAAAGAAGTTGCAAATTCTAATTTTTCACTTTCTTTAGAAAAGCTGTAGATTTTAATTTTTCTCTTTAAAAAGTTGTAAATTTTAGTTTTTCTCTTTCACAAGACCTACTGCCTTCCTGCTCTGTCCTACCCTTAGTTTCTTAACAAAGTTAAATGTAACAGAGAGATCTATAGACAAAACAGGTCTTCAAAAGGAATCCTAACTTCCCACCTAACTCTGCCACATCATTTTTATTTACAGCAGGCCTATTTCCATGCAATACTACATCCCATCACCTGTCAAGTAAGAATACTGAAAGTAAGTTCAAAATTGTTACCTGAGCAGAAGAAAGAGGGGCACATATAAGATTTATTTTCGGTTTTGTCCTTTAGTTATTAAAGACCTAGAAAGACATAACCATTCTACAATTCTATTCTATTTCTTATCTCTTTAATTAAGAGCACAACTTCATGGCAAGTATGAAAGTGTTCCTCTTGTAAAATTAGGTAGGACAGCTGACAAAGTCTCTGAAGTCACCTGAACTTGGAAAAAATAGTATTTTAAGAAGGATGAGGGTTCCTTTGAGTACCAAAACCCCCAAACCAAACCAAAGCACAGAAAGTCAAAAATGAAAGCCTGATGAGTGACATAGAGGATGATACTCTGGTAAATCTAGCCAGTACCATGTATCAGGATGCAAATTTAAAATCCAGAAATCAGTGTAACTTAAAAACTTCTGCTCTTACCCTTGTCTTTTAAACTCTTTGATTACCAAGATTAGATTGGTTAGGGTTTACATGGGAATAGCCAATCTATTCACGACTTGGACAGTAGCACCAATGTCTATTCAGAAGTGACTAAGCAGAGATGCACATTGCTACTACAGACATTTAATGTACCCTACAGATTACATATTTCAGAGATCTGATCTAAAGAGTCTATCACACGTTGATATTGAGACCATTTCTGTTACAGAAACGTTCTCCAGTATTTACTACTTCTTTATTTTGCATCAGCCAGAAGACCAAGTTAACCTCTTTAGATTTAAGATGCAGTAGTAGGCAGCTTATGTAACACTCAGGCAGGAAGATGATCCTTGGGATAGTAATGACTATCATTGCATTAAGTAGAGTTTTCCCATTAAAACAAGAAAAAAGCCCCTCTCACAATGAGCTTGAGTAAGTGCCAAAAATTGTGGACGATCATTAGCAAACATGCAATACACTGTCTTCTGTTTCAGGCTCTCGGCCTGTACCTTTCTACATTAATTAAATACAAAATAACAAAATAAAACCTCTTTTTTTTAAACTTTGCACTTGATTCCTTCCTAAAAACTCTTTCAAATTCATGCATTCAACTACTAAGAAACTTTATAGTATGAAGAATAGCCAAGATAATACAACAGAAGATTTTAAAAACAGAAAACCAAAGTTGAAGCACTTATACAGATAACTAAACTGGAGCTTGCTCTGAAACCTACAGCAAAACACCCACAAAACTGAAATGGCATTACTGTAAATTACTATGAGGCAATGAAGCTACTTGTTTCAGTAATCACAGTGAGATCAATTAACCTTAGAGACCCTTACCAGTTGTTGTTTTTGTCCAAGTCTTGATGCGCAGTATCGCTCCCTTTCCCTTCTCATCTTGCCACAGGCACTATCCATTCTTCCTCCTGAAGACAGACCGTTGGATGCAGGAGTATCGAGTTTGGGGTAGCTCAAATTGCTGACACAGAACAAAAATACATCGGTTGAGGAAGGAGGTTAAAAAGAGCAAGAACAAAGGCGAAAAAACCCCAACTTATCAACAGTTTCAAGCTATCATAGCCACTATTAATCCTAGAATGGTTGCCTGCTAATTGGAATCAGAAAAAAACATCCCACAAGTTACTAAATGCTGGTAAATAGCTGGTGTTCCAAACAGCAAAAGCTGAATAAGAGCAGCAGTGAGAATAACATACATAAAAAACAGTCACAACATCCATAAAGGAACGATGACTAAGCCAGAAGACCTGAAATAGAAGAACTGATTTAGATTGTTATTTTCTAATGTTTGCTTTTAATAGTCCAGACAGTGGAAATTCTGACTGCCAGTTCTCTGATTTTGTGATGAGCATGTATCTCTGAAGGGATATAAAAGAATAACTAAAAATATATGGGCAGGGGGCGGGCATGTGTGTGTGCGTGTGCGCACAGGAAACGCTGCCAACAGCTCTTATGGAATTGAGAGGCTTAGACTTCTGTAGCAAGAAAATATGACAGAAGCTTCATAAGCAGCTCTGGCTTTCCTGAGGCCATCAGCAGAAGCAGCAGAGGTGTTTGGGTGTGCCAATATTCCAGAAATCTTTTCAGACATGAACACAGATCCCTTCTGTAAGGCATACAAAGGCATTTCTCTGTGCATTACAAAAGCCTAGATCCAAACCAGAAAGACTCCCTAATCCAAGTGGGAAGGGGAAAGCAAAATAAAAAAACAAACGAAAAGCCTCAAAACAAACAAATGCACACCCCCTCCCACACACACAGACAAACCCCCAACAACAAACCAAACCAAACCCATGCCACATCCCAAAATAGAAGTGAACTAAGGAATAATAACAATAAAAAGCAGTATGGCAGTACGATGAAGTATCCCTGAAAAAAATTACCATATCAAGCTTATCCTGCAGCCAATCAGTCAGTCATTACAAAAGTACATTGGATGACACTGGAAGATACCAGGTCAAGTTTCTAAAGGACTGAGGAAAAGAATTGGTCTAAACCTCTCAGATAGTTGCAAACATCTGCTCAGCACTGTAACCACTGAGAGGAAGCCAGATCCTTAAAGCCATATGCTCAAACTTTTCCCTAATCCAAAGTGACAATCAATTTGAATACTGAAATAAAATCTCATGTCAAAATAAATCTTTATTCAGACAATTCTAGTATGTCTATGATAGCCTATATTCCTCTTTTCTCTTAACACCTGTCAGTTTCTAAGGGGCTAAGACAGTTCTGTCTTCAAGCAAGTCAGTCCAATGTACAGTTCTGACACTGGTTTAAAAACTAAACAGCCTTTGTTAGGCTGGATAGTGATGTACCAAAGTACTGCAGGTTAGCTGCATGAAGAGACTCTGGCCCTTACTAGTTTTGTATTCCTACTCCATCATATGACAATCAACAGACACTGGCTTTATAAAAGAGTTAAAATAAAAGTACCATCTAGTCTTAAGTCAAAAGTAGAAACACAGCAGTAAAACTTGTGAAACAAATGAAAAGCACTATCGGTTTCCTGGATCTCCCTTCTACATGGAGAAAGGAGTTGTACCAAACAAAACTTCGAACAGTTTGAAAACCCACATTTAAAACCTAACATCTGTTTGCACCTCTGCCAAAACCAAAGATGGTTCCTGTAAAGCCAAACTATTAGATTGTAAAACAAAGGGTTGGCTTTGGGGTTTTTTGCAAGCCAAAGAATGCTCAAGGCAACGTAAGAATTGTTTCGAAGATGAACACAGAGCCAATACATTAGCAGATTCCCTAATACTGTTCTTTGAAAGGTTTGAATCCTCAAAAAAAAGGATATGTTCTGAGCACAGAGTGCCTTAATTCAAGCATTACCCAAAAGATTAGTTCCTCAGAAGGGAGAGTCATCAATATTATCTCAAGTCATTCTACACTGAGTGAGCAGCATAATGCAAGACAATCTCCTCAAGAAGAAATACAATTATTAACTCTCCTGGAATTTTTTATTTTTAGAGACAAATTGGCATTTGTCTTCAGATGACTCGGAAGGGCTTCTGTTTTTCATGCAAACTCACAGAGCAGACAAGTGCCTTTGTCATGTAAGAAGCATTAGAAAACAATCTTCCTCTAGCTTTCTGCTTACATAAAAAAAAAATTTAAAAAACCCCTAAAAATTGAATGTACTCCTGAACTGTAAGACATTTCACATTATAAATAATTTTTCAGAAAGAAATTCCTGTACGACAAAGCCTTCAGACTCCAAGCAATTATTTAATTACCTTAAACTAACAGCTGCTCCCCTAATGAAAATCAAGATGCACAAATAGTTAAACTCTCTCATAATACAATTTCTTCACTTTTTCTTTTCCCTTTTACTGAGAACTGTTCCTGCCCTTCCAAAAGAAGGCAAGCATGCAGACTGTACTGACAAAGGAGGGGGCTTTCTTCTTTCAAGTGTTTTAAATTAATAGATTTGTCATACCTTTCAGATGATTTTACAGGCTTTTCTGCAGGAAAACTCTCCTCTATCATGTCCTGCAAAATAAGTTTTATTTATTTCAAGATTTATCTGCATATATTTATAAACAAAACACAAAGAGAAGACAAGCAAACACACATTTTGTGCTGTTTTGGTTTTTTTTATTTATACCACTAAATAGACCTCATCTCCTTACGCATGTTCCCTAACTACTCTGACTATCCACTTAATCTCCAACCCATATATTTAATAACTGGTCATTTTCACATTCAGAATTATACTGGAAACATGGGTGATTTTTTTCTGAAAGAGATACTAGTATTCTTTTAAGGGAAGTTTATCAGGGACTCCATCTACACCAAAGTGATCAGAATGGGTAATTAAGAAAGTGATCTGAATTGGTAATTGTTAGAAATCTCGCTTGGAGCCCACAGTTCACCTGAAACATTTTATACACAACATCAGCACATTCCATCAGCTTTCTGTACTGCAGCATATGCAAAGGTAATTTTTTTCTGTATTTTAATATTCTTTCACTGCAAAAACCCTGGCCCAACAGCACACCACCAGATTCTGAAAATAAGCACCAGCCACCTAGTGTGCCAAAGATACAATTATATCCACAAAACCTCTCAGTATCTCTTTCACAATGGTTCCCACTCTCTTTTCTTAATGCTTACCTCAAGTACTCTATTGGTGCTCTTTCAAGAAAGAGCATCTTAGTAGATTGGTTAGACACATTCCAAGCTTGCAAAGAGCAGGCAAATTGGGAGATGAAAATTTACTTACTTGATGGTCTGTATCTACCCTTTGGTGAATTTTTCTGGAATTAGTAGCTGGTTTCAGAGATGGTTTAAAATATGTGATCCGACTCCCTGTCAGGGAGATTGGCTTTGGTGTCACAAGTTTCTGGACAGGTGGATGTTGTGAATCCATCTTTAAAAGGGAAGAAGCAATCAATTTATCCTCGCACCCACCCAAATTACCACAGCATTTACTGATGATAAAAGTTACAGAACTATAAACCTCCCACCAGTCTCAGCACCCAGTGAAAAATATGTGGAAGTGTTGAAAACATTTAGCTTGCAGAAGGAAATCACCAGAAAATCAGTCATAACATCCAAAAAGCTACAGAATAGTCAGTCTGACTGAATCCTGTATCAAAATATGGCAGTTACTTCACAGACAAAATAAACTATATTCCTATAAGCAAAATAACTCATGTTACAATAATATGCTCCCATCCTTTCCTCTCCTCTGTCCTCATTGTGATTGTTTGTTTTTTTTTACTGGCTTAATCCATTAATTTAACACTGAAAGTGTTAAGCAGTGTTAAACCAGGTACTGGGTTTCTTTTTTTTTCTGCATTTTCTTCCTTTGAAGTTACACTTAAAAAAATTAATTGTGAAATAATTTTACAGTAGTCTCATTAACATGTGTTCCAATGTTTTAGATTTGCATTTGATGCTCTTAAAAGTACTGGTCTGACTTTTCTGGTCAAAGCTTTTTTTACAGAGAAGGGCTAATTATTAAACAGGAAGCACCGTACATTCTGCAAAACTGGCTTAACTGAGTAGAGAAAGAAGAAAGACCCCAAAAGGCCACCTGATATATCAAATCATCTGTAGCCTTGATGATAAGAAGAATGAGACTTAGGAGGCACCTATTATTTAAATCAGTATCAACAGATGGTTGTGCCCCAACCCAGGGGCAGAACTGCATAACCTTCACATGGGCCCACTTCTTCTAGAGCTTGTCCTGGTCCTTCTGGATAGCATCCCTCAGATGTGTCAACTGCACCACTCAGTTTGGTGTCATCTGCAAACTTGCTGAGGATGCACTCAGTCCCACAATCTCAATGATGAAGATCTGGCATTTGGACTTGTTAAATTCCATCCCACTGATGACTGCCCAATGCTCCACTCCATCTCTCTGCAAGGACTCTTGTCCCTCAAGAGAGTCAACAGCACCTCCCTGTTTCATATCACCAGCAAACCTGCTCATGGGGCATTCAGTTCGTGCCTCCAGACCACTGACAGGTATTGTGAACAGCACTGGCCCCAGAACTGATCCTGAGGAACACCGCTGGTGACTGGTCACCAGCCAGACGTAGCCAAATTCACTGCAACCTTTTGCATCCTGTTGTTCAACCAGCTCATCCCAGAGCTGGACAACTTGCCCAGAAGGATGCTGTGAGGGACAGCACCAAAAGCCTCACAAAAATCCAGAAAACTACATCTGCCACCTTATCTTCACATGCCAGGCAGATGACATTATTGTAAAAGGATATCAAAGGATATCAAAGCAGTGAAACAGGTAGGTACAACAAGAAAAAAAGTAACCCAGTCACACGTTCAATACACTAAGAGTTATTCTGTCTGGTATAGATCCTCAAAATAAGAAAAATACCACCAAAAAAAAGACCTATAAAACTTTTGCCTGAGTATTCACGTATCCTGTCAACCATTTGTTTGCTTTAGCAGGAAAACACACAACCCTCTTCTGGGCACATACAATCCTGTCCTCTCTTTTCATCAAGGGCTACCCTTTCTCCCTGCCAAATTTTATGAATTCTAGCATTATGAGTAGACAATTTCTCTATTTTTACCCAGTGACAGCTGTGTGCAACATTCCCTTTCTAACTGATGTCAGGGTCTATGCTGCAAATCTGGTAGATCTTTTTTAATGCCTCATCACAGGTGTGGTTCTGCATCTTAATGCAGAATCCATATCAGCTTTGTTTTCAATTACTGGGATAATATTTAAGAGGTGGTAAAAAACTTATATGCTCTACTTTTCAACATTCTTGTAATTTATCATATGGCCAAAGACAGTACAGGAAATCTGAGATGTTTATAAACTCCTAAGTGACTGCAGAATTAATTATACTCCTAACCAAGTGATTAGCATAGAAACATCTTAAAGAATTCTGTCCACTTCCTCATTACCACAGCAGATGAAAAGTTTGCATGGAAGAAAAACCATTTTTGTTCCTTTGGATGCCTGAGCTAAAAGTGACCTTTTGTGGTTTCACAATTTAATAAACGTAATACTCCAACATTTTTTAAACAAAAACAAGGAAATAATGACTTGCCACAGCAACAATTCAGTGCTACCCCCAAATAGGAATTTAGGAGCATAAATTTACAGGAGTAACAAAATTTAACAATTGTCCAATTTTCTCCTTGCCTTGAGTAGTAATACAAAATGTAAATGTTTATTTTTTGCTTGAAATAAACATGGAAATCTGCACAAAATCTTAACAATCACTCAATCAATATTTTTCTATTTCTGGTTATTTCCGCAAGAGAAAGCTTTCTGAAACAAGAATGTTATCATGCAACTTAACCCCAAGTTGCAGGACACGATAAAACCACTTTGTGTGTTCTAGAGAAGTTGCTCTTGACATATCAACACACCACCACAAAAAGAGAATATAATTCTCCACCTGAGTAATCTTCACAGTCCTTCATCTAGTGTGGATAGAAAAGACATTTTTAGCAATTTCCACACAGCCAAGGCAGCTATAACTCACATAAGGTTAATATTAACTTGAACTCATGTGCGTACTGTCGTAGAGGCTTGTGACATTTCTTCTAAGAGCTGTAGAGCAGAGAAAGTTACCTATCTCAGCTCAACACATTACTGGTTCTTACCTGGTTTTGTCTGGATTGGAAGCTAGTCACATTCAGCACACTCCTGTCCACAGGCTAAGGGGAAAAAAAAGGCCATAACATTAGAGTATGGCTTTTTCCCTACAAGAGGGTTCCATCCAACAAAAACACAGGGGGGTGTGATCAACTTACAGAAGAGAGTGGACTAGAAACAGAAGATGGAATCCTTTTAGCATCCTGTTGAAAAAACAGGTGCAGTAAATTAAAGCGGACATGACATTAAGGAACATCTTCATCCTATACTGGCACATTTACTATGTTTTTCAAACACATGGAATAAAACAATAAAGGAGTGCCATTTACCGCTAAAGGGCTTGACATCTTCTCCAACGTCTGCAAGATGCGCCGCGCTGTGGAACTTGTCACACCATAGGATTGCACATTTGCTTGTTTAGCTTTCATTTGTCTTTTTATTGGTGGCTGAAAAATTAGCATTGCCAGTGTTATGATGCTGGATTTTGAGTTACACACGTGTATATTTTATATCCGAGGGCTGCACTGGTGATACAAACAATACTATCGCAATGACAGAGAAAAATGCACTCACTGAGCATTCGAGCCATGAAGAAGAAAAATATACTCCACTGACTTTACAGAAGTTTAAGCAGGGCCCTGCATATCTTGCACATGGGATAAAGCAACAAAAGTAATCTTTAAATGTAAAAGGTCTTAAAATGGAAGATGTTAGGCTCGTAGGGTCTCTGAAGCAGTGACTAGGAAAACAGAACTGAAGCAAAGGCTTGTGCTGCAGAAAGTACTTTCAGTAGCAAAACAGATTTTGGAGTTTCATGATGGTGTAAGCATGGCATCTTAAACCAGAGTATACAATCATCATCAGGAATTTCTAGTTCTACTTCCCTCATTTCCTCCCTTCCCCCAAGACTCCAGCTGACTGCAGATCTTTTTACTCTGTTTATAAAGATCTGATTTGAACTGTAACAGATCTAAACATAATACACTGAAAAAGTTAATGTTGTACCACGTGACTGAACATGATTTAAAAAAACCTTGGTGTGACAATTTTTTTTTAAAAACTATGTTACACCTCTTATATAACCACACTGTGCTTCCCACACAGCTAAGTGAAGACAGGAAGCAGATCACACAACACATAGAACACGCAAGTGAGACTCGCCGTACACAGCAACAAACAAGCTTGTCTCTCCTTTAAAGGCCTAGTGTTTGCTTCCTCTTTTCAACATAATCCACGTTTTTTGTAAAAAATAAAAATAGCTGACCAAAGAGGACTTCTAGTGTACAGAAGTTTTAAATGTTCTGAAGTTTGACTCAACACCAAGTCAGGAAAACGCACAAGTTTCAAGATTTCCCTGAATCAGGGATGAGCAAATTTGCCTTTTGCATACTACTATTTTAAAAAATGCACAATATGTTCATAGTTTGAGTGTAGGCATGATCGTGTAAGATCTACAGGTAAGTATCAGGCAGGTAACTTTTGCTGCTATTAACAAAGTTCTCAAAGTTATGCCATCATTGTAATTATTTACATGTTATTTTACCATAATACAGTCAGAGGCAGACAATGGCAGAAAATGGAAATTTTTGAAAGACGTAAAAGAGGAAACCCCAGCTACAAGAAACTGCCCAGCAACTAAGATGCTACTGTCATTCTCGTGCTTTATGATAAGCATTTCTACATGAAGTGTTACACAAGAATTTGAACAAAAATTGTAGGCTGAGTGGGCAAGATAGGAACTGTTGTCACGTTTTTCAAGTTAAGTTCCCTGCTCACAGTTTTTTTGGCCGAGCTCCCACCTCTGTATTTCAATTACGTTTTCCCTCATGTTGCGCTACTATTCTCATACCTGGTAAGCAGAAATCTGCACTTTTGTCTGCCTCGCTGCTGCAGCTGCACCACCATAAGAGGTCTTTCCAGGGTAAAATGGAGAATCCCCAAGCTGTCTTGTCTTAAAGACAGAAGTGTTTCCAAGTGACTACAGAAAGGTATTATGGTAAGTGGTTAGTAAAACAGCTACACATTCAACTTGACTAAAATTAATACTGTGCAGTACTTACAGGAGAGGGAGATCCAAAAGCAGATAAATTGAATGCAGGTTTTTTAGAGCTAGATGCAGGATGCTGTGAGAGGGAATGAGATCTTTCAGCCTCTGGGGACCAAAGCAGTGGTGCTGAAGTATTTTTTGAAACTGTGATATCTGCCAAAATGACAAATGCTACATGTAAATGCCTTGTGTAGACAGAGAAATTTAGTATTAAACATCACACAAACTCCAGAGTTTTCTACAAAAACATCTTACAGAATGAAAAAGTCCCTTAACAGTCATTTCTCTGGCACTCTAACCTTCAGAGCTCTTTGAACAGATTGATTTCACATATGGTATGAAACCCAAGTACCAACTCTGAACCCAAAATCTGTTCACAGAACTGCAAATACACGACCTTTCAGTAATCTTTCAAAAGCATTCACAAGCTAATAGCACATTTCCAATACAACACAATTTTATTTTTTTCTTTCATGGTAAAATAAAGGAACCTCATAAACACTGGTGCATCTCTAATGATACAAAGCTTTTCCTGTGTTGGAAACCAGCACAGGTCAGAATTTCAGGTCTTAAACCTGAAAAATTACCCAAAGGCTGAATTAAGAGTTAACTGTATGTTTTATGGAGATGCACCAGAAAGTTCCAGCAAACTCAAGTTATATTGCTACGCCCTGGCAACACCTACTCTGAATTGTCAAACTATGGTCTCCAGAGAACTGGCTGAGCATGCCTCCATCCCCATTTATATGCGGGACTAGAAAAATTTGCAAACTTGCTGTTTGTCCTTTCTCAGTGAGATACCTAGGTCAAGTTCTACACAAATACAATGTTTTGGGGGTTTTTTTCACTTTAAAAGGGTGTACATTCTTTACTGAATTTGGCAAAAAACAAGTTAGTATTGACAAATGATGCCCTCTACTGAGAAGGGCAAAAAACAAAACAGCCCAAACTTGTTCAGAATAGTTGCTTTATTGACGCCCGGTAAAAAAAAAAAAAAAAAGAGAATATCTTGTGGTTTTATTTGTCAACCGTATTTACTCACATTTAACCAGCTGTGAGATATTCTGAATCACTCCTCCTTCTAGGCAACCAGCCTAGCTATCAAGCTACAGCAAGTCATCTTTATCTCCTATTGTCCCCATTCAAGATTTAAAGATAATCGAGCTAAAACTGTATTTATCAGCACTGACTCTTTAGAATATCAGGGACTCAAAAATGCATTCCAAGCATGGTTATATTTAAAAGGTGACAGGATTATGTACTTCTAAAATACTAAACATTAAATTTAATTTTAACATCCAGAGCTGACATTCTCCTACTTTACTTACTAAGGCAATGTGGAATATTAAAGAATACAAAGTACTCCATGTTATCAAACAAATCAATAAAGAACATAAAAGTTACCTTTATCAGATGCTCTAGAGGAGAAGCCACTGGTTGTTGAGATGTTATCGTCATCATGCTGAGAGGTAGAATCTTTTATTTCCTTTACGAGGGACAGCCCAGGACTGCCGATGCCAAGTGCAGAAGATGTGGAGGGCTGACAGTGTGGGACTGTGGAATCCAACACAGTGCAGTTCAAATGGCTCCGGTGAAGAGAGGGCCTTGTTAACACATCGGAGAAGTTCAGTGCAGACCTGCTCGTGGATGGTTCTAAATAAGAACAGTGAGACAATCAGCTTCCCTATAGACAAGCTCACAGAAGCCAAAACCTGTTTTCTATCAACAGCCATGCTTACTGCCAAGTTCTAAGCACAAAAATAGAGAAGCCGAATTTAACTTCCTTGCCCAGATAGGGTTTCGTCTGTCTGATTACAACAGCAACACTGCTTGCAATACTAAGCATTGATGTCGCACTAAGAAGTACTTATGGATGGGATTTTTCTGAATTTCATCAAATTCTGACCCTGTGCTCAAGCGCTTAAACTGTGTCTTTCGCTAAATCAAACATCGATAAATTCCTTCTCCTCCAGATAATGCTTGCAATAAGCTTTCCAAAATTTGAGATTACATGACAAGTTACGTACAACTCAGCAGTTCTTATCATCTTGTAAAAAAGACGACGTTAGTCTGAATATGTAATATGAAAATGTGTATTTGCAGAGATTTTTGGGGGTTTATTTATTCTAGTGTCATCATCCTCCCTTCCAAATTCTATATATCAGGTCATGCTACAGGCAAATTATCTCCTATCTATTAGTTTTTGACATTTGGCACAAAGAACAAAGTAAGCAACGTGGCCTCAGCTCTAAGGTGGGCATTCTTTCCTCATGAAAAGGGTCTGTAAACATTGCCAGTGTCCTGCAAAAGGTGGTCTCACAGCTCCAACTTGCCACATGAACAGCACAGCTATTAATGGCCATCTTGCCTGATATCCATACGTCTACAGTCCCTCCCAGGATTTCCGGGTATGAACGTAATTTTGAGACACTATCGTCCTGACATTTGCACTGAAGCTTAAACTAGCTAATTCAATCTTCATATGCACTGCACTACTAGTAATTAATTCTCCAAAGCACTGGTAGATTTTTAGGATTGTCTTGTTTGAGATGAAAGAAAGCATTATCAGACCAAAGGCTGGCCAAGCAAAGGAATACAGGCTCTTGTACATTGGTACCTCAGAGCTGAAGAAACAGGCTTTCTAAAACAAAAACACCAGTAACAATAAAAAAATATTATTAACTATAGCTAGAAAGATTAGCTACAGTGTCCATGAACTGCAACACAAGCTACTGAAGGTTCTACCGTGTCCCATCTGCTCCTGATTTCCTGGAGCTAGAAAATTTGTTGTGCAGCTGTTCTCACTGAAAGGTCCTTTCACACAATTCGTCAGGAAAGCCAACACATGTTACTCATTCATGAAAACCTTCTCTATTCCTTTATACTAACTTATTCTCAAGCTACAGCTACACAGAGAGCAGTAAAGCTCCTTATTTACAATTACATTACATTGGTGAGAAAGGTATTTCCTCATTATTTTTCATTCTGCCAACAACAGAAGCAACTGACTGTCCACACAGATGGTTATGTACACGTGCTCAGAAAAATTTCTCACCTAATTAAAAACTGAGTTCCCAAAACTGATAATTTAAGAGAAACTCAAATGAGAGCATATGCAAATTCACAGAGTACTACAGAAACAGTGAGAGCCATAGATATAAAGCACATATTAATTTTAATATGGTAAAAGGGTTGTAAACTTCTTTGCCAAGGATCCAAATAGTTTTCAAAGACCCCAAGCTAGCAATGCCACACCTTAACGTTACAAAATATTTCAAAAAGAATAATGTCATAAACAAAGTTCTCGAGATCTCAACTAAATGAACAAGGAAATTTAATAAATTGATTGAAGAAGCCCAAAGGAAAAGAAAAGAAAAATCAGGACACATGAAGGAATTTTCCTCTGGCATTCTAGCATCTGGTCTTTTGTTCTGAGGACAAAACAAATTAATGTTTCTACTACCTTAGGCAATTAGATAAACTTTCATTCCAGATCCTTTAAAAAGAAAACGTAACCCAACACACTTGCAAATGAATGTTAGCAGTATTTTGCACTTGGCTGGTTGAAGTTAACTCATGACTTCCAAGGGCTCTAAGTCAACTCCCAGTATGTTTTGCAATTATGTTTAAACTTCAAAGCTAAGGCAAGCCTAAAAACTGAGTTGCTGAAGTTTCTTCTTTTGTTTTTGCTATGTGTGGGGTTATTTTGGGTTGAGGTTTTTGGCTGGTTGGTCGTTTTGGTTTGGGTGTTGCGGAGTTTTTTGTTGTTTACTTTTTTCTGTCCAAACGCTCCTTCCAGCCTCCCCTAGAAATGTAGATTCAAAACTAGAAATCTGTGAATAAATACAGATGGTCAGAATACTAAATGATATTTCACATACCTTCTAAATTAATTCTTGCTGATTCAGGCGTGACTCTCCCATCAATTACCATGGCATCTTCATTTGCATAATCATGGTGATAGTTTACTGGATTCTCTTCCTCGCTTGCAAATTCATTCGTATCTACACATTTATCTTCCCTTTTATTGAAATACTTCTGCAACCATCCTGGTACAATGTTCTTCACTGATTCGGTCACTCTGCTAATGAGCCCCAGCTTGAAAGAAAAATACAGGAACACAGTCAGCAGCATACTCTGGGATGCAAACTTGCACAGACCTCCAAGACAGACATTAGACAGCAATATTCAGATGAGTAAGATAAGATGGTGGTGGATCCTTGACAAAGAATTCCTATACTTCTGGAACATGCATGACAAAAGTGCACCTAACATTGATTTACTACTAACCCATCAGTTTCTGCACTTCCCAGTGACCTTGGCAAAACTTCCAAATTCTGAAACTACAGCCAAAGTTCTTGTAAAGTCACCACGGTCATCAAGAAATTAAATTTCTAAATAACTCCTGATGTACATACTTTTTTTTAGGACTTCTCCTTCTAACACCTTCACTTGAAAAACCATCAAACCCAGAAGCAGAGCAATTATCTACAGCAATAGAGATGAGCAGTAATAGCTACTAAAACCAGTGAACTTAAATATTTCTTTTTCTAATGCTGAACTGCAGGAACAATGTGCATCAAAAACCCCACTGTTATGCCCTGAACAGTGAGGGTATCCTGAAAGGATCTCAGAAGAAACAGCTACAGTTGAGCAACAGACTCCTCACTAAAGGACTGTTAAATAGATTCAATTTGATCAAATTTCATTTCACGGTGTGTTGAAGTTTTGTATCTCCAAACTTTAATATTCAGCAGTTACTGAATACATAAAAGCCATTTCCATTTTGACATTTACCAATTATTTGTAATGCTTACAATTCTAGTAAGAAATATTTATTTAACATTTTGTTTCAGGCAGTCACTTGTTCCCCATCATGTCCTCAAAATTTCAACACGCCTTGCTGTCAAATCTCAACCCTGTGCAGCAGAGTGCTTGCAACATGGAGCTGCCCCTCCTACACTGACTGCAGCCACAGAACCAGGTGCTGACCTCTGCAAGCTGGAAGCAAGCACCAAAGCTACCTCCACAATTTCAACGCTTTGGAAACGGAAAATCAACAAGAGTTGAACAAGATTTTTGTTGAACTTCACTGTCAGTTGCTAACACATGCATCAAGGTAACTTTGATCGTTTTTCTGGGTTTAGGCAACAAAATTTTCTAGAAATTATTATTCATGTGTAGAAAATCAAGAATATTCTTTGAACGTGTAGTAGTTAGTCTAGCAAACAACTCTGAAACAAGAACCCTGTTGTATTCAACTTTCTTAAAAAAATCAGCACACATGAAAGAAAAAGCCCCTATCTGTCACTCACATCTTTCATACACAGTAACACAAACACCAACTTACAGGACACCCTTGAATCTGGAGTTAGGAGGGGGGCTGGCAAAGAGGAGAAAGGGAAGGTAGAAAACAAAAGTCTTTTCACAGAAAGAAAGTCATCTTAATTTACAATTTGACATTTTTCATAATTATCTGTAATTTAATCTTTTACTTGCACAAATACAGAATAACTAGCCAGGGACAGCTTCAACCAGACAGAATAGAGCATAAAAACCACATCCATCACAATTACCACACAAAGATGCACACTAATATGCCATGCCCAGGGTGTTGCTGCTATTCTGCATAAATACTAAGCCTCAGCTTTCCAACGACAAAAACTGTGCAACTCCAGAGCTCACAAGCAGTTCAGTGTCTGGCACTAGCAAAGAGGCAGTCTGTACTCTGTTCCCAGCCCCTCATTTTCACCTTTACTTATAACACACTGTCCCCCTTTAAGGAAGTGAATATTTTGCTGCTATGAATAAAAGCATATCAGGAACTCAGAGGAGTCAGAATTTGCCAAAATAAGCAAATGGTCAGAACACAAACTGCATCCAAGGCAATGCTCTTTCCAAAAAGCTAGGCATTACTACATTCAGTATTGCTAGAGAGTCTCTCAATTAGAGAATAAGACATTACTGGCCATGGAACAGGTGCCAGTATGATCCTCTTGCTGAGGAAATCCTCCCAAGACTGAAAGCTACCTGAGACTCAAGATGGAAGAAGTCATAGGCATCCAGAAGTGTAAACACCCAATCATTAGTAATCCAAATGAGTAACTGGAGAATGTAGCTAGACTAGCGATTAACCAAGATGACATTTTACCATCCATATCTGACACCAGACTGGTTTGACCCTTTCTTGCAAATGGCAGCCTTGCCATTCTCCACATAATCAGCATTCCAAGCTGGGTAACACAGGGTAACTTCCCAAACCAACTCATGAGCTGGAACTCAGCACAGCCATACTGTATGTAATACTACTGTATGTAGTAAGTACTAATGGCCTGCTCCATCTGGCATAGGCACAATGGTAGAAAAGGAGCATAGTTTTATACTCCAGAATAATGCTGGCTTAGTGACAAAGTATGAGAAAGCAAAATATATGTAAAGGCACCCACATTTTCTGTCTGCAAAATATATTAAAGGCACTGTTAAAGAACTATGCATTATGAAAGAGCCATCATCAAACACAGATCCTGTTAAAAAAACAAACACCTTTTCCCTTAAAGTACGCCACAGGCTCCAGGGTATGCCTATTCAAATACACGCAGATGACACACACACACAAAAATTTCCTTCCATCATCTCTTACTTGCCCATCAGAACTGAAAGCCAATCAATAAACCTCTGCGGCTGGATTCCTGATCAAGTCAGGCAGTTAAGGTACCACTGACCAGCTACACATTTGAGCATACATACTCCTTATTGTTGCCAGAACAATTAGGCAAAACGTCACACCTTACACTGTCTTAAAAGCTGGCATTTTAATCTTATCCTAACTTGTAGTTTTCTTATTCAACTTCAGCACAACCCTTTCTCTCTCTCTGCAGATGCAAACAAGCCAACCCTGTCAGCAGCAGAGCACTCTCCCTCTACTACTTCTGTGTCACAAGCTCTGCACTTTGTCCATCCCATCTTCCCACACAGGAATCATTAATCCTGCTAGAAGGCTGACAAGGATAGTCCACGTCTAAATGACGCCAACAGATCTTCAGATACAAAGTACAAAAGACATCTCTAGTAGGCTTATTCTCCAGCAAACCGCTCAGATCCCAATCTCCACATGCCACAATTATGAACCAGTCCCTTCCAGAACACCTTCATTCAGTACAGCTACTCTGAACATGCTACTGCACAAAAACTGTTCTAGTTCCCAGTCTCAGGTTGGGAGCAGAGGATGTGGCACTGGCATGCAGTTTAATGTTCATAACATCTCAATTCACAGGCACCAAACTTAATATCATGGAAGGGCAGAAGACACAGTGGGGCAATCCCAATTGTGTGACTACAGTGTTTTTATTCAGTGAACACGTTTTACTCCTTAACTGACTGATTTCAGAGGTTTGAGCTGCTGTCAGTACCACCTGCTGTCTCTGCACCGCAAACACACTAATCCCAAAAAATACCAGCAGGAAAGCTGAACAAAATTAAAACCCACTGGACAGATGCAGTAGCTTATGAATAGGTATTTACAGTTTTCAAAATCTGTGCATCATCTCAAGTGTCTGCAGCTCTGGTAGGTCTATCTAAGTCTATGTATATAAACATCATAGCAACAGCAACTACAGTAATAGCTACTCCAAGGCACATTGGCTTGACATCATGGAATCACTGAACTATTAAGGCTGGAAAAGACCTCTTAGATCATTGTGTCCAACTGTTACCCAAGAGTCCAAACCTTCCTTGTTTGGGCACAAACACCCATTTCTGAGTTTCAAGCCCTGCTCCTTAGGTCGCAAGACTCATCTGAAGGGCTCAGAGCATTATTTTGAAGGCCCAAAGCCTGATCTGGAAGGTCCAAAGCTTCATTTGTAGAATTCAAAGTCTTCTTTATAGAGTACAAAGGCACATCTTCAGGCCCAAACCCTAGTTTCCAAAGCCTCCATCTCAGGAACCAAAGCCTCCTATTTAGGATTCAGCCTTCAATCTAATGGGCTCAAAGCCTTCCTCTATGCCTCCATTCCTAGAGAGGAGTGCCTTAGTTTGAGGTATTGAAGCATCACTTGAGGGCACAAAACCCAAGAAAACCCAACCTCAGGGTTCAAACCCTCCTTTCCACCTGCAAAACCCATTTCCAGGGCCCAAAGCCCTGTCTTGAAGAATCAAATCCTTCCCTGGAGGGTCCAAAGCCCTTTTCTCATGAGGTCATGGAATCATTAAGGTTGGAAAACACCTTTAAGATCATCAAGTCCAACTGTTAACCCAGCACTACCATCACGTTCACCATTACACCATGTCCTCAAGTGCCAGCTCTGATGCCCTTCTCTGAACACACTCCAGCGCCTGAGTGTCTTCCTTGTAGTGAGTGGCCTAAATCTGAGCACAGGATTCCAGGTGTGGCCTCACCAGTGCTGAGTACAGAGGGACAATCACTGCCCTGTTCCTGCTGGTCACACTATTGCTGATCCAGGCCAGGATGCTACTGGCCTTCCTGGCCACTGGGGCATTGCAGGAGGTTGTTGTGACCCAAGTTCAGGGCTGAGCACTTCATCTTATTGAACCTCATACAACTGGCCTCAGCCCACCTATCCAGCCTTTCTAGATCCCTCTCCAGAGCTTTCCTGTCCTCCAGCAGATCAACATTCCTGCCCACCTCGGTGTCATCCGCAAACTGGCTTAGGGTGCAATCGATCCTCTTGTCCAGGTCATTGATGTTAAACAGGACTGGCCCCACCACTGAGCCCTGGCGAACACCATTGGTGACCAGTCCCCAACTGGATGCAACCCCATTCACCACCACGCCCTGGGCCTGGCCATCCAGACAGTTTTTTACTCAGCGAAGATCATACCCATTCACACCACGGGAAGCCAGTTTCTCCAGGAGAATGCCATGGGAAATGGTATCAAAGGCTTTACTAAAGTCTAGGTAGATGACATTCAACATCCAGAGCCTTTTCCTCATCTGCTAAGTGGGTAACTCTATCACAGAAGATCAGGTTGGTCAAGCAGGATGATCTTAAAGGTGTTTTCCAACCTTAAAAAACCCATGCTGGCCGCAACACTAAGCAAAAGATATGTAGACAGAAGTGTCAGTTAACAAACAGGTGTCATAATTTACTACTTTAAAGTACTATTTCTTCAAAGGATTTATATAAAGAAAGAAAAATCAGTAGTTTATGATCACAGTTTGAATTCCATACTTAAAAGCAGGCTATTTCTTGGCCAAAAACATTTACAGAATAGAACAGTTGTTCCAGCTTGTAAGGGTCTTTCACATAGCACAGGGTGGAGAAAGTGCTGGCAGGAGCACTCAGGAGTGACACATTACCCAAAAACATCCGTTCTGTAACTGAGTTGATTTCAGTCCAGGAGGTTTAAGTATGAAAGAAATTGAATGAAGATTATATAACAGTCATACACTTACAGAAATTTGTCAGAGATGCAAAATACACTACTGGATAAAAGAGCTAATTTCCATTTCACTGTACACACACCTCTGAAAAGTAT
The DNA here is from genome assembly GCA_013397845.1 of Melanocharis versteri. Lineage (NCBI taxonomy): Eukaryota > Metazoa > Chordata > Aves > Passeriformes > Melanocharitidae > Melanocharis > Melanocharis versteri. The sequence goes on along the minus strand of VZTG01010071.1, from coordinate 357,109 downwards.
CAAATTCTTGTCTCTCAGAGACTTCTTTGCATCCAATTTCAAAGTTAAAGTTATTAGAACATATGAAACAGTAAGTCCTCAAAAAGAAAACCTGCCCCTAACGGTGAAGTTCACTGAGATAAAACAAGCAGATCAATCTAACCACTTCCAAATACCAAAAAGGAATTTTCTTGCCCTCCATCCCCCACAGCTAGCTTACGCCAGCTCTGGCACATAGCAAGCTACTCTCCATACTAGCTGAATTCATTAATCTGGCAAAAAGTACGTGTTTCTCTGCTGGGCTAATGAGTTAAACTGGCTCAGTGCACCAGAACTGGCCTGAGAGAAAGTACTATCAGGCAGCCAGGACCAGAGGAACACGAACTAAAACTTCTCTCTTCTTTCAACCGTCCCGTGTCCATACTGTCATTAAAGACACTGTCCCTTTCTCCACCTCATCCTTCCCCTGTGCTGCCACTAGCACATATAAGCAACCAAATGACAAACTGTAGCAAGGCTCTATTAAATAGATCAAACCAAAAGTCTGTCTACAGACTGTCACAGTGAGGACTACCCCTCAGGGGCATCAGGTTGCTGGTGCACCTTACCATGTGCCTGCATTGATGCTAATGCAAAAGCAGGAATAGAAATGGAAACACGACATGATTGTCTCTTGCAGCAGCAGACTTAGACTGGCTTAGACTAACTCTGCTCTTGCTATTCAGGGAGTGGCTTCAATTTGGATGTAGGACAGCAAAGTCTGATATTTCATTTAGAAAAAAGACAATAAGACTTACGACTTAATATGAACAATATGTTTCAGGAATGTTATTAATTATGTAACATTTGAAAAACAACAATTTTATTTAAGGCAAGTGGACTAGTGCAGATTTATTTCTGGAAGTCATGAAGAAGGGATTATATTACCAGATGCCAGTGTATTTCTTTCTTATTGCTTGAAGTGACCCTTATTTTCCTTAGTCTAGTTAGCTTTAGAATAAACATTTCAGGGAAATTCAGGTATTTTCTGGCACTGTCCGCACATCTGTACACACCATTATCACTTACAACTGAGAGCAAAACACCAGTATATGCTCTGAGAGACAAATCAGTGCCTAACCCACTAGGTTAAATCCTTGTGACACTGAATGGTTTTATCTCAACATTTGTCCACACCTTCAGTTGACACAGTGACAGCATTACAAAAGGCACCACAAAGTACAAGGCACCCTTCTTCCTTCCTTTTAGGAAGCACTACATTAGGCACTAGTTAACCCTCAGCAGCGATCAGCAATGGGCACTGTAAATTACATTCTGTGTTACACTTTGAGATGGAAATCTATCAGCAGCAAACCCAAAAAGTTTAGGATTCATGAGACTATTTTCCCTTACAACTTTACAAGCAGTTTTAAATGTCTTTCCCAATTTAAGAAGGAACTCCAAGTAGTTAATATTTTTTAAGTGAAAGACTTCCGCAACTTAGCTACCACAGTGTGTCTCCAGCTAAGTTTCATAAGCAGTATCTAGAACTGCACTAATTGAAATGCTGCTGAGAATATCTTTCCTGTAAGGAAACCCTATAGTCTAAACGTACTATTTTTACTTTTATTTCTGACATAACCACATGGACAAGGAGTTTAAAACTAGAATGATCAAGAAGTACATTTCCCATGGCACCAGATGGTCTCTACAAGTCCATTAGCACAAGTTATCAGATTTAGCAAAACAAAACACATATTTTATATTTAGGATTTAAAGACACTATTTAGGCAAAAAATTGTTTATCTTATTTATAGGTATTTTATATACAGTAAGACCCAATTCATTACAGTATTTCAACAGCACCAAACATAACTGATAATGGCAAAGTCTTCCTCTTTCCTGCATTTACAGCCAAGAATTTTATGCATACAAGGGCTATCAATGCATCATACCCAACATTACAAATCTGCTACCTGCTATAATGTACTAGGCTCCCAGCAAAGAATTAAACATTTTCAATGCCATTTTGCCTGAAAGCACTCAAAAACAAAACATGGTATCACAGGCTAATCTATGGCACATAGTGGTGAGGACATGCTATGTATTTAAAACACAAGAACAGGCCGCCCAAATTCCGCAATAACTCCTGAAGCAACAGTTAAATGCCACCTGAGGTCAGCTCACAGCTTGCTGATGTCCACCCCTATGTCCACTGCTTCCTAGTGAGGACAAGGCTTGAAGGTTTGAAGCATAGTTCACAAAATTAAGTATTTATGCTATAGAATCTCACCCCTGACACTTTGGAAAACACAGTCTTCAAACCAGACCAGAATTAAATTTTTAAATATAATGCAGTAGTAGCAAAAGACAGCAAAATAGTCATTTGCTCCCTCTTTTCTGTCCATATTGATCTATAAACTGAGCTGATACCACATGCTAGTCATTTTGCAAAATGTACAGCCAATCCTGTTGCACATACAGTATGTTATCTAATTCACAAATCTGAACCAGAAAATTAAAATCAAGTAACCAAATAATCACATTTAGTTATTCTCTGTGATAATCTGGTACTTCAGCAAAACTTAAAGCCTTCCTACTTTTTAAGTATCATACACAGACATTGTGCAGCATATAGAAGTTAAGCCTCACAATTCATCTGAACCAGCATAACCTGCAATTACTTTAAATTGGACACATCTAACCCCAGTGCATACACTTCCTGACTAGACTTTAAAATGTAAGAATTGGTGCCTAAGAGAAACCAAAGTAATGACCCTTGGACACAGTTGCTTTAGCTGCAGCAATAAGGGATATTGTTACATTCTTTGACATTTTAAGGTAATATTTAATATTCTTAAACTGTAAAGCCCAGGTAGGCTCAGCTCTGCTGCAGGACAGTACTCTTCAGTTGTGAGGGGCAGCAGTGTCTTTCTGGCCATTAGTTTTTCATCATACTGCAACTGACAGAACCAAGAGCATCTCACTTTAAACATATAACCAGTATCTTCAGACACTGTTCTCTTACCAGCAATATGAAAAACTGCCATTGCACATAGAGATTATTTTTTTAGTGACTGAAGGTAATGGCGTCTACAAATCTGTAGATATTCTACAGCTCTGTAAAGTAAGTTTAATAACAAATACTAAGGGCTGACATTAGAACACATGCACTGTTATAGATAAATTTAATACGTATCTGGTTGCACCACCGCAACTCCTGAACACAGCTACATTTAAATCAGTTTAAACCTTGTGTTCATCTGTTTATTTTAGGATGATTTTAATTACAAATGCACCTGTATTACAGTCTCACCAATTTAGTATCTTGTTACTGTAAATATTTCAGTGCCTCATTGTAATCCAGTCTCAAAGAAAATGAGAATTGGACAGTTTAGCTCTTTGCTTGGTTTACTTCAGTCTTGGAAGTCACCAGGGCTTGAGCTCTAATAAGGGAAGGAGTCTTGAGACATACCTACTTCAAAAATGTTTGATTCAAAATACAATCATAACTAAAAGCAAAGTCAGCCAGCTCCCCAAGACACTCTCACACAACTTTTTCCAAGAGCAGAACCACCGAGAAAATATTAAACAGCCTCAGCAAGGAGAAAGAAATTTTTCTAGTGGCACAGGTATTCGCAAATTGCATGTGTGCTATTCACAGCCGTAGGACTCCATGCGTGTTGGTGTTCCTGCAAATGGGAATGTAAAGATGAACTCATGTTTAGTTGAAAACACAGTAATCTCAACTAAGCCAAACCCATCCCAAGATCCTGTACTTAAGTGCAACATGCATAGATTCATAGAATGTTTTGGTTTGGAAGGGACTTTTAGAGGTCATCTAGTCCAAACTTTCCTGCAACAAGCAGGGACATCTTCAACTAGATCAGATTGCTCAGAGCCCCATCCAACCTGACCCTGAATGTTTCCACGGAGAGAGCTTCAATCACCTCTCCAAGCAACCTGTTCCAAAGTATAACCATCCCCTTGTTAAAAAATTCTTCCTTAAATCCAATGTGAATCAACCCTCCTTCTGTCAAAGGAGTCTAAGCGCCCTTTAGGTACTCGAAAGTGACCATAAGGTCTCCCCAGAACCTTCTCCTCTCCAGGCCAAAGAGCCCCCACTCCCTCAGCCTGTCTTCATGGGAGAGGTGCTCCTGCCCTCTGACAATTCTTGAGGCCCATCTCTGGCCTCATTCCAACAGGTCGATGTCCTTCCTGTTCTGGGGACCACAGAGCTGGATGCAATACTCCAGGTGGGGCCTCACCAGAAAGGAGTGGAGGAGCAGAATCCCCTCCCTCAACCTGCTGGCCACATTGCTTTGGATGCAGCCCAGGATATGTTTGGCTTTCTGGAAGTAAACATCGCCGACTCATATCCAGCTTCTCATCCATCAGCAACCCTAAGCCCTTGGCAGAGCTGCTCTCAATCTACTCATGCCCCAGCTTGCATTGATACTGGGGTTGCACCAAGCCAAGTACAGTACAACACATACTGAATTGATTACACAGAACATTAAAAAGCAAAAAACCCAAGATTTTTTTACAACTTAATAGCAGAAAAATGGAAAAGTATACCACACGACCTACCACTAAAAAGACAGAAGATATTTTAAAAACTGGTCTGCAAAACAGGAACCCCAGAAAAAAAGCCTCTTAGCCACTCTCTTTTTGAGGGCAAGCTCACAATTTACTCTGGAAAAACTGCAACAGTGATACGGAGGGATTATTTCCTCCCTCAAGAGACAGCACAACCCCCAAGACAGAATTAGAGGATGGAACAACAGAAGGGTTACCAATCTAGATTAACAGTGACATTTACGCTGAAACCATGCCTGTGTGTGCTCTGTGGTCCAGCTGCAGCAGCTCTGACAGAACCACACACACACAGAGGCTGCATGGCACCCTAGAGGTCACCTACTACAACCTCCCGCTCAGAGAATGGCCAAAACCAGCAGGTCATCCACAGCCGAGTCCACCTGGGTTTTGAGACCTCTCTCGTCAGTTCTTCCAACATGCTGCCTAGCCTCACAGTTAAAAGATTTTTCCTAATATGAAATCAGAACTTCCATTTTTGCATCTTGAGTCCATTTTCTCTTTGTACTGCTAGGAATCTCCTAGCAGTCTTGCTACACCTCCTCTACAGTACCATTAGGTATTTGCTGCTCTTAATCTGAACATACCCAGTTCTCTCAGCCATGGGCCTCTGCCCTCATCATCATTTTGGTGGCTCTCAACCAGACTCACTCCAATATGTTTTCCTTGTCTTTTTTTTAACTGGAGAGGCCAAAACTGGACACGACACCCCAGATGTACTCCTAGAAGTGCTGCATGTAAGGGAAAAAACAACTCCCTTAACATCTTTCCCACAAACTTACTAACACCTCCCAGTATGCAGCTGGCCTTCTTTACCTCAAGAGCATGCTGCTGACTCACCTTCGACTGGCTGTCCAGCAGGTAGGTGGGGTTGTTTTGCCCCAGATGAAGGCCTTCACATTTGCCTTTATTAAAACTCACAAGGTTCCTGGCAGTCTATTTCTGTAAAGTTCCTTCAATGGCAGCCCTATTCTTCAACATACAACAGAGCTGAAGTTCCCCAGGGTTTGGTATTATCTAGGAAACTGCTGAGGGTCCATGCCATGCCCTCAGCCCAGGTTGTTAATAAAGACATGTAACAGCATCAGCCTCAATATCAGCCTCTGAGAACTCTATTAGCAATTGGCTGCCACTGGATCCTTGTACTGCTGGTCACAACCCTTTGAGGTCAATGGTCTTGCTAATTTTCCAGTCACTTTACAGTCCACCTGACAAGTCTGTATTTTGCCAAGTGGACAACAGGGATCACATGGGAGACCATGCTGCAGGCATTGCTAAAGTCCAGGTAAACAACATCCACCGTCTGCCCCATGTCCACTGAGCCAGTCATCCCAGTGTGCTATGAATTCATTACATGATGCTATGGCAGCCCACCACCAGCACCAATCTGGAATACTTTTGCTTAAACATTTTTGGGCACACAGAAGAGATTCTGAACTGTGTCCTGCCACAGTTGTTAGAATCAACAGAAGCTCAGTTTGTCCATGGCAGGGGAGCAAGAACTGGTTCTAATTACTGACTGGAGGAATAAATAACTCAGAGGAAGTGATGTGCTGCCAGCAACCAAAGACAATTTGCAGTGTCCCAGCTAACACAGTCAATTATTTAATCTGCTTTTTTCTTCTCCTAAGATACCACTTACTAATATTGTTTTTCCCCAACACTTCACAGCCTCCAAGACTGTCATGACAACACTTTGAAACAAACCCCAGAATATTAATGAAATGCTATAGTAATCATCATCTATAATTTGTACAAGTGTACAGTACTGCTAGCCTAAATGACAGAAAACTGTCAATATCTCAGTTTTTTAAGTTCTTCCCAATTAGGATACATTTTTGTTTACTGTAGCAGTAGAAAGCCAAGTACCAAATTTAAGCATCTGTTTTGCTAATACAGTATCATATTGCTGGGATGGAGACAAAACTTCTGATGTTGACTGTTAGCCCATCTTTTAAAACAAATCTTTAAATACACATTAAACATTTCTTCAAACCTATTTGTTTTAGCTCAATGTGCTAGGTTACTACTAAACCAAATCAAACAGAGTTGCATACAAATACAACCTCCTAAGTGTGCTTCAAGGTGCAATCCTATTGACAAGAGTTAAAACAATAAAATTGTATTTGTGTAGGTCCATATGGACACTCTTAATAAAGATTTTTTTAATTAGTATTTTCCTGTTTAAGGTCTGTGAAACATTACCTAGGTTACATTACTCAATATGATACTCTTGGAACTCTTCAGCATCAAAGTTTCAAAATTTCCTCACAAAATAAACCTGGTGGTTTGTAAAGACCCCTTCCACCCATTCCTGCAGTCACTGCCAAGCAAGGCCTACCTTCAAGACAGCAGCAGGTGACAATGCAATGCTTTAGACACTGCTGCATACAGTTTTCAGTCCCTGATCCTGTAGCTAGTCCCTCTGGGAAGAACCTTACAGGATTCTCAAGTGACTTGGTGAAACTCATGAATCCAGAGGGGCTTTCAGGATCAGAGCCAATGAAAGTGGCTTTCAGCGGCCTTCTGGTCCCCTTTGTCAGGTTACGTCCTACCTACATCAGCACAAGACCAACTACAATACATGCAGAACCTTAAGGTGGTTTCATCAAGGAAAACATCTTTGGATTTGGACATCTACATTATAAATATGCACTGGCACATACACACATAAGAAAAAAGGAAAACATCACTCCTCAGCAGAAGTTTTAATCTACAGATGTTATCTCTAATATCAAACACCTCTAAGCTGAAGCTTAATGGAATAGAGAAATTTGTGGAAAGGTTATGAACACTTTCCAGGTAACTGGTTTTTTCTCATGCTTAAATCTGCCTGTATGAGTTTAAAAGTCCAGGAGAATCAAAGAATCAAAAAGACTCTTTCATTTGAATGGCTAATTATCAAATAAAAAAATTACCAGGTAAAGTTATTTTTATCTCTTCTAAGTCACACTTAAAATCTCTGAAATCTGTTACCTGAACGAGAATGGCACTGTCCCAAGCTAAACCAGCACATGCACACACACGCATGCGAAAGCACAAAATTAAACATAGTATTAACAATAGGAACATACAGATACTCTTCTAGAAGCAGTTTCATAAGCCAACAGTGTAAACATCCCTCCCATTTACACATCCGCATCAGTAATTCCCATCATCAGCCTATCCAAATGACCAGGATAAACCAGCATTTAGAAACACTGGGGCCACATCTGGAAGACAAAACCCAGATGCTGGACACAACAGCTCCCTCACTTGGCATGTGCTTAGCTCTCAAAGAAGCTGTAATTTTAACCCAAGTGCCTAAGCTTCTTAAAAAGTGCAGGATGAGGCAGGATATTTCAGCATGGGATGGCCAAGTAAACAGGTAGCGTGCTGAGCATGGCATAATGTAAAGTCAATGCATTCAGTGTGGAGCTGTCAACATTCTGCCCCTAGAAAAGCATAGTCAATGGGAAAAACTCCACAATTCTACTCAAAGAACACCTAACATGGAGATACAAAAAGGCTTTTTTCGTTCTGAGATGTGATTCTCACACCTCATATCTTTATGGTGGGTGAGTTGATACCATCCCTACTTCACGGTGCTACTACTTTTTGTTTCTCAGTTTAATAATACAGCTGCTGACAGAGCACTTTTCGTAAGGCAGGATGGTAGCCCAGAAAGGAAAATATCGTGGTTTCATTCCTTCAGTAGTGGGGGAAATCTACTCATATCTCCATCTTCCAAGAGAAAATACAAGCTGCAAGTCACATCCTCCAAGCAGCATCTGTTCATCTCTCCTATTTGAGACTCGTTTAAAAAAAGGCTCTACACTTAAAAAAATACACATGCAAACATAATGAAATACGGCTCTATCAGGCACTTGGGGAGAAAAGGGCAGGAAAATCTGCACTCTGCATGTTTATTCCAAGAATATAATAAAACAACTTCTGAAATCATGGATCAGAGGCTGTACGTCTCCACTCTTGGAAGGTAACATCTTCTTATACATCCTCTTCCTGGCTCAATGAATCACGCATTCTTTTTCTGGATAATAACACAGTTTCAGTCAGAAGAACTCAAGACAACACACAGCTTGGCAACTGGGATATTTGCCCAGAAAGTGGAAGATGTAGGTTGATGCCTCTAGGCAAAAAAGAAATCTGAAGCAGGGTCTACCACATTTTGAACAAATGCTTTAGCTAATCATCTCTGAAAAGCAGCAGCATCTCCTCTTCCAATTGTCTTCTAAAGCTGTCGCCATACTCAATAGAAGACTGACTCTGTAGCACGCTGGGCATGACTGGAGAATTCCCTACTGACCAAGCTCCCTGGGAGACTATCGCAAAATAACAACATCAGAAAAACACACAACAGACTTACTGTTGTAAGCCTGGCATCGCGCTACTCATCTCTCATACAAGCGCAAAAAAATCAGATATCCCAAGAACTTTAAAGGTATTAGCAATATGGCACTGAGTCCCTAGGCACCTTCGGAGCTTGATGACAAGACAGTGAGTTTTCAGGACTGCAGTCTTGACCCCAAGCACTTAAAACAGTTTTAATACAGTATTTCTATGAGCTTACTTACTGATAATAGTTAGGGGAGCGGGAGATCATGTCCAGACTGCATTGAACACTTCCATGTCTTCCCAAACTCATTACTGAGAGACAATACCAAACCACAGAATACTTCTGCAGAGTGGATGTTATATCAAAAATAGGAACACTTATCAATTAATTCCAGTTCAAGTCAGCGATCTACCAAGAGCTCATCTTTTTATGTAATGCATGTTAGCGAGCTACACGGGGTTAAAAAGCTATCCCTTACAACAAATGCACATATCTGACACCTATCGGTTTGCCTGTTTACCATTTCTTCCCCAATATATTACTTGTTAATTTGATTGATGTATTTGATTTGAAGCATCCATGCTCTGGGCTGAATCCTACAGCCATCCCCCCAAGCACGTGTTTGCTTTGCCCCATTGTTTAAATAAACATACTGGAAAACACACAGACATAACAGACAATAGAATAATCAGAAAACCATCTAACCAAATAATTTTAAATTCATCTCTAAGTTTTATCAGCTATCTACAGAGTATCACCACATGCAGGATATTGCAGCTTCAACATTACTCTGCTGTTCATGTAAGAGCTTTCAGCATTTGCTCTGCAAGTGCAGTGATTCTTTGGATGAAGCGTCACCCTGCCTGCTTTACAAGGACAACACTGCTGATCAGTGTGCTATACAAAGGACTAAGTATAGTACTTCCCAAATAATAAAAACTAATTGAGCAACAATTTGAGCGTAACACACCCTCAATTTTGCATACAATATTTAATCCCCTGGCTTATATTACCGATTGATTAACGTAAATGCTTTGGTTTTACAGTCAATTTCAGGTTCATAAATACACGTGAAAGGCACTTCCAGAGCACTGTCTCCAGGCATCTTGAAATTCCTTGACAAACAGCAGTTGGGAAGGATCTTTGCTTCTACTCCCTGCAGCCACTCTGAGTGGCATAGGATCTCTGTACTGCAATTTACAAACTGCTCTTTTCTGTTCTCCATCTATTCTGTCCTACAATATAAAGGAGAACAAATGCCTTATGAATTACATTTCACCTGCACTGCATCAGCACAGGCAAGACACTGAAGAGACTACCAGATGCAGACCTAAGGGTTCTGCAGGCAGCATCCTACAAAAAAAAAGCCAAAAAAAACCCCGACCAACAATGGAAGATGCCTAACCACCCAGCACCCTCACAGACTCATCTGCAATCTGGAATTTGCCAAAACAGGCAAATATCGGACGTGATGCACTTAAATCTGACGAGTAACTCTAACTTGATAACCCAGTTAAGATCAATTTAACCACGACTTAACTGGGCAGCCTGGAGACAAAACGAGCATCCCGCGGAGTGGGAGCCAGCCCGCTCCAGCCGCGAGGAGAGGGAATGCGCACCTACCCCTTCCTGGCCGCCTTCTCCGCCGCCTCCTCCTCCTCCCGCCTTTGCTCCTGCCTAGCGGGGGACAGGCGGGAGACAAAGGGGAGGCGAGAATCCCCCCGCAGCCCGGCGGTGCCGGAGCGGGGTGAGCGCCAGGAAATCCCACAATCCCCGCGGCCCCGGCGGGAAACCCTTCCCTCCTCCCTCCCCGCGGGCCGCTGCACCGGGAAACCCCGGCCCGAAGCCGCGCACGTGGGACTGCGTGGAGGCCGAGGGGGGAGGGTGGCGAAGGGAAAAGGCGGCTCCGCCGGGTCGGGCCTCCGGGGCGCCTCCTCCCGCCGCTGAGGGGAGCGCCCGGGGAGAGGAGGGGCAGGAGGAGAAGGGGTTCACGGGGCTGACCCGCCACCTCACCTGCTGCTTGCCCCTCGCGTAGGGCGGCTTTGCGGCTCCCAGGTGGTGCCGTCGGG
>VZTG01010071.1:331453-346096 GCA_013397845.1 Melanocharis versteri | reverse complement strand
GGCAGCCCCCGCGCGCGCACCGCCCCCGCTGCGAGGGAAGCGGGAGGGGCCGGGCCGGGCCGGCTGCGCGGGAAAAGCCCTCGCTGGGATCCGCCGCGACCCGCAAAGGGGGAAATGTCCATCCCTGGGCGCAGCTCAGGGACGCCTTGAGGGCTAAGAGCGGAAGTTTGTGCCGGGGTCCCGCCGCGAGTCATTCCACCGCCTTCTCCTCTCTTCCCGCGGCGTTTCACAGAATAGCTCATGTTGAAAGAGGCCACAGGGAGTCATCCGGGCCAACCTTCCCGCTCAAGCGGTGCCGTCCCAGAGCACATGGCACAGGATTGCATCCAGACAGTTGCTGAATTTCTCCAGTGAGGGAAACCCCACAACTTCTCTGGGCAGCCTGGTCCAGTCCACGATCACTCGCACAGTAAAGGATTTTTTTCCTCGTAGTTAGCTGGAATTTCCTGCGTATCGGTTTCTGCCCGTTGCCTCTTGACCTGCTCTGCTTGGCACCACGGAGCAAAGCCTGGCTCCGTCTTCCTGACACTGCCTCGGGGACACAACTTACCCACGCTGGACCTCCTCCAAGGGACAGCGGCGTGGGGGGATGTTCCCTTGGCCCTGACGAGGAGCTGCGTGGAGAACGCAGCAGGAAAAACGGCACCGGGAGGTCCGCGGTGCTCCGCCAGGCTGCCACTAGGGATTGGGTTTGTGTAATTAAGAGAAACAGCAAGGTGCAGGTTTTTCATCGCTCAGTGCTGGCATACGGAAAGGAGGTAGGGGGGAAAGCTTCAACACGGCTTTTACTTCCTCAAAACATGAGGAAGAGTGCATTCCTATTACAAAGCTAAAATGCGTAAGAATGTGTTTTGGTTTTTTATTCTACTGAAAGTTGACAAAAATCTGTGGTTTCACATTTTATTTTTAGCATCGACTTGCTGTGGGAACGATGGAGTGTAGTGCAGAAAATCACAAGCACCTTCCCTATGTACAAGTCAATAGAAATGTTACTCAGGACAGAGCCCTGATGCACCACACACTCTTTCCACCAAAAATAAAAGCATTCATCCCAGCACACACCTGAAGAAAGGGTGTGTGGAACTGGGAAAGGTGTGGGGGGAATTATGGGGGGCTCAAACAAGAGCGATTCTGAAAGCACGCAGAAATATAAACAGGCAGCAGCTACAGAGGAGGAACAGCTTTTTAGAAGAAATGGCACTGGGGAATTTTGTGCTGCCCCATCTCCGCTTCATACTGGCTTTTTTTGAGCCACATCAGGGTCTTCCCAGCTCTACTGTATGACTTAACTCCTCAATTTTGTTGTCCATTTTTCATTATCTACAGGAGATAACCATTACCCAATTCTCAGCAGAGTGGAATTACTTTCCAGATATTTCTCCTCATAACTACACTCTTACTCTCCTGCCCCACAATTGTAAATAGAATTTTATAGGCAGTGGGAGGATTTGCAGTGATAGATGACCCTATCCTGGAACGTGCATGTCTGAAGTCACCTGCAAGAACCACCTCATCTTATGTAAATGGCTAGCGTGCTGCAGCTGCTGACCAATTTTAGGATGATGGTCTGCTTCTACAATATGCATGTCAAGATCTACATCAATATAATTATCAAAACACAAAAAATAGTATTTTAGCCTGGATTTGTAAGTTATTTTATCTAGGAACCAATTACCATGCTAGCTTTCAACTTCAGGGGAGGGGAAGGAAGGGTAGCATAGTATGTTTCCATTATAGGAAGAGCTAGATTTACAAAGGGATGGAATCTGTGCCTGGTGGTAACAGACATTCATTAGTAACAATGCTGGCTTTTAAAATGGTACCTGTGTGGGGAACTGACTAAAATCACTCCTGTGCTGGCCAAGTAGGAGCTGGACAAATTTAAAATAAGCTTCCCTCTTTATGCATCCTAAGAATTATTAAAGGTAAGCTGTAAACGCGCTTTTCCGTGTACGCGTCAAATGCAGCTACACTACATTTGCTATATAAATTCAAGTGCTGCTTTATTTACTTATTTTACTTATTTAGAACAATTTCCATATGGTGACATGCCTTTAATGAAACTCATGACTCAGAAATACTTGTTGGTGTAGTCAAACAACGTCTATTGACATGAGTCACTGAAGTTAAATAAATGTAATTAAAAATGAGACAAAACAAATGGCAAATATATATATATCTCCAGCAGAATGATAGTGATCATCATCATTTGATCAATCTTCCCTGTGAGTTATATCTGCAAGTTATTTTGAGGTAGCGCTAGAAAGAAGCTGTTGGTCCAAGAGCATCCCTGCAAAGAGAAACATTCACGGCTTAAGTACCATTTAACCTTTTTGAACACTTTTCAGTCTTCACCGGTTTTTAGCCCGTTTCTTTCTCCCTGTTCACGGACTGCAGGATCATTAGCCCCTCAAACCATGGTACTAAAGCTTTTCTGTTCAGAGAAGTGGAAAACAAAAACATTACTCTTCTACAAGAAATAAGTGGGTTTTAGGTAAAGGCACTATCTATCACAGCTAGGTACAATGAAGAGTTTATAAAACCAATACTAGATATTCTTAAAAAAAATCCCTTCATCAGACTTAAAAAAACCCCACAACATTTCAGCTGGGTAAAACAGACAAAACACAACCAGACAAAGTTAAATAACATGTTGAAAACATTGCTCCCAATACTTTTCTTTTAAATTTCTCCTGCAATCAGCTCTTTGTAGAACTGGGAGCAGGCATGTGTGATGGACATGGTTTAGGTCTTTGTGTAAGCTCACTAATGCAGGTGGTAGTTGGACCAGCGCTGCAAATTTCATCAGTTAAAAGTCCCAGCAATGAATGCCAGCAGCTCTGATGTGCTCACTTTTTCCCAAATTTGTGGTTACGCCAATACAGAAAAGTTTTTTCAGTGTGCCTTTAGAGTAAAGAATGTGCGCTGCACATTGTATTTTGATCCCGTATATGCACTCCTAACTGGAAAGCAGGATAGACTAGAAAGGCTCAGGAGACAGAAAAAGTCAGAGAACTATTTAAAACAGTATCACACAAGCTGCAACCAGCAGACTACCTTCTTCACCTCACTTTTCTTCTGTGCTGACTGGAAGAAAATATACCCCCCAACATTTCTTGGGTTTGCAGAACTAATGGCTCAAACGTCTTTCAATGCATTTCATAAACAGTATTTTGACTATACGGGTACTTTACAGGCCAGAACAGAAGGTGCACGCGAGTCTGAAAACAGTCTCTAAGGCAGAGTGTGGAGACCTTGCTAACATGGAAAATCTGCATAAATACAGTAACTACAGACTCTGAGGTTTATGTGCTGTGGTGATACAGTGCTGATCTAAGTGAAACCACACAGCTACACGGGCTCCTCATTACGTAGTTCACAAATGGATCCACCTCCCAAAAGCTAAAAATCAGCAGATACTCCATAGGATTTCTACCAAGCCAACACGCACCCTTAGCATCTGATAACACAATAAAAGGTCTCCACAAATTACTTGCTGCAGCTTAAGTATGGTGTTAGGTAATGCCATGCAAAGCAGGATATGCACTTCAAAGCAGGAAGCTTCCAGGTCTGTGCCGGGGTTATAATCTTCCAGCTTGTGATGACGGTGCTTGCTAGATACAAAATCCTTTGCCTAGCAACTGGTTTGTACTACCAAGCTCAGGCACCACAGCTGTGCACTACAACTGAAGTGATTTCAAATCCAGCATGGTTTTGAAAGTTTAACACCCCCACATCCTGAATCAGGGCCTGAATATACTATCTTGAGTTTCCTCCCTTCTACAATCCTGTGGAACAATTCTATACAGGCACACAATTCCCTTTCCCATCCAGATTCTCTTTGCTTCATTTATTCCACTTTCTGTCACATTCCCATTAATAATCTCCCTACTATCCCTCCTCCAAAGACTGACCATTTCACACCAGGAAAACACTGACCTACAAAATCCCAGTTTTCAGCCACTCTGCAACTAGTTCTCTCCAAAACAGGGAAACAGTTGCTAAGACTGTGATAGTAATCTCCCTGCCTAAATGAGGGGGTTTGTTTTCTCTCATTCTACATATACGATGCACAAAATCTAGGAAGAATGAAGTTCCTATATCACACCGAAAGACCTTTCTAGTTTAGAGCATCTGTATTTCATGGGTGGGGCTTCAAAAAAAAAATCCCAGCTGAAGTTAAACTGTGCAAAGAGGGAGATTCTGGTAAGCAGCTAGAAGGGACCTGCTGTGCTAAGTCATCACTCTGCAATGCAGTAGTAGTTTCACATTTAAGAACAGCATATAGGTTATGAACACCACCTTAATTAAGTCATTAAAGGAAAAAAAGAAACAAAACCTTTATTCCTATCTGCCATCCTAGCAATGATGGTTTAGACTGCCCCCAAAACACACATGGCAGTACCAAAATGCCTTGAGTAGCTTTAGTAACTTTCACATGTATTAGCTATATGATAATTTCTACCTTTTTCTCTTCAAAAGCGTTCTTTTGTTTCCAGCCTGAATTTATTTTATTGTGTACATTAAGCAGTAACAGGAGTTTAAGCTGTCCCTATGACTGCAAAATACACCATTTCAGATAAGAATAGTTTAGAGGAAGCCACTCAGAAGTTGCTATCTTCAAGCAGGACTTTCTTCATTGCCATCTCCCCTAACCTCTTTTGACTTGAATACTGAGAACTGTCATCCTACTAAAGTATTATAAACCTCATCACTATGAAACATCTGAGAGCATGAAGACTGAACAAATAACAGATGTTTAGAATAGGGTGCAACTTAGTTGAAGAGGATACTGGGATACTTTAATTTCTGATGGGTTTTTCTTCCTCCTTTAAACCACAGGGTTTCCTCCAAGGATTTTTATGTGTAAGAACATGTATTATATTACACCAGTTTCTTTGCTGTAAAGGGTCAGATGAAAAGACTAACAAGAAGGGCAAAAATGAAATTATCAGTAGGTATCATCCTTAGCCTTTGGAATGTTTGCAGCTACAGCAGCTCAAAGTTTACCCTTCTGTATGTTAAAACTGTACAGATAAAGCATGTTAAGAGCTTGTAAAAGATTGCCTAGGTATCTTGGAAGTATGTGAGAGCTAGTTCTTGCTAGTGCTGATGCCCATACCAAAGACAGGTAAAATACCCCTACTGCCTCCAGCTAAATTCCACAAGCCAGAAGAGAAGGTGTTTCGCATATGTAAGTAAAATCCCTTGCTGGCCAGTTTGCAGAAACAAAATTTTATTTACACAGGCAAGTCTATCTTTAGACCCCATTGAACTCTTTACATTTCTAGAATATTTACATGATTTCAAGATGCTCCAAGTGATGAACAAAACAAAACAAAAAAAGATTACAGAAACTGCCAAAAGCATAGCAAAAAAACCCCAACCTATCATTGTGCTTTAAAACTTATGATCTAGAGTAATGTAGAAGAAATGTAATTTTAGCACCTTGGTCATAACGGTCATGCTATATAAGACACTTAAATAGCAGAGGGGATGTCAGAAGTGACCGTATCCAGAGGTTGCCAGTGACAATTCATGAGAGCATCATA
This sequence comes from Melanocharis versteri, assembly GCA_013397845.1. Taxonomy (NCBI): domain Eukaryota; kingdom Metazoa; phylum Chordata; class Aves; order Passeriformes; family Melanocharitidae; genus Melanocharis; species Melanocharis versteri. The sequence continues at coordinate 340,544 of VZTG01010071.1, read as the reverse complement.
GAGTTCTTCACTTGTCTCCATAAATTGTCTGTTCATTTCATCAACATCCAAGTACAGCTGTGGATCTGAAAATAAAAGCCTGGTAAGTACAAGTGTCAGAACTTGGGAGGCTTGCACACAAAAACCTGAAGTAAATACCTAATAAAGTGTACTTTACCTAAATTTAATGATTTAATAGACTTAGTAATATATCTAGTGATATGTTTATTCACCTAGAATTTTAACGAAGCCAACAAATCCAGCTTCTTTTGGAATTAGTGTTTTCCAATGCTAGGACTGTACTGGTATTTCCACATGAAACAGAGATTTAGGGGTAATTAAAAGTTTTGGACACTACTACAAGATGTCTCTACTAATGAGTTTAACATACAATAATCTTAGCAGAATCAATACAAAGATATAGTAAATTCTCCAATAGACCATTTTGGAAGGAGAATGAAGGCAAAGTTACAAGAAGCCTACTGCAAAGCGTTGTTGACTGTGTCCCATTCTACTTGACATCCTGTACACTATTAGCTTTAAAATCCTACCTCATCTTAGCTATAACCCATTCTTTATCCAATAGTCACTGGCTTGCATCGTTAAAGGACAGAAGTATGGCTAAATTCAAGCTGCAGTGATAGAATTATCATTACCTTCAGTTATTAGGTCATCATTGATTTCAGTCATGGCTGAAGCTTCCTAAAAAAAAGTTGAATCATAGTCAGTTTCAGAAAGCATCACAAATCCAAAATAATTTTATGCTCCCAAACCACCCCCTTCTCCCATAACTATAAAATAAACAGGAGCAGGTGGTGTTTTTTGGGGAAGGGTTTTGTGGAGTGTTTGTTGCTTTTTAATGGTTTGGTTTTAGGTTATTTTGTTTGCTTTGTTAGTTTGTTTAGGTGGGTTTTTTTGTTGCTATTTTTTTGTTTGGTTGCCTTTTTTTAAGAAAACCATAGTATAGTTCCACTTAAAGGCACTTTCAGACGTTGTAACTGATCAGCTGGCTGACCTAGATATGATCATCTTAGAACAATTCTTTATTTTGCTTTAAGCAAAGGACATCAGAAAAACAGGATGAGAGACACTGCTAAATTTTGCTGTCAGAACAGTTATTTGATGTACATGAACAAGTATTACTGTATAAGTATCTAGTTCTATAGATGCACTAAAGCACTTAAATCCAAAATGCTGAATACAACCTTCACACTTATATGCCTGCATGATTTCAGTTTTAGCGCTTTTTGCTCTGATTTACACAATCAACACAACTTGTTAGTGGTCTTTTTTTTTCAATTAACTATGTAGTATCTTTACCTCAAAAACAGCTGGAGCCATAACAGCATCTCCTAAAGAGCAGTCTCCAACAGCTTGCATGCTATCATAGGGAGTATAGGAGCTGTAGTTGTAGTCAGCATAAGGATCGTAATTCCACTGTGAATAGTAGTTCTGATAATCTTGATAATAGTCATTATAGTTGTATGACTGGTACCGCTGGAATTCTGCTTTCAGTCTGAAACATGAGAAGTTATACACAGTTAAGAGTTTGAGAACAAAAAACTGTAAACCCAGTGTTGAAGTTAAACAATTTTACACACTTCCAAATTTACAAGGAAACTTTTCTAAGTAGTTGCCTAAGTTTTAAGTCACAGCACAATACGTCATGTTTATATAGAAACAAATGCTCTCACCTTCACCAATGCCAAAAGTAATTATTTCTATGGATTAACTCAAGTTACATTTATCTGTACTCAGTTTGAATACTTTTGGTATCTGTATAAGCAAGCTACTGATAAAAAAATGATGCATTAAGATCAGAGACCTTTACCAAGCACTGCTGTTTTAAAGACACTTTATACATTTAATTAGCCCTTCCATGTTTTGTTTTGTTGATACAAAATTTTGTTATTTCCAGAAACAAGGCATAAAGTCAGATTATCTGTTTCAGAGAGGCATCTGACACTGCCTGTCAATTTACCATGTCCATCTTCTCAATTTTTGGTCCATGAACAGTTGCCAAAGCTTAGCTGTCAGGTGAAGTCAGCACTGCCATTATCCAGAATGAAGCCAAAGCAGCAGGAAAATTACAAAACTCATTAATTCTTAAGACCAAAGGGCCAGATGATTAGTTTTCACTGCTTTCCCTCTCCTGAGCAGATTTTTCCCAGGGACAACTTCAAGTTAACTAATGACAAGTATCACTGAACAAGAATAGTCTGTACTAAAACAGAGATGCACTACATGCAAAACATTGGCATAAATCAGCTGCACATTCCAAGAAATCCCCTATGCTTAGACATTTCCCCACTGATTACATAAAAGCAGACCTCCTGTGTTTGCAATGTCCTATGTCTATATCTTCACCTTGCTACAGAAAATTCGGACTGGGGCTTTTTGCCAAGAACACAAACTGAAGGAGCACAGAAATAGTTTCCAATGTAAGCGACTTTATGACAAGCTACTCTGATGGCTGGAAATTTGGATGCTTGTGAGAGCATAGTACACAGCCATTCAGAAACAAGTACAGATTAGTGGTGTGTATTTCAATGCCCACGTCACATTTTTGCTTCATTACTGTGAAGCTGCACATACATTGTAATAGGTATTTTACTGTCTTACTACTGTAGTAAACAAATGATTTCATAATGTCTCAGTCTTCTGCTTCCACCTTCTCTCCTATATCCATCTCTGTAAGAAAGAAAAATCTAGAAATACTGCTGACATTCTTCGGGATGGAAGAAATGAGGGAAACTTTATTTGGGACCTCATTTTCAAAGCAAGTTAGTCAAAGTAAATCTGGACAATGCTCTCTTGGGTAAGGGCGTTTCTGTTCCAAAGCAATGAGGCAACATTGGCAAAATTATTCAGGGAAGAGAAGCAGGAGCTGTTATTTTTAGCCTTCTTACAGAACACACAAGCTAACCTCATGAATATATACTCAGATTGTTTTATAGGAAGTTCTATTTTTGTCTGTATTCTGGATCAAAGTTTATCAAATTTGGTATTAAGTCTCTATCTAGATTGTCTTATATAACTGACTGAGAAAACTGAGCTGGCAGGGAAAAAAAACCCTCTCAAACCCAATCCACTTTAAATTCCCTTCTGCCCTAATCACTTGAGAAGCAAAGAGTAGTATTCTAAACAACCTGTTCAAGCAACATCTCCTTTGGCTTCTTCCCCTCTACATTCTGTATTTTTACACTAAAGAGTTCCTTCCTCTGCCAGCTGACTTCAAAACCAATGAACCTTGTCTAAACCAAGGGGAAAGGCCTAGAAGAAAAGCCTCCTAGCATAAAAACAAACAGTTGTTGTCTCTTCTACCTTCTTCAGGCCCAAACATGAAATACTCACAAATGCATTCAGCTTCACTACTGTAAGCAGTAAGGCTGGTCACAACAGCAGCTAAACCCAAGTTATACAATCTGGCTAGACTTAAGAGGTCGATTTCCCCAGCAATTCTCAAAGAGGTTGATGGATCTAGGCAGTCAAAATGTAACGCTTCTGTGATTTTGATTTTGCATCGTGTACAGCCATTATAGCAAGGGCCACAGTCTTTACAAAGGCAGAGCTAAAAGAATCCAATTATTTAGAATTACTGTATCAATGCACAACTCATTTGTTACCTTTTAGAAATTCCTATGCTCAGCCGGATTCGTTTTCCCCCCAGACCTGGTGCATTCTGGCAGTCTTGCAGTGCCCTCATCTGATCACCTTGCTCACCAAATCTGACAAAGGCATACCCTCTACAATTTTCAAAAGGGAGAAAACAAATTCTAGTATTCATAACAGTTACAAAGCTAATGAATTCAATTTCTGTCTTCACTAAAACAGAAAATAGTAGCTACTATAGCTTCTATTACCTAAGCAACCTCTCTGGCATGTGCACATGCACAGAAGATGCTTTCACAAAATTAAAAACTTGGGCCAGAAGCAAAGAGCTTTGTTGATAGCATTAAGATGCAACTTGCTGAAAGCCAGCAAAACAATACATGTTAACTGTTATCTGTGTAAGTAACCAGATTCTTTATTTCTGCACTTACAGCAGTTAATATATCAGTATTAACCCATTCCTACTGCTCTACAGCTCTAACATTCTTTCGAAGTTTGCTCTCCCAGATTTCTTTTTCTTTTTTTTTTTTTTTTAGAGTTTCTTGAATTGGTCCATTACAGCCAGTGTTTTCTGAACAGCAAACTCACTCATCCCTGCTTCACTCACTGCCTGGCCAGTGTAACTTCCACTAAGCTTTATTTACTAATATTAGAAGTTCCATCTCCCAACCTCCTAAGAATTGTTAGGCCTCACACTTCTCTTCCACACTTAAAAAGTGAATTATTTCATCCTCAGTACTGCCCATGACTAAGTGGACACACTGCTGTAGGTAAGCACAGCAGAACAGATGTCCATGCAGAGCTCTCCCGTCTCCCACCATCTAAATGCTTTCATGCAGATATGCATTTGGCTGAATTGAAGCTTAACGCGTTAACTTAAATCACGTTAACAGCTAAAACTAACCATAAAGTTTTGGAACCACAAGGATCTATGCTGTTAAAAAATAATGCCAGAGACTAATCTCTCTCTTCCTGCCTCTGAAGAAAATTCAAAAACAGTTCAAATGCAAGTTCTTACATATTACTTATAGCAACAAACATACTGACAGCATTACCACATTTTCACAGGCATTACCTGGAATATCCCAGCAGGTCTGTTGCTATTTTGCAGTCAATACATGAGGGGTACCTCTTTAGGAAATAGTCATAGAGCTGAAAATCATCTACTTCTGGAGTTAGCTCCCCAACGAATATTGAATAATCTGGTCTTTAAAACGATAAGAGAACCATCATTAAGTCTGAGTCCACACAGTCCATTTCAGTATTAAAGTCCCTAACATACAAGCAAGTAGTTATTACTGGACAAATAAGGAGACAAAATCCGAAGAGAGTATTAACTGCAAAACTCTGCTGAGCAGTGTACAGAACTGAAATGCCATCACTCCAGCAAGTTCTCAACTTCTCCGAGTCCATTCTACCACTTTCGCAAGCATTTCAACAAAGACCCAAATTTGTTAAAGAATCTTTTTAGAAGTTGGTTTTAAAAAGTATTATTTGTTGTCTGAAGGGCAGGGCACCCAAAAATATCAAGAAAAAATATTAAGCAGAATTAAGCCAGAATTCAAAAGAGCTAAGACTATTCTGACAACATGTCTCAAGCGATTATGAGAGAGACAGACTAGGAAAAAATCTTCATTATTCAAAAGGCAATACAATTCCATAAGCAATACTTAGTGTATAGGCACCAAGTGTGCCACTTCAGGATTTTTAAAATAATTGATGGCAGTCACTAGTCATTAGCAATTAAAACACATAAGGGGTCAGAGCTGCTCCTTTCTAAAGGTCTTTACCTGGTTGTATTAGTACTACTAGGGACAAACTCTATTCTTCCTGGTTTTATTTTGTTCTTTTTCTTCCGTTTCTTCTGTGGTGTTCTCCACCAGCTGTAGGCCTGGAGACATTCTCTTTTTTTTGCCATCAAGTCCTGTAGGGAGAAAAAATCACCTTTATAGTATTTAGCCTCATTTACATTCCTCCCTCCCACTCCCCATCACCACAGGTGATTTCCCCATATTCACCTTGCCCTTGAAAGAAGCCTGGGGTCCCATTTCTCCCTCCGCCTCCCATGAGGGAAAGCAGCCTCTGGGGAAAACGCCTGGCAAAAATAACAGAGCCAAAGGATTGTATGAACAGCCATATTCCCCTGACTTGTCAAGCTGGCTAAAGGATCGACAGCTTCCTCTGGGAATTAGGGACAAACTAGATAGCCCTTTGATGCTGGCCAATCCTAAATGTTACTTAGCTTCAGGACTGGACTGTGTTCCGCTTGAGCTCCAGGATGCAAAAATCCCTGCTGCAGCACAATCTGAGTGATGAAGAGGCAGGGAAATTGTCACTCTTGCCTAGAAGGGATCTCCGCTGTCCCTGTCTCCCCTCACCTAGGAATTCTTCTTCTGTGAGATGCCTCTCCTCACTACCCATCAGTGAGTCACTCTCCCAGGCCAGGAACACTGAGGAGAGGCCGATTAATGGAATTTATGGAGAAAGCAGACCAGGAACAGGCACTAGCTTGGCTGAGGGAAAACTTGAACCCAGACGCAAGGCCAGGAAGAAAGAGGCATAAAAAGTGCCTCTCGGGGGGGGAAAAAAAAAAAAAAAACAAAAAAAAAGAAAAAGAAAAAAATCTAAAACCCCAAAAACCACAGTTCAAAAAGGAAGTGAGTGGGGCAACTACACAAAAGAGGAGGGGAAACAGCCGTATTAACACAGGTTGCCTCCCTCAATTAAGATTCTGAAGAACATGGACTTCCAAAATTAAGAATGATGTTCCACAGCATTTACTTACGCAGGCTTTAATGTTCTTCCTCTATAACATCTCCACATGTATCTTATATAGAGAGTGTTATGCGCAAGGTCCTTCAGAAGAACTCGCGCTCAAATAATGCAAACTGCAAAACTTAATGTAATGACCCCCAACCTGCTTGAGTTGACACAATTAAGTGTCCTGAGGACAGCCACCAATTACCACACTGCTGGAAGAAATCACAGGACTAAGAACACCCAACTCAGAGCAAGCTAGCTATGTCAGCTTTACATTTATTAGGAATTCTGAGTATGGTTCTGGAATCCATTTAGGCACCGCAAGCCTGTATTTCTGACTAAATGATCTTACCTGGCTTGCCATGGTTCAAACTGTCTTCTGTCTTTCTCAAAGAGTATGACTGCACAGGTTCAGTTTATTGCACTCCTTCAGCTGAAAAAAATGTGGGGGAGAAAAAGATGATGAAGGATTTTATCCTCAAGATCAATTACTTCCCAATATATTCACCCCACCATATGCTTTAATGTTATTAATTTAGAACTTAAAAAAATGAAATTCTTACTTGTCACTGCTAAAACAATGGAGATAAAAAGGATATATGGCCAATGGGATTAAGATCAGATGTAATCTTCACTGTCCTAAACTGTAACAGACCACAAAGTTTTCCCACTGCCCAAAGCACTAGAAAATTCTGGAGATCTTTCAAGTCACCTATACCTTGCCCTTAATTCTGAAATGCCTACATATAATAACCCACTAATCCAGAAGATTCTAAAATAGTTTAAAAAAAGGCAAAAGACACAGGCTTCAGTATGTTTTACACAACTCCCCTGATTTCTTCCCCTTTTAGCCAAATTTAAATTTACTTGTACCACAAATTGTGCAGCTGAAAGCAAGCAGTGGTACTTCCTATGTGCTAAAGAATAGGAGAAATAAAAGCAGGATATGGGCACAGTACAAGCAAACATGATCTTTCTCTGCACCTTTTCTCCTCCCTCTCTCGCCTTTTCCACATACACGTTTCGCTCATTACCATCAAAATCAAAACAGCAAATAACCTTTTACAGACATCACTAAAACAGTGGACACACTTTCCTGAAGAGCTATATATCTTTGTTGATCTCTATATCCTTTCTTCAGGCTTTTTCCCCCAGTCATCCAAAAAATACCAATCAGTGCAAAATCCTATCTCATTTGCAAAATATTCTGCATTTACTTTCCCACACAGGTGTTCCTTCGCCACTACTGATTTTCTGCATCTGGTGTTACTCCTATGTAGATATTTGACTGCTGAAGTTCTAATTCCCATTTCCATGCAAGAATTTATGTAATGTTTTACTTCTTCACTGATCAAATCCACAGCCACATAATGCAATAAACACAGAGCATCTACAATGCCTTAAAGGCTTGCCTGCAGAGAGGAGCAGTTCAGAGCACTACTTCTGAAAATGGATTAGGCTAACTTGACACAGCATAGCCATAAACCATAATTAGAGCATCCCTGCATGGTGCTTTTCAGAATAACTACAGACTTCATCCCCACAGCCACGGTGAAGCCAAGAACAGAGTCAAGTGCAAACAAGCCCTTAAAATATAGGCATATACTAGTAAGGTTAGTGTATGCTAAACTGAGCATGTGCTTACTGAAAGTAATTGCATTCCTTATAAAGAATTATCAGCAGCAACTTCTTCCTGTTAAGGGGGGTCATTATTAATGCAAATATCCACATAACAATGTTCCTCTGATATTAATTTTTAACAAAAGGAACTGTAAACTCCTCCACACTCTCAACACTGAAATACTGATTTTTGAATTCACAGCTGCACCACAACTTTTTTAAACTTACCACTTTTCACTCGTGCAGACCTAATGGAAGATGGCACGCACGACAGAGCGCTCTTGTTGCAAAAGGCTATCAGGAGGCAAGTGATGCAACTGCTTCTCAGTCAGTTATCACCACCTTTTATGCAAAACTGGCTTTTTACACCTCCCTGTCCGATGCTGACCTTTTCACTAGAAAACAAAAACATTTTAAAAGCAGTTAAAACAGCATGCATTAATACAATACATTTTTTTACATCTGCCTTAACTATATCTACAATCACAGCTAGCTTTCATTTAAGCAGCCGGGCAGCTTCAACCTCCACAATTCAACCAAATCCTTAACTGGATTACACACACATCATAGCAGCTTTTTCTTTTAGTCCACATTTTTTGCATTATTGCGTTCATACGGGCAAAAAGGTAGGCAAAGCTGTTCATGGCCTGAATCGCCCGTGCAAATACCGCTCGTCCAGGCAGCGGGCAACCCCCCCCCTCCTTCCTTCGGCACTAATTTCGCTCACACGAGGCGCTGGGTCAGGGCCCGGGGATGAGGGAGCGTCCCAGAGCTCTCGGGGCCGGCGCGGTGACCCCGGCCGAGCCCAGGCCCGAGCCGTGACGCATTTCTCTAACCGAGCCACTCAGCACGACGGGAAGAACCCGACCACAAGTGCGCCCCGCCCGGCCGCGGCCCTCCGCAAGCGGCCACACTGGCGCCGGGGCCGCGCTTCCCGCTCATTGTGCTACGCGATAAGAAATTAAGTGATGAAAAAATATAAAACGACCTGACGAAATAACAATAAAAGCCGGCGGGGCCCGGGGCTGGGGAGGGGCGGCTTCTCTGGTGCCTCGGCCCAAGCGCCGCCGGGGCCTCCCCGCCCCGCGCGCCCTGAGGGAGGCGGGGGCCCAGCGGCCCC
>VZTG01010071.1:309870-331421 GCA_013397845.1 Melanocharis versteri | reverse complement strand
GGGAAAGGGCCGAACACCTCCGCCCATCCCACCCCGCCCAGTTCCCAATAGATCGGCTCGCGCCCCTTTTCCCCGCTAGCAGCCCCCGATCCCGGCCACCGCTTCCCCCCCTCCCTCGCGATCCCGGCACTAACGCCTCTCGTCCTCTCCGCCGCCATCACCGCCAGCGCCGCTTCCGCCCCGCGAGGCCCCCCCTGCNACCCCCCTGCCATGGGCAGGGACGCCTTCCACGAGACCAGCGTGCTCAGAGCCCCATCCAGCCCGGCCTCGAATATCTCCAGGGAAGTGTGTGGGGTAAACGCCCCGCCCGCCCCTCTGGAAGCGCGCCCCGGCACTCACCGTCTCGCCCGTCCGCAGCCGCGGTTCCGGGCGCCGCTGGGGCTCTTAAAGCGCGTTGCGGGGGCGGGGCGGCCTCTCCCGCAGCCTCTGCCGCCAGGCTCGGCCCCCTCGCTGTCCCGAAGGGCTCCCAGGAGCGGCGGAGCCTCCGGGCCGCGGGCAGCCACGTGGGCGAGCGGGGCTGCTGTGCGAGGTCGCTCCTCCCGACGCGGCGCGGAGGATGGAGAGCTGCGCGGGGGATGGATGGGACGCAGGCTGGGGGCTGGGGCCAGGTGGAAGGCGTGTCTCAGGCTGCCGTGATGGAAAACGGAGAGAATCCGCCTCTCTTGCCCTTGGGATTTATCTCTATGCAGACGCTTTTTCACAGCACAGCACTGATTACAAGGACCGGTTTGCATGCTTAAATCCTTTGGACTAATCTCCTAACAGCACGTTAATTCAGTAAGATCCCATTATGCTTAGAGCTAAGTATAATCCCTCCCCCTGTACTGGGCACTGGTGAGGCCACACCTCGAGTGCTGTGCCCAGTTCTGGGCCCCTCAATTCAGAAAAGACATTGAGATGCTGGAGCAGGTCCAGAGAGAGGCAATGGAGCTGCTGAAAGGTCTGGAGCACAAGTCCTACGAGGAGTGACTGAGGGAGCTGGGAGTGTTTAGCCGGGAGAAGAGGCGGCTCAGGAGTGACCTTAGCGCATTCTAGAACTGCCTGAAAGGAGGGTGTAGCCAGGTGGGGGTCAGCCTCTTCTCCCAGACAACAAGCAACAGGGCAAGAGGACATGGCCTCACGCTGTGCCAGGGGAGGTTTAGGTTGGACATCAGGAAGAATTTCTTCACAGAAAGGGTGATTAGACATTGAAATGGGCTGCCCAGGGAGGTAGTGGAGTCACCGTCCCTGGAGGTGTTTAAGGAAAACCTGGACGTGGCACTCAGTGCCATGGTCTAGTTGACAAGGTGATGTTCAGTCATAGGTTGGACGTGATGATCTCAGAGGTCTTTTCCAACCTAATTGATTCTGTGATTCTGACTTTTACACATATACTTTTTCAGGTTTTGCTTTTAAAAAATAAAATTACAGGACAATGAAGTGGAAGCTTACTATGGCAAGCCTGAGAAAGACCTGTTTGTTTTGCATTTCATTTACAGTCCTGGACAGTCGTTCCTGATTTTACACATCATGCCCACTCTGCGTCGTTGTCAGCAGTAGCAGTGAATAACAGATATGTGGTCACTGGGAGCAGAGATGAGACAATCCAAATCTATGACATGAAAAAGAAGATAGAACATGGGGCGCTGCTACAGCACAATGGTAAGGGAGCATTTCTTCGTAAAAAACATTAATGATGAAAAATTGTAGCTGAAAAACTGGCCCTTGCCAGAAGAAGAAAACTGATTTTTTTTTCTAGTAAGACTGTAATAGAAGTGGTGTTGCAGCCACGATGGTGTGATGATACAAACAAGGTAAGCTTTTGAGCATAAAAGTAAAAAAAAATTATTTTGGTATTAGCCCACAAATATTGCTGCTGCTTTCAATTATTTGTAGTTTTAACTGGTTAAGAAGTTATGACCCACAAACGGCTTATGTGCCATTTTTCTTCTATCAGGATGGTTTATCTAGACCATGCCTACTCCCAGCTACTGTCTTTCCCGGTGTCCTTGTCCTGCCACAAGTGTACATGAGCCACACAAAAGAGAGAGTTTGTGTGTGAGAGCAGGCTGCTGCTGCCAGACAAGTTAACCTGGTATATTTCCCTCGTATGTGCTGCCTGAGTTACAACTGCAAAGTACATCACAGAGTCAGAGAATAGTTTGGGTTGGAAAGCACCTTTTAAAGGTCATCTAGTTCAACTCCGCAGCAATGAGCAGGGACGTCTTCAATCAGATCAGGTTACGCAGAGCCCCATCCAGTTTGGCCTTGAATGTTTCCAAGGACGGAGTATCAACCACGTCTCTGGGCAACTGTTTCAGTGTAACTGTTTCAGTGTAGCACTGCTGTCCTTATAAAAACACTTCTTTACATCTAATCTAAATGGACCCTCTTTAATCTAAAACCATTACCCCTTGTCCTGTCACAACAGGCCCTGCTGAAAAGTTCGTCCCTATATTTCTTAAAAGCCCCATTCAAGTACTGGAAGGCCACAATAAGGTCTCCCTGCAGAGAAGGCTTCCAGCTGAACAATCCCAATTCTTTCAGCCTTTCCTCACAGAAGAGGTGTTCCATCTCTCTGGTCATCTTCATGGCCCTTCTCTGCACTTGCTTCAACAGGCCCACATCATTCTTATGTTGGGGACCTGTTGGAGCTGGATGCAGCGTTCCAGGTGGGGTCTCAGAAGAGCAGAGCAGAGGGGCAGAATCCCCTCTCTTGCCCTGCTGCCCACACTGCCTTTGATGCAGCCCAGGACACATTTGGCTTTCTGGGCTGGAAGCACACATTGCTGGGTCACGTCCAGCCTCTCATCCATCAGCAAGCCTAAATCCCTCTCAGCACAGCTGCCCTCGATCTGTCCATCCCCCAGCCTGTGCTGATACCGGCTTGCACTGTGCTTTGTGGAACTTTGAGGTTCCCGTGGCTCACTACTTGAACTTGTCCACGTCCCTCTGGATGGCATCCCACCCTTCACCACTCAACACAGCTTGGTGTCATCTGCAGACTTGCTGAGGGTGCACCCTTTGTCTATATCATTGGTACAGTCACCAGTTAATGGCTGTCCAAATAAATCTGTTTGGGTCATTTTTACCTCAGTCCTGATTAACCAAAAAGATCCAGGAGCTAGACTGAGCGTGGTAGCTGCATTTAACTCATGTATGGCAAATCTGGTGATTATGGGGAAGTAGCACGTGCAGTAAATTCAGCTGTGTGTCAGGAGCTTTGACGTGGGAGCATTCCCAGCACTGATGGAAGCTCTCTGTCATCTCTGCCACGGTGTTTGAGTACTGCTCTGACAGAGAACAGACCAGATGAAGTTCAGACATGTGGGTAAAGGGTGGCTGATAGAGCAAACCAGACTATTGAATATAGCAAGAAAGTTTGAGGGTTTTTTGAAGAAATACTTAGGAAATAATTTAGATTCTGCAAAGGTTAGGGTAGTAGCTGGCAGGCCTTGATGGAAGAAGCTTTTCTGTTAAGTTGTACGTTCTCTGTTAATTTGTGCAGTAACTGTTTGGTGTGTACTACATTGTTAATTGTATTTCTAGGCACAATAACTTGTTTGGAGTTCTATGGTACTGCACATCTACTGAGTGGGGCTGAAGATGGACTCATTTGTATCTGGAACACAAAGAGATGGGAATGTTTGAAGTCCATTAAGGCGCATAAGTGAGTTTCTTAAATCTTCATATTCACATATGTTTTCATGTCTATTTTCCTTGTAAATAACACATGTGACTAATGTTTTGTTTTTATCAGGGGACACGTGACATCTCTTTCTATTCATCCTTCTGGGAAATTAGCTTTGTCAGTCGGAACAGATAAAACATTAAGGTGAGTCAAAACTGATGAAGGAATGCTGAGAATCATAATTCAGTAACTCTTAATAAGGTGTTATAAGCAACAATTCTGTGTTGGGACTAGGCCATGCAACACTGATAAAACATATTTGTTATCAAATGGTTCAAAGATCCATTGGTTTGTCTTCTGAAGTTCTAAGTGCCAGCAATATTTTAAAGTCTCTTAAGAGTAGTTCCTGCTGTTCGTACTTTCTTCTTGTGAACTCTGACTCTTTACAAGTCACTTGTAGATATATAAATATGTTTGCATTTTGGAACACAATTTGCTTAAACTTTTGGAAAGTGACAGGTTTTGTTTAGTGTGAGTTTTCACTTGGAGTGTTTCCATGTTGCTGTAGATACCTGCTTTAGAGATAGAAAATGCTATTTTAACAGCACAAATTGCTATTGGGCTCCTTTTGGGCTCAGTATTGCAAATGGTGGTTTAGAAAATAAATGACAGTTCAACATTATAGCCTGCAAGCAATATATGAACTCATTGTTTTCTCTTGCATTAAGAAGGCAGAAAAATGCACAGGGAGGCTTAAAAACTTCCTTCGGGTGCCTTATGTCAGCAGATTGGATTTCAGTTTCGCTGTGCTGTTTTTAACCAGAATGTACATTACCTGTTGTGTTTCAGAACTTGGAATCTTGTTGAAGGACGATCAGCCTTCATCAAAAACCTGAAGCAAAGTGAGTTTATCAATCTAAATCCACTAATGAAGTGGAATTCAATAGTTTTATTTTTCTTGTAAAGAAGAAGTTGACTGAATTAATCGAGTTAGTTAATTGCAAACATTCACTATGGCTTTTTTACACATGCAGGCAGGCATATGTAAGCTTACGTCCTTAATAATAATCATTTAGCAAAAGGAAAACATAGTACCACTAAAGTAAATCCTTTTTTTGCTTGAAATTTGAGGTCAGAACATTTAAATAAATGTGTTTTAGTTTGTTTTTCTTTACATGATTCTGATAATCAGAAACAAACATTTAAGAGCATAGCTGTTTATTTAATTTATTTGATTTTTCACTGAATATTTTCTTAGATCTAGGTAGAAAACAGAGTCTAGCAGCTTCTAAAGATTCTTACTTTTAGATTCTCTGTATCGTTGTGTACAGATGCACACATAATTAAATGGTCCCCTGATGGAGAGAAGTATGTGACCGTGATAACAAACAAAGTGGATATCTACAGGCTTGACACAGCTTCAATCACTGGCACCATTACTACAGAGAAGAGGATTTCTTCACTTAGATTTATTACAGTAAGTACGAAAACGCGCGGTGTTGGGAAATTACCCTGGTTTGAAACCCATGAAGCTAATCACACTGGCATTTCTCTTTTCCCATTCCAAGGATTCCATCTTTGCCATAGCTGGAGATGATGAAATGATTAGGTTCTACAGCTGTGACTCTCAAAAATGCCTGTGTGAATTTAAAGCTCATGAAAACAGGTATTCTATATTTGTTTACCATTTAAATATTTATGGCAATGCTGAGTCCTCTCTGAAGTTCAATGGCTTGTAATGTTCAGCATATTTTGCCTTTGTTTTAGTATAGAAAGTGAAGTTATTCATGTTCTAAATTCTAGACAGACTTGTTTGCTTTCAGTATGAGCACAAGTACTGTGCTGTCCATGCATGTTACAAAAACAATATGGTAGAGAATTAAGAATATTACTGTTCTAAATCTGTGAGTGAGTGTGTATGTGTGTGTGTGTGTGTGTGTGTGTTTAGCAGTCTTTACTGAATTTGACTCTTTAGAACGCTTCAAAAAACAAACCAGTTTTATTCAGTTCAAACAATAGGAGTGTAATCACATATTCTCTGTTTTTGAATACCAAATATTTGTCCAAATGTTGCTTTAAATTCATCAAAACACAAAAGCATTAGCAGTAATGTCATTGATATGTCTAATAGTGTATGCTTTAAAGTATTAAAGAGTTCTGAATTGAATCCTAATAAGCCTAGCAAAGGCAAATGTTCCTAATATAAATGACAGCACTCAAAGCAAATCACTGTTCCAAGTTCCTGCCTGTCACTTGGGGTTTTTTTGTTCAAACTGATTTTTTAGACTGTTGCTTATTCATCTTTAATTTCTCTCAGTTTACTGGTCTGAAGTGAACTGCCATGCTATAAAATAAAAATTTATTTCTTTTTGCAGAATAAAAGATATTTATAGTTTTGAAAGAGAAGGACAGCATGTTATTGTTACTGCATCCAGTGACGGTTACATTAAAATGTGGAGTCTGGATCTTGATAAGGTTAGTGTATTAGACTGCTTGTTACATTTAAGAAAATTATCAGAGAATCAAAATTGCAGGCAGTTCTGTTGTAAGAGTTCACTTTAAATCACTGAGGAAATGCTACTTGAAATGTAGATGTCTTGATCTTCTTCCGTGTTATGTTCAGCAGTGATGTGTATGTCTATGCACATATATTTATGCATTGTATATTTTTTTATCTTTGTACTTTTTTTTTTAAACAAACTATAAAATCTGATGATATTATGAGATCTCATCTCCACTTTATGTAAAGTTGTGCTTCACATGAGACCTAGCCAGGCTTATGACTATCTAATCAGTTATGTATGTTATGACTATCTAATTAGTTAAGGACTGCTGTGAATTTTTGTAATGTTGATGACTGTTGCTACGCTTTTAAAAACACAGAGTCTGTGGTTTGGGCAGGGGAAGGTGGTTGTTCATGTCGGGGGAGGAACTTATCCTTTGGAAAAATTAAAATACATTAACGTACTGGGTATTTGTATTTCCTGTATTTCCCAACAGCTCTGAGTAGCACAGTTCAACAAGGAATCATGTCTTATCGTTAAAGTTTATTGTGTTTATTGTTTGCTCTTAAAATCAGAAACAGATTTTTATAATTTATTGCCTAGTTACAAAGGATCTACTACATTTTATGATAAGTATCTTGGATAGTTCAAATAATTATTTCTCAACATATATACACTTCATGTCTGAATTTGCCTGTTTTTAATTTCACCCACTCTGATTATTTTTATACTTGTAAGTGCAGGAGAGATCTCCCTCTTTCCCCTTCACCTTACATTTCTGTTCGCCTTGTAAAGAATTGACAGAGTGATCAGGGAACTCTTTACCTTTTTGTGTAACATTGTATTTATTTTGACCAAATATGTGATTTCCTTTCCCTGCAGGCAAAGTTTGTATAACTGTGTGGGCTGCTCTGTCCAGCTCTGAGGGGTAGAATATCCTAATACAGTAGTTTCCAGTGGGCTGATGCTGTTAACACTGCACATGTGTTTGTGACATTTTATCCTCTGATATCTGTAATAGAATATTTGTATTCCAAGAGCTGAGTGATACAATTGCCTAACAATGAAGTGAAGGTAGGCAGTAAAATGCTTTCTCACTTCAAATACTTCAGTAAATTTAAATAGAAATAAAATAAGGTTAAAATAATCTTCTTTTATGTTTTCTTCAGATTAAAGATGGGCTGTCTTTACTGTGTGAAGTCAATACCAAAGCTAGGCTGACATGTCTTGCAGTATGGCTTGATCAAGCTTCAGAAATGAAAGAAAACTCTGATAAAACTGCAACATTGTCTCAAGGTAACAGAACTGTTTGTATTTTGAATTTTTAATATGACTGTGAAATGGAATACCCCAAGTGGGAGGTTTCTACTATATCCATTGGAAAACATTGTAGTATTTTGAAGAGGTGGGGATTTGACACTGGCAAGTGATACAGATACATTTACCAGTCTGATAGTGTCTCAAGCCCATATGTTTGTTGGAGAACGTAAGCCTCCTTTCACTTTTATTAAAGCTTTCTTTCTGTTTACTGGAATAATTCAGGAAGCTGTTTACTGAGGAAGCCACTGCGAAGCTTTTGAGACAGATAAGAAAATAAACAGTTGATAGAACTGCATGTCTTGTTTTCCTATAAACGAAATTAGGCCTGAGGCCACTATAGCTGGGCAAATTTATGAAGTCTAGCTAAGATTTTTTTGGGTTTTCTGCTGTTGTTTTCCTGTATTGTAACCTATTTACATACCTGATCTTTATATATTTTAATTTCACAGGCAAAACTAGCATAAGTGGCACTTTCCACTGTAGAATAAAAGCTATTTATAACCCTTTCTTAAAAATGAGATACAAATAAGTCTCTGTGCCATTTAGACTACAAAGACTGGACATAAAGGTCAGTGTGAATAATTCCTTGCTTTTTTTCAGAAACAGAAGATGAAAAATCGTCAATAGCCAAGATAAACAAAGATTTTTGGACTACCAAAAGGGTTAAAACAGCAAAAAGAAAGAGAAAAATTATTGCAGAGAAACGAAAGTTGGAAGCTCCAGTGCTAAAGAGGAAAAAGAAACAGAAAAGCTCGGCATGAAGGCAGCTACTTTCTCTCCTGAACAAAAAGTAAATGCTGGTGTTGCCCTAGTTTTTATAAGAATGTAAATCCTAACAGGACATATACCTCTGACCCGATCTGTTGCTTAAAAGTAATTTCTTACCCTAATAAATTGACTGATCATTCTGGGAACTTTCCCTAAGTGAACAAAGCAAAAATAAATTCATAATATGTAATGTTTATATTTTTCTATTAACAATACCATACACTTTTTAACTGGCTCTGAAAAAGCCAGCTAAAATAATAAAAATAGCTGCATCTGTCTCAGTTACATTTTTGTCTCATTTAAATGCATATTAAAAACGTGTACACTTTTTCATTTTAGTGTTGAAAATGTTACTGTTCATTTGACTCAAGGTAAGGTCTGCCTTTGTCCTGCATTTCTTTTCCTACTGTAAGAAAGAACATGTTAAAATTACTTAAAATATGATGATCATATCCCATTCTTACACTCAAGGAAAACTGTAATTTCTTGTTCTTGACGTGGACTTATACATGGGCTTCATAAGCACAATGTTTGGCTTTTTTACTGTGTTCATACTTAACATATTTAAATTTTTTAAAAATCTTTGCACCCATGGTTCACATGACCGAAACATTTTGTTCAGAATATGATACATAACTTTAGGCGGAAGAGTTTATATCAATAAGGTTTTACCTTTTCTTCCCCCTTCCCACTGTATTTTTTCAAGTCCTTGATCTGAGCCATGTTGTTAAAAAATAATTATATAACACTTGAAATTTTTGCCATGCTGATAAAATGTCACCTATCTGTTTTGTTTGCACTTAAAGAAAAAGTAAATTCCTGACCTTCTCAGTCAGTGGGAACAGGAATTTATCCTAAGCCTTATTACAAATATACAGTGGGAAAAACAAAGTTGAGCTGGAGAGAACAAGGTCAAAGAGCTGTACTAAATGTTTCTTTTCTTTATTTTAAGGTGTAAGGCATGTTAATGTTGTTTTCTGCACTACTGGAGTAGTCATTTCTGTTTTCAAAGAGTAATTGGAATTATGCTTTATTCTGATTCACTTCATCCGTTCCTCCTTATTTGTGTAGCAAAAGTAGAGAAAATCGGGAAAAAGATTGAGCCAAACCTGGAGACAGGAATGCAGGCTGGTTTAGGGATATAAAACAGGATGTAACTCCAGTTCAGCTCTATGCTCTGACCCTGAAACAAAATGAGCATCATCAGTGCTGTTACAGAATTGTTCATGTGGCAGTAGCAGTATTCTCTTGGAAGTGGGTGTCCATATTTACTTTCCATAACTGTTTTCTTTATTTAGATAAATGATTAGAGCCCTTTGTTTGGATATTCAATATAGTTGATTTATGCAAGCTCAGTTTAATTTAATGTTAAAGGGATTAAGTTTGAGCTTACACAGCTTTTAATTTTAATGATACCCTAAATGTTTGTGTTCAGAAACACATGCAAATAATATAGGACTTCAAATGGTTTTTTGACTTGACAGAAAGGTGCCAAAACAGACTTTTTAATTCATAAGGCTTCTACAGTAAATGTAAGACTTAAAAAGTGTAAGCTTAAATAAGGGAATTGTGTACAGTGATTTCACTTGTAAAGTGTTATGTCTATCTGATAGTGCTTATCTTACGTCCTTGACAAAATGTCTGCCACTACTTAACCAGTTTTTATAGTTTGAATTTTTAAATACACGAGCTCATGGACACAGTCATCACAATTGCAGACACACTAGGAAAAACATAATTTTAAGATTAAAATGCAAAAATTCCACAGAATTTGGGTTCTAAAGTTTGGACTTAGAAGTAAACATTAGACATTTATAAAATTCCAAACTGCTTGTGTAGTAACAAAGATTTATGCGTCTCACAAGACTCAGAACAATTTGTGAACTGGAGACAGAGAAGAACAATCCTTAGTGGAGAACCCATATTTTTTTATAACTTGAGTGAATATTCTGCTACTGCTGAGTACTTGGCAATTTGTTGTTGTATCTTTGTGTACATCTTCCTTTTCAGCACATTTTCCATTCTAGTTTTCAGGAACTGCTTAGAATGGTAGAGGGGAGGCAGCAGTGCAGGGAGAGGAGATGGCAGCAGTGACAAAGCCGTCCCTGTCAGAAGGGCTGGGCGTGCAGGACACTGGGAGAGTAGATGGAATCGTAGCTGCAAGAAACAACAGCTCAGTGAGCAGTGCCTTGGTTGAGCCCCAGGTGAGTTCAATAGCTCCAGCAGCTGTGGATTTCTTCCAGTTTTCCTGCTTGCCCTCTTGGGGAATCCCTGTGCTGGATCACAAAGCAGAGCCCAGTGAAGCTTGAACCTCAGAGCTATTAGCTTGAATTGAAAATAAAACCCCATCCAGTATAGCTTGGATATGTGTTCACCATATCTGCTCACCACTTTCTGACCATTAGGCTAATTCACGAGGATGTGAAACTTTGAAATGCAGCTCCAGAAATCTGCATTTTGCCAAAAGTACATCTTCCTGCCTCATGTTTTATGCCTTCTATTATGAAGCGGAGTTGAAGCCCCTCAGTTCAGTGATCTGGCTACAGGAGTACTTTTTCTTTCTATATGGTGAAACATCCATGGGAGGTAAGTGCATGGACAACTGGAGTAAAATCACGGAGGACTATTTACATGAAGAAAGTCAGTTTCAGCACTCGGCAAAGAGGAAGAATTTAGCTTTGTAGGCAGCTATAAACATCTCTATGGTTTTTTTCCAGATTAAAAACAAAAATGCGAAACATTTTCTTTACAAGATGTTTTCCATCTCCCACTGTTGCATAGCCTCTACAGCAGAAGACTGCTTTTTCTGTTGCACCAGTTTGTAATCTGGAGGTCTTGGAAATCCTCTACATGTTCCGTACAAGAGCTAGACTGAAATTACTGATCAAAGCTAGAAGCAGCCTGTAGGCTGCCCAGAGCTGTAGCTCATGCTACACCAAAACCCAACTCCAAATTCTCAGCTGTACCACGTAACCCCACTTTTTGGATCAGGACCGGGATGGACTGGGTGCACACGACTGCAGTTCTGCGGGAGCTTTGCCCCTCAGTGAACATGAGCACAAAACCCGGCCTGTACTGAGTCACTTGCAGGCACTAAGGCTCGTTCGGGCATCCTGGCCACCCGCCTCCCGCCGTGCGGGGGATTCCCGGGAGCTCTGCAGGTAGCTGGGAAGGCACCACCGCCTTCTCCTCCGCATCCCCGGGCTGCGAGGCGCACCCTGCCCCGCCTCTTGCGTGCGTTTTTTGTTGGGTTTAGACCCGGGGCTTTCTGCCCTTCTCCCACAACAGCCGGAAAAGGGAAGTTTGGGGCGGTGCGTGGCTCCCTCGCCTCCCCTTCCGCCGCCTGCTCCGCCCCGGGTGCTGTGGAGCGGGGCCGCCGCGCAGGTGGGGCCCGGCGGTGTCCCTGTGCCCCCGGGGCCGCCTTCCCGGCAGCGCCGCCTTCCTCTCCTGGGCTCGCTTCAGGGCTTGGGTTTTCGGCAGGCCTTGCTCGTGGAAAAGCCCGCCACGGCAAGATGCTTTACTTTTTTTTTTTTCCCTCCCCCGAAAAAGGTTAAGGGGTGCTGATCCTCACCCCAATTTTCTCTTCCAGTTTTCGGCATGGCAGTGGACTGGCTCGGCTTTGGCTACGCCGCCCTGGTGGCATCAGGAGGGATCATTGGCTATGCAAAAGCAGGTAGGGTGCCGAAAGGTGCTTGTCTCCCTCCCTCTTCCCCGCCACCCCCTCTTCCCTCTCCCCAATAACTTGGTGTGAGCTGGGCAGCTTTTTACGAAAGCCTCCTATCTCGAAGTTGACCCAGATGTAAGTTTTATCGGTTTGTGCCATGTGCCGATAACTTGCTGCTGTTGGGGTGTGGTGGATTTTGAGTTGAGCTGGTGCTTTGAGCTGATAAGGCCATAATCTGCTTTCTGGTGTATGCTGATATCTGCACTGTGCTCTTTGGGTGAACAGTCGTAAGTTTGCTTCAGAAAGGCTTTTTCCCTGCTGTTTAAAATACAAGCATTCTATAAGTGTTCTGTATCTTCAAATGACATAAATCACCATTTTTCCCCCTTAAGAGATTTATTTCCATTTTAATCTTTGATGATAACAGTATACTGCAAGCTGCAGAGAGCCTTCAGAACTCTCTTCTCTCAAAGTAGAGCTGAACAGTGCAAATCAGTCCTTAAACTTGTTCCTCTTCTGGGCTCTGCATCATAAGCTTACCCTCTGACCTACTGCTTTCATTTCCTGGCCTTTTTCTGAGTTCGCCCTCCTCCAGACAGAACTGTGGATTCATTCCTGCTGCAACACTGTCTCTTTCAGCTTTGAAAATCCTTAAGCCATCTTAGTTTTTATGATAGGAAGGGGCATTGCTGAAGTCAGTGAGACTCTTACCAGTGCATTTGACTACATAGATGCTAGTGCCTATTCCAGTCTGTTTTCCATTGGCTTGGATTTATCCTTTGGGTTGTGAGTGGAGTTTAGGACAGAAGGGACAATACTGAGAACTTAAGTAACTAATTGGATCTGTATCTCTCCGAGGCCATTATGAAATGATAAGTGTGTTTCTTGTCCTCTGGAACCCAATTGGGAGGACATGGTTATGCTCAGGCAAGGGAATCCAGGTCACAGGATTTCTGGAGGGGGAACAGAAACTCATATGGTGACCGCTAGAGAGAAAAAAAAAAACATACAAAGGAGCTATTGTATCCTTACTAATAACTTGGAGAAACCAAAAAAAAATGGAACTTTCATGCATAGAGCTAAGTCTATGATGACTAATCTGGTGATCTAATCTGTTCTTTTACAACCAGATCTATCTACCCGC
Organism: Melanocharis versteri; assembly: GCA_013397845.1. NCBI lineage: Eukaryota > Metazoa > Chordata > Aves > Passeriformes > Melanocharitidae > Melanocharis > Melanocharis versteri. The sequence goes on along the minus strand of VZTG01010071.1, from coordinate 318,411 downwards.
ACAGACAGGGGGCAGTAGTAGGTGCCTTTGGAAGAATATGAGAACATGGCAATCAAAGAGTGAGTGAATGAGTGATTTATTGATTCACTGATGGATTTTTTCTGTCTTCATTTAGCAAGTTCTCTGGGTCCCTGTGTTTTGAGATGTAGGAACTTCTTGAGCCAGAGGTGATGTGGTTGTCCTAGTAAGTGTATGTGTCACAGCTGCTTAAACAATGCCTTGAGGTAAAATTCTAGGATACGATGGATGTTTCTTGGCTCCCAGGCTTGTGGAAAGCATTGTAGCTATCACATATTTGTTGCTAACCCGTATTCTGTGCAAAGCAGCCACTCTCTAGAATGTGCATCTTTTCCTTGCACGTGTACAAGTATATCAGGTGCTTTCTGTCATCTTTGTCTCTTGCTTTTTGTACCAAAAGCAGGATCTAAAGCAATAATACAGCAGCCTTGTTGATGACTGAGAAATGTTTACTTTCTGGAAGCAATATGCAGTCCTCCTGTAATATTGAGAGGAGATCTTTATCAGGTTAGCTTTTCAATCTCAAGTCTTTGAAAGGTGACCTCAGAAATGGAATATATAATGAACCACCTTCAGTAGCATTAAGTCCTTAATTTTCCATTAGCCTTGTAGAGGGCATTCACCACTCACAGTGATCATGCCACTACATTACTTGATATATTCTATAAATCACTAATTTAGATGTGGTATCCTTTGTTTTCTGCTAGTTTGGGATTATCATTTATACTGAGGACTTGATTCAAAGTTTAGGTGGGTCCAGGGAACCTTCTTCCAAAGTCTGCAGTTACCTTTGAATCAAATCTCGGGTGTACTTAGGAGATACGACCTCTCTTGTTCAACTCTGCCCTGCTCCTTGGCAACTCTTTGAATGGCCTGCTGCCCAATTCCACCCACATGTCCTTTTTTCTGATCTTAAATTCTTACAATTTAATCCATCTACTTTACTACCTCTCAAGAAATTTTCGTAATACTGTTTTGGAACAACATGCTTCAGTTTATGCAAGGAAAACACCAATTCTTTTGGTTTTCTCGCTATTCTTTCTATCATAAACGTATTAATGGTTTTGCTGTTAGAGAACTAAATACTAATTCTGTATGTATCTTATGCAAGAGCAATTGAAGTGTTTCTAGGTGCTGGTCAGCATGGTCTCAATATCTTAAAAAAGCCCTTCTCTAATCTTCTTTATAACAATGAATGATAAATGCCTATCTTTTTTTTGTTGTTGTTCATTATTGTTGGTGTTTTATAAAACAGGTAAACTGCTGACCAAGTTAATTTTTAAGTTTCTAATAAATGCATTATCTTCTACTTACTCAGGTAGTGTTCCATCACTAGCTGCTGGCCTTTTCTTTGGGAGTTTGGCTGGACTGGGTGCTTATCAGATCTCACAGAATCCAAATAACATTTGGGTTTCCCTGAGTAAGTAATTTAAAGTTTTATTTAGAAAATATTATATTTACAATGAGTACCTAAAAGTCTTTGCAGAACAGTTAAACACAGATAGTGTTACAAATGTAATTTCAATCCTGTTTAAACTTTACTGATCTGGTGGCTGCCAACATGCATCTGTCTCATACCGATGTGTTTGAAGGATCATAATGCAAGGGAAGTGCTAATAAATGGACCTCTGCTCTCTTTTTGGCTGGACCCTCCTACTTTAAGCATCCTGCAGGAGGCTGAAACATTTTGGGAAGTGGGATTCCCCTTCAGACTGACCATACCCCTAGTAGACTATTTTATTATCACAGAAAATGGCAGAGGTTGTGATTGGCTTATTTTTGTATATGACAAATATGTGAAATTACAAAGGTGTTGATGCCTGGGGAGATATGAGAGAGAAGCAAGCTTCAGTTATGCTGTTTGTTCCTTCTCAGAATTGGAGCTTCCCTTCCCCCCCGTTTTGAGCAGGTAACTGTGGAGAGTTACTGCTTAGTTAGTGTTTAAAGAGCCACCACTGACTCTAGCATTTTTTCACTGAAGCAGTGACATAGCATCTGGCTCTTTGACATGTGAAAGTCAGAAGTGAAAGGGGAAGGCCCAGCATTTCTCTGCACTTCAGCTTCGTTTACAGGCATTCCACTTCTACAACTTCTACACTTCTACATGCCAGGCCAAAAGCTGTGCGTGGGCAAGCCTTAATAACTGGAATAAACTGCCAGTACAGCAGGCGTAAGAAGTGTGAGGTCAAGTGTTTTCCCAAATGTGAGAGACAGATACATTTCTGTAGCTCAGTAGCATAGGAGCCTTTTCCTGCTCATGCTTTAAATTTTTTTGAGAAGATGTGTTCTACTGCTGTTTGAAACAAAATTCCGTTGTGAGGTGTGCATGTTTTGAAGACTGACTACTAATTAGAGCTTGAAGCATTTTAATACAGAAATATTTTAGTTTTATTGTGTGTTAGACTATGGTCCCAGTCTCCTACATATCTCTTTACATGGGATTAGAAGACGTCAATGACAATATTTAGGCTGGTGTTAGGGAGGAAGGATGCCATGGCTAGGACTGAAGATGAACTGGATCCTGCAAGACCAGTCATCACATAGGAGCAACGGTAGGGGATAAAAGAGTTGTTGGAACAAAATGTTGTGTGTAGCTGTTACCACTGGTTAGCAGATGCATACTAACGCTAAGGATTTCATCAGTGTATGTATTCCTTATAGTTTTTTTAGCATTCAGTCTTTATTTGAGATACCACGTTCCAGGGACTGTCCTTTCTATCTTACTGAGTCAGTGAAACTACTTGGCTCCTGTCTCTGTCTCAAGTGGTCAGCAACAATAGCTTTAACTCTCACCTTGGTAATGCTTAGCACTTACATAGCACAGCTCCCTTTTGAACTCTTTTGGAAACAGAAATTAGTCAATTCTCAGAACATTACTATAAGTTAGACATGATGCTACATGTTAGACATGACTACTACAAGTTAGACAAATGCTCTCTCCCTTTTTTGAGAAGCGGGGGAATTATGTGCACAAATTTAATGATTTGCCTATGTGGGGAAGGAGTGAGTTCCAGAGCAGTGTATCATAAATTATTTCCAGTCTCAGAAAGAGCACATTTTGAAAAACAAACTTGAGGAGCGTGTGCAGAAGCATATGGAATGCACTGTCTGCTAGAACTTGATATAGAATACTTACTCTTTACAAACTGAAGCATTTTAAAATTTACGCAATTTATTGACTCTCTTAGTCGGTCAAGTGGAGAAACCCTGTCTCTCTTTTTGCTTGATGGTGCTACTTCTCTCTGTTCTGTTAGTTTTTAATTATGTTTTAATTATGTTTCTCCCACACACGCATCTCTGATGACTGGACTGTACAATCTCTCATTTAAGTTACATCTGGAGCACTGACTGCCGTCATGGGAACAAGATTTTACCACTCCAGGAAATTCATGCCTGCAGGGCTAATTGCTGGTGTCAGGTACAATACTTTTTTTTAACCTCATGTGTGTGATTTCTTATTCGCTTAATTAAACTGAGATGGAGTGAATCATATTTTGTGTATCATTTTTGCTCCCGTGCACCACTTACATGAAGTATTTGAAAATGAATTGACAAATTGTTGATATTATTGTTTAATTATATGGTTTTTCCCCTTACGCAGTTTGCTAATGGTTGGAAGATTAGCACTGAAGATGTTGGAAAAGCCCCAGGAAAAGTAACTGTTAATTTTACATCTTAGTATTTGGAAAAGGAAAGCTGATAATGAAGTTGCATGAATGCAGAAATGAGAAGGTGGAAAAACTTTCTGTATCAAGAAATTTTTTTATCTTTTTATGTAAGGGGGAGTAGAATGATGGGACAGAGAATTTGTAGACAAGGTGCCATTTGTTCCAATGATCAGCTAGAGCTGTTTTGTGTATAGAGAGAAATGGGTCCTGGGTTTGATTTTTCCAGACATGTTTCAATGTATTTTAACACTTCCATGTTTTTATATTCCAAACTGCTGACATGTATGAAGCAGAGAGAACCTGTAATTAAGAAAATATCCACAAAGGGGCACCAGGAGTAAGTGGCTAAGCTAAATACGATAGTGTATCTCAAACCTTTTATACTGAGTATTACAGTGTGCTTTACCTGTTGCATTCTGAATTGATATACCATGTCTTTATAATGTCAAATACATCTTGCCTTTTTATTACAAAATTATGCTAAAATGATGCTTTTCTATAAGTAAAATCTGTTACAAACCTGCATTTGGCGTGGTTTTTTGTATAATTTCTATGTTTGGGGACGGGGGTATTTTTTTTCACCTTGTTTTCTCAGTGGAAGTCTTTGCAGTGAACTGTTAGTATCCAAAGCTGTCTTTCAATGATATTTAAAAATCACTTTATAAATGGAAGGACAGAAGATTAAATTAGGGGCCTTTATTTACACTGCATTTAAAAAGTTGGTTGAAAGGGACTTACCCTGTGGATTAATTAAGCGGGATTTGTGCTAGGCTAAATGAACAGTTGAATGTGATCTAGACTGTATAACTGGAATAAAACACCCTTACACTATGTGATTCTGATTGTACAGGCTTATTTGACAATAGAATGTATCAGCATTTTATTTTTATCTCTTAGGAGAGCGGCTGTGCCTCTTCAAATCTGTCTTTACTAGGAAACCCTGGAGTCAGGAGGGTTCCTTGTTCTGCTGTGATGCCTAAGGACTGAAGTGTGGAAGAGACATCAGTGGCATCTGGTGCTTTTGTTGTCACTCCAACCTCGATTGCTTCTCCTGCACTGAGTCTTGCAGCTCTGTTAGTGCAGGCACAGCTCACATGGGCTTAGCACTGTGATGGAAGGGAGAGGCAAGAAATGTGTGAAAGAAAATCCTTTAGCATCTCATTCTTTAGTGATACATGATTATTGATAAATGAGGATTCTTACAGTGTGTAACTTTATTTTAAAGTGGCATTGTATGTAGTGACTGTTTAAGATTTTACTTTGGGACCTTTATACCACTGATTATATCAGAACCTTTTCAACTGCTTAACATGATAATGGCAAAGCAAGTTTAAATTAACTTACATCTTACACACTTTCCATTTTGTAGTGTTTAAAGGAATTTGTAAAAATTGCCTCAACCTGCATGAAGCAAATACCAAACTACATAATTGCTCCATTTTCTTGGTCACTTCAACGCTTGTATTTCCTTTTCTGAAAATGGCATTTAATAGTATTGAGTCAGAGGGACATTTCTACTGTTGTGAATCAATGGCCAACATATGGTAGTAGACTGGAAGCTGTTGTAGTAGAAAGTAGTAATTACAAGCAGATCTATAGATGTTGGGCCAGTTGTGCTGCGTGTTACCAATTCTCTTAGCAAAAGTTATAAAATTAATTCCAGGTTTTTGAATATATTTCATACTGTAACCTCTTGTCTTCAGGCACTTAATCTGTGAATAACCTGATCTGTACAGGATGAATCTCCAGGGAGCAGCACTAAAAACATGTTAAAGCATGTCTGAAATTCTAGTCTCAGTTAAATCATAGTCTCTTTTGACCATACTTTAAGCAAAATCTAACTCAAGTTTTGTAATTACCTTTTTATATTTTTAAATCACACCATGTAATTGAATAGAAAATTCCATCACTGATACAGAATTTTCTAGAGCCATTCAGGAATTAAAAACATGAATATCCTTTCTCCAGCTTGCCCCTGCTTTTAGTCTGATTGTTAGCTAACTCTAAAAGATTTCTTTCTGGGTTTTTTTTCCACTAGGAGTGGTCTCTATGTAAATTGAGATAATTACTTTTGCATTAAATCCACTCTGGCTGTGACATGACTTGAGTGGAACTTCATGTTGTGAGTCAGCTTGTACATGGATTTTGGAAAGAGTGATTTATTTTTGGGAAATGAACTGCTAAAATAACTCTTAAATTAAGGCTGCTCTGTTCAAAGCACACTCTGAAAATAAAAATATTAGTTTAATATTTCTTACAGTTTCAGCTGTCAGCACAAGCTGAAATTAATACTGTTTTTTTTAAAAAGGTCTAGGAAAAGGAAACTAGTTTTACTACACACATACGGAGTCACTAGGATTCAACAACTCAGAGTTTAATCATGCATCCAGACCATTACAGAATTGAGAGAAGAAAGGAATTTGAGTTGTCAAATCCTCATTTCCTCGAGTAAGGGCCCAGGTCCTCCATTCCATGTCTACTTGCCTGATGGAAGCAGGGTGGCAAGAGGAGGTATTTTACCCCTCTCTTGAATGGCTTGCTCAGGACCAGAGGAGGGAATTTCCTATTCACTTTGGTAGGTAAATGATCTCTTGAAAATAGGAGTTTGCCCTAAATTTTGTGAGGGGGATGTTTAAGCCTGTCTGTCTTTTTTGCTTACCTTAAGTCCTGGAAAGTGAGAGATGTTGGGCACCCTTCAGTTCCTGCTCTGGATGGGTTCAAGTTCCCTTGCTGGGGAAGGGCTCCTTGCCTCAGGCTGTGGGATATCCTGGAGGGAGAATGTTGCCAGGGGAAGCCGCACCACAGCTGAGAAGAGATTGCAAACTTCCCGGGATCTGTGGGAAAAGGATCAAGTATTTTTTAAGTCTGCTTTTAAAGCTAAATAGTAACTGGCAAAAATGCCGAAACATCCTGAAGCTGAGCAATGCAACTCAGATTCCTCTCTGCCCAGAGTGGAAAATCCATGGGACAACCTCGATTTCACCTATCCGTTTTCTTCTGGCTAACTCTAGGGTCTCCAGTTCAGGATCTTACCTGTGGTGCCCCAATCGCTGACACTGAGGCAGCATCACGTACATACAGTCTTGGAATGTTACAGAACACCCAATTAGTGAAAATGTGAGCAAATATTTGGGGGGGCCAGGGGGGAGTCAAGATATTGGACAATTGAGTGCCTCAATTATGGCTTAGTCTTTACAGGTACAACACTGTACTAGACCTCTAGTACAGCAATAATATACTCAGGCTCAATTGCACCACTGAGTTGAGGTTACTCACACACTGATAGATGTTACACCCATAGCTGTTCTTCCAATTAATGTGACATTCGCAGGTAGCAAAAATCTCTTTAATTCAGTACAAAGGTGTGGTATAGTGTAACAATTCAGGTAACATTACACTAGTAGTACAGGCAACTGTCTTTCACAAACCAGCAAAGGAGAATGAGAGGAGGATGAAAGATGTTTCAAGTGGAATGGTTTAGAAGGGAAGTAGTCACGTGCTGTCCTACTTTATCCCCTGTTCTAAGAATATGGTACAAGCCTGTTTTAATGCAAAGTGGGTCCCCTAACTCTTGTTCTGCTGCAGGCTTCGAAAGTGCAATTTGCCATGTCCCAGTTCTGTCAGTCATTGTGCTGGGAGCTGTTGGCACTCTGTCATCACCAGCTGAGGGTCAGTCTGTGCTGAAACTAATATGGCCTGAAGTATTACACAATTATCCTTTTGTGGTGTTAAAATTGCTGGCTTCTTGGCATTATAGTCATGCTTTCTGACTGCACAGCTTAATCACCTGGAAAAATGGGAGGGGAAAAAAAGGTCAGGAGAACCTCCAAGCACTTATGACACGAGGAGGAAAGTCTTTGTTTCTCCAGAATCCCTACAAGTAAAAATGGAAAAATGTTGAGTCAGTAACAGCACAGAGGCATCTGCCCTTATCTCCTCTCCTCTCCTGCTTCCTTGAAATGCCATGATGGAACAGATCAAAGTGCTTATGCTTTTATGCAATATCCCCAGCTCACTCCAGCGCACCAGTGACTTTGGGTGTTCCCTTTAGTCTTTTTGTGCTTCTCTTCTGAACTGTGAAATGGAGATAATGTTTTCTGTATCCCTTCCCTGTATGTCTTGTACGTTGCTGTCTTACACAGTGTGTTGCATAGAATGTTCCCTGCCCCAGGAGCAAGAATTGGTAGCTGGAATTGATACTATTTTATTGCCGGTAGTTCATACAGTGTTTCGATACTCTTTTAGAAAATACCTAAGCAGAAAAAAATGTGGTACAGCAAAAGACTATTTGCTTTATTTCATTAAGTATTAGCATTTGCTAATATATTGCTGCCATATTTTGAGATCCTGTCCTGCAAGCACGGTAACTAAGTGGGATTGAGCTTTAGTGCTAATACTTAGAGTCACAGAATATTCTCAGTTGGAGGGGACCCATGATGATCATTGAATACAACTCCTGGCTCCACACAGAACGACCTAAAAGTGAAACTGTGTATCTAAGATCATTGTACAAGTGCTTATTGAGCAGCAACGGGTTTGGGACCATCACGGCTTCTCTGAGATCTTGTTCCAGTGCTTGGCCACCCCCTCATTGAAGAACAATCTCTCTCGCTCCTCTCCTCTCTTTCCTTTTTTTTCCTTCTATTTTTTAAAACCTCTTACAGTTTTCTTTCATCGCTTTTTAAAATTTTTTTTTTCTTTACTTTTTCTTCTTTTTTATTTTTTTCTTTTTTCTCTTTTTCTTTTTTCTCTTTTTCCTTTTTTCTCTTTTTCCTTTTTTCTTTCCCCTCTTCTTTTTCCTTTTCCCCTTTCTTTTTTTTTCCTTTTCTTTTTTCCCCCCTTCTCCCCCCCCTCT
>VZTG01010071.1:285781-309844 GCA_013397845.1 Melanocharis versteri | reverse complement strand
CCCTTTTCCCTTCCCCCCCTTTTTGTAATTTTTCCATTTTCTCCTTGGTGTTTGTTTGTTTGTTTGTTTTTTTCCTTGGTTTTCTTTTTCCGTTTTCCCCCCCTGTTCGTTTGTCAGTCGGAGGCTGTGCTGGGAATGCCGGGGTTCTGGAAGGCTTTCCAGCGCGCGGAGCCGGGAGAGGGCGGCAGCGCGGCCCCGACGCGGCCGCTGTCAGCCGGGGGAGAAAGGCACCCCACCCACCCCGAGACACGGAGACAAGGGTGGATAACTATCAACCTAATTCCAGTTTAGGGTTTGCCCTCTTGTCGCTATCCGACCTGGAACACCAAATGCTGGAACACAAATGCTTGGCTCTCTCGGCTGAATAGGTCTTCAGCTTCTTTATTACCTCTGCGCTGGCCTGAGGAATGAAAGGAAATGCTCCTGTGGGTGAAAGGCTTTTCTCGCCAAGCATACTGTGCAACCCAATGGCCGTGCTGCTAAGGAGCTGATAATAACCGCGTGGGGAATGAAAATAAAACCCTTTTGCCACTCTTCTTACACCCCCTGAAGGAAATCACTTATCTGTATTGGAAGATCAGGCCTGTCTTTCTCACCTGTTTACAGCAAGAAACAAAATCTGCAAGCTGTCAGCCTGATTTAGGAGCAGAGGGGATTTAGCAGGACAGGCTTCCCTCTCTAAGCACTTTTAGAAAACACAGAAACGTTATCGTTTTGCAAGTTGTTGGAATAAATAAATATATATATATAATGAGGCAGAGGGTGTTGGCTAAGTTTCTTTGGATACGTGCTCTTTCAGCAGTGATATAACAATAGAAAATGGCTGGGATCAAATGATGTGCTGTTACCTGAAGGCATCCCACCAGTAGGAGAGTTATTGGATGCGCTGAAATTCCTTCTGACCCTTCTGTTCCTCAATAAACCTGCACGCAACTTCCTCTGGGGATGGGCCAAGTATTGCTCCATTAGTATGCAGCACCACAGTCAGCAGGGCAGAAAAATACACACCAGGAGGAGAGAAAAGAGATGAAAAGCAGCAGGAGCAAAGTAAACGCTTTTAAATTCTGGACAGAAATTTCCCTCCACTGAGATTCCTGCAGGTCTGTGGTGTCACGACAAGACGTAAAATATTCTGAGGTGAGAGGAAGGTTGGTCCACTTACTCAGGTTGTGTTTATGTTCAAAAATGAAGCCTACTGGGAGGCGGGGAAAAATTTTATGGTGGGGCTAGAAGCCCAAAAATCATGACAATGGACAGGGAGTGACAATCCTAAAATTTCTGAAAGTATTCTAATCCATAAAGGTGTTGTGAAAATGATCGTTCTGGTTCTCTGTGTGGTTACATATCCCTGTTTATCAGTGTGCTAGATGCTCCACTCTGCATTGTTTGTCCTATATCCAGCAGTATCTTCAGCTCCCAGACGCTACCTCACCTGGCAACCCTGCAGCATTTACGTCAGCTTAGGGCCTGTCGCCAGATTTTCTCCTTCATGTGCCACTACCATCTCATCCCTGCCAAAAAATAAGGACACTGTGTTCAACTTATGCCTATAAATATAATCTATATGAATTTATTTTTATATAAATTCATTTATTTTATGTGAAGGACAGTAGGTTGTTTAGCAGTCAGTTTCTTGGGCAGAACAGGGAGTCCCTGATCAGCACAGACCCAACTTCAGCTACATCCTCCTTATGGCCAGGTGCACATTCATGCTTCTGCACAGCAACAGACAGTACCAGGATTGCACAGGAGTTTTATTTACACTTTTTAAAAGCATTTTGTTTGTTTATCTATGGCTTTGGTATTTATCAGTGATAAATACCATATAACAGTGACAAAAAGTGATATAACAGTGATTGAAACCAAAAAACAAATAACATTTTTTTCCATATATCCTATTCTCATGCTGTCAAGCAAGCAAATATTCCCAATATTAAAAGGCATTGTGACTTTCTGAGACAGAGGTGGCAGCAGCCTGCAATTATTCCCATTCCTCTTAGCTGTCAACCATTAGACTACCAGCTTCTTTAGGGAATGGTATGTTGCATGGAGGCAGAAAAGATCCACAGATCTTGTTATGACATATTTGATTTATAGAATATATCCCACAGGGTGCCCTCCAGGATCCGGACTTTCCTCAAGAGTATTCCTTTCACGAGCTTGTTAACTCTATGGTGTCACCTAAAGACACTCTGCTCGCTTTAGTCAGGGCTCTCTATAACAATGCACCAAAACACGTGCTAAAAGATGATGGTAAATGCATTCAAATCCTCCCTTATCAACCACAAACAGGGTGTGGTGTGTATGCTAAAAACACAGCAGCAGGAAAGAGGAGAGTTAATTGTTTAAAAAAAACACGTTAAGTGAGACCTAATTAGTGCTAATCTCAAATTTTTTCTCTTTTTTTTTTTTTTTCTTTTTGCTGGAGCGGCAAGTGTACACAGGGGAAGAGGAGGTTTGGGGGGAGGAAGGGTAAGAGGGGTCAGCCTACTGTTAATTGCATCTTGTTTAGCTGGGTCACTGCAGTTGACCTCATTCAAATCTGCATTAAATTGACCCTGGCCGGACGTCAGAGGCCAACTGAAGCCACTCTTATCACTCTCTTCTCAGCTGCACAGGGAGAGAAAATATAATGAAAGGATTTAAGGACAAGGAGAGATCACTCACCAATTAATGTCACGAGCAGAACAGATTGGACACAGGGAAAATTAGTTTGATTTATTAGCAATCAAATCAGAGTAGAATAGTGAGAAGTTAAACTAAATCTTAAAAAACACCTTCCAACTTCACTCCTGATTTTCTCCACCTTCTCCACGTGGTGGCCCAGCTTGATGTGGAATGGGGTTTGAGGTCAGTTCATCGCACATTGTCTCTGCCGCTCCCTCCTCCTCAGGGAGAGGACTCCTCACACTCATTCTCTGCTCCAGCGTGAGGTCTCTCCCACGGGAGGTGGACTTCCACGAACTTCTGCAGAGTCCTTCCCATGGACTGCAGTTCTTCATGAACTCCTCCAGTGTGGGTCCCTTCCACAGGGTGCAGTTCTTTAGGAGCAGCCTGCTCCAGCATGGGTCCCCCTTGGGGTCACAAGTCCTGCCAGCAAACCTGCTCCAGGGTGAGCTTCTCTCTCCATGGGTCCCTAGGTGCTGCCAGGAGCCTGCTCCAGCACGGGCTTCCCAAAGGGTCACAGCATATCCATCAAGGCACATCCACCTGGTCTTTCATGGGTTGGAGGTGGATCTCTGCTCCACTGTGGGCCTCCGTGGGTTGCTGGGGGACAGCTGCTTCACCATGGTCTGCACCACGGGCTGCAGGGAAATCCGGGCTCCAGTGCCTCGAGCACCTCCCTCCTCTCCTTCTTCAGCGACCTGGGTGTCTGCAGGGCTGTTACTCTCACATATTCTCACTCCTCTCTCCAGCTGCAGTTGCTCTTGTGCAGTAACTTCTTTCCCCTTCTTGAATACCTTATCCCAGAAGTGCTACTGCTATTGGTGATGGGCTCGACCTGAAAGCTTTGCACGTAGGGCATTGTCTGAGTTCTTTTACCCCATTCCAGGCAGAGCATCCTGCTATGTGTTCTACAGGCCCAAATATTTTGTTTGTTTCCTTAACTGTTTCCCTACTCACTGATCCGTGTCCTTGCAATACATGTGAGCAGAAGATATATTTATGATGAGATTTTCCTTTATACTTCTGAAATGCAGGATCTGCTGATTGTATCAATAAGTAAAATAATTGCTTTCTGTATGGAGCAAATCTTTATAAATTATTAAATGCTCTAGAAATATGACTCCAGATAGAAATCCTGACCCTTCGTCATTCCTCACCTCAAAAGTCTTTTTCATATAAGCCTACAACAACATGCACAAATGCCAGAGATCTGTTTCTGGTAATAAATGAAAATTCAGGTGACAAAAATCAAATATCATTTATTTCTTCAGAATCATAAAATGATTTGGTGGGTGCAGCATTGTAGAGCCACTGTAATGCACTATAAGCCTAAAAAAACCAAATGATGTGGGAAAAACAATAAAGGTGACTTTATTTGGGTTATGGACTCAATGAAACCCAAATACCAATAAGTTTGCTTTTGCAATCAGGTATATTGGTTTTGCTCAGCCTGGTTTTGGTAGCAGGGGGGTCTACAGGGCTGGCTTCTGTGACAAGCTGCTAGAAGCTTCCATCATGTCCAGCAGACCCATCATGTCCCTGGTAGCTCTAAAGATGGATGTGCCTCTGGCCAAGGCTGAGCCAGTTAGTGAGGGTGATAATGCCATTGTCATAACATGTTTAAGAAGAAATCAAAACAAATGTTGTGGTGCAGTTGTAAATTCAACCGGAGAAGAGCGGAGTGAGAATGTGTGAGAAGAACAACTCTGCAGACATCAAGGGCAGTGGAGAAGGAGGGGCAGGAGGTGCCCCAGGTGCTGGAGCCGAGATTCCCCTGCAGCCTGGGATACAACCCATGGTAGGCTGCAGCTTTGTCCCTGCAGCCCATGGAGGTCCATGAGGGATGCAGAGATCCACCCGCAGCCCATGGAGGAGCCCACACCGGAGCGGGTGGATGCCTGAGAGGAAGTTGTGACCCCATGGGAGGCCCATGGAGAGAGGAGCCCTGCTCACAGGCTGGAGCAGCCTGTCCTCGGAGGACTGCATCCCGTGGAAAAATGACCCACGCTGCAGCAGTTTGCAGGGAGCTGTTGCTCGTGGGATGGACTTACGCTGGAGAAGTTCACGGAGAACTGTCTCCCATGGGAGGGACCCCACAGTGCATCAGGGGAACAACTCCTCTCCCTGAGCAGCAGGAGAAGCCACGGGTGATGAACTGACCATAACCCCCATTCCCTGTCTTCCTGCACCACTGGCGTAAGAGGTAGGGCTGGAAGGAGGGAGGGGTGTAGGGAAGGTGTTTTTAAGGGCCTGTTTGACTTCTCATTATCTTGCTCTGGTTTTGTTAGTAATAAATTCACTTAATATCTCTAAGCTGAGCCTGTTTTGGCTGTGATGGTAATTCTCCTAGTCCTTATCTCAAACCATGAACCCTTCGTTAAATTTTCTCTCCACTGTCCAGCTGCAGAGGGGAGTGAGTGAGCAGCTTTGGTGGATGCCTGGCATCCAGTCAGCATCAATCCCCAACGCAGGGTTTGATCACATTTTAGATTCCACGTTTTTTTCACATTTTTTAGAGTCTTGGTAATGTATATAGAGCAATTTTAGAATTGCGCTATATACATTACCAAAAGTGTGCCTGACTCCAAATGTTAACCCAGTGTAGCTAAAGTGGAATCTGGCTGAGGGGCAGAATGGGCTGGGTTTGGAAATGAAGGTGGCAACTAATTTCTATGCATTCCTGCTACCCCTCCCTTAACTCATGGTTGCCCTTGTTTATGTAGACCTAAACAGAACTATGTAGACTTCTTTCCCAAAGAAGCAGCAACGTGATAGCTTGCAGAAAACTCTCGTGCTCTCCAAACAGTTGTTTTCCTTATGTAGTCTCTTATATCTGTAGTTTAGTGACTTTGACTGCCCAGACACGCAAGTAGGACTGCACATGTGTGTAAGATTGTGCCCAGCAGGAGCCCTGCCAAGTAAAGAGCCAGGTAAAGGACCCCCTCTCGTGGAAATGTGGGAGCGGCCGTGTGAGCTTGCATTCAAATGCCTCAGTGTGGAGCAGGGCACCGAGTGATGGAGAGGAGGAGCTGCAGAGCCAAAGCTCAGCCCCCAAACGCAAGTCTCATGGGCCACCCATTGATCCCTGCACACTGCAACTGAAAACCCTCAATCGTGGGCAAATGCTACTCCAGAGAAAACGTCAGCCCCTTCCCAGGGTAGCAATAGGTGGGGGCTTGCTGGATGGGCACCCCGGCCACCTTCATCATGCTGCTTCCTGGGGTGTGCCACCACCCCTGGTGTCACCCTGGCCACCTCAGCCACCCCTGCTCAAGACAATGGATTTTTTTTGGTCCCTGCTCAGAGCAAACGCTATGGATTTAGCCCTTCACAGGGAGGAGCTGATACCAGCCTGTTCTCTCCAGAGTAATTGACTAAAATTAATTAAATGAATACAGATCAATTAGCATTACCATCTTTCTGAAGGCAGCTGTTGTGTGACCTGTCCATGGCTGGGATGTTCTCCACTTCCCTTGGGAAAATAGTGCCTGGGAGTGCATTTCCCCTGCCAGAGTGACCTGAACTGATGTGCTTATTAGGTGAGAGGAAGGGGATTATTTAGAGGCGGCCAGTGCTTAGGCGAAATCGCTCTGGTAGGCTACATAAAGAACTCTAAAACATCCAGTCCTGAAGCAAAGTGAATCTCCTGCAGTGCTTCTGGCAGCCAACAGGGCGTTAAATGCTCCTGGGTGCTACCGCTCATTATTTTTTCCATCACTGTGAATGTGCATCGCTCGTGCAGTTCGAGGATTTGTCCAGCCCTTGTGCAGTTCAAGGATTTGTCCAATGCTTGTGCAGCTCAAGGATTTGTCCAAAACTTGTGCAGTGCAAAGCAGTCACACCGGTGAGGCAGGGGAGAGCTGTGCACAGGTAGGAAGGGGCTGCTGGCTCGCTCCAGGCTGGGGCTGGCTGTGTCGCACCCTCCAGGCTGGTGAGTGTGGCTGCCATGGGACACTTGCCCCGTGAGGGAACGGCAAATGCACCTCAGTGACTGCAAGAGTGTGGCACCTGTTTGTGGTGCAGATGGGCTCCCTGCCCTGCTCGTGGGCCGGTCAATGCAGCTCCACTTGTTGGTTTGAAGTGTTTCGCCCGTGTTCCCCACACGGAGCAAAAATGCAATTTCGTAAAAATAGAAGGAAGGGAGATAAGGGAGCAAGGGATAAAACCCACCCTGGCTGGTTGGTTCTTGGTAGAGACTTGCCCAAGAAATGAGCCAGCTAAACCCAACCCACCGAAATTGTGAAATTTTAAGTCCAGGCTGAGTTGCTGTTTCAGTGTTTGCTGGGGTGCTAGGGGGAAGGGGAACAAAGAGAGATCCTGGAGCTGCTGCTGTCTGGCTCTAGAAAATACTGATCTAAGCACATTCAATGTAGTTTGTTTGTATTTTCCCTAATGTGACTGTATTATATATACAAGGATATACACTATTTTTTAAGAAAACATATCTCTGAGGAGAATTAAAAAAGCATTTACTTAACAAATCATGTTTGTTTCTCAAGTAAGTCTCTGATCTAAGGCAAGGAACCATACATATTTAAACTTGGAAAGTGTTTTTCTATGTATGATTAACACTGATTTCTAATGTATACTGTGTCACTTCTCCAGCTTGCTGCAATCTGCTTCATAACTCATAAAGAAAATTGCAGTGCTCTCTACTGAGCTGTGACAGAGACAAAGGAAATTTTAGAGGACAAATGAAGGATGCTCTTGAAAACCAGGGCTGTTAATTGGTACTCTGCTCTGTATTGATCTCACTCTTCTGCTTCTGAATTTGACTGAGATTCTGTAACCCCAACTCAGGCAGGTTGCCATTAAAGAGTTTTTTCTGCGTTAAACCCTCAGTGGTTCTCATATCCACCTTCTGAAACACCAGAGATGCCCATCCAACATCTTCATTCCATTCCCTGCCATGAAAGCTCAGGAATTTGCCCATCCAGCTGATCTAATAAAAACTAGCCAGCATTCCCTGAAAAAACCCACCCATATGGCTTGCAAAGCATCCCTTAGTCTTTTTGCACTGTTATGCTTCATTCTGCAGAATTGCTGATGGTGTTGTAGCTTCAAGTTTCTCCACATTAATTGCAATGATATTTTTCAGTCTTTTCCTGCCAGCCAAGCTGCTGGCTTTTTATCACATGTGTTCCGGAAAGAAGCAGTGGATTGCTGTCAGCTGGCTCCCGTCTGTTTTGCCATGGAGGGAAGGGTGAGGCACACAACACGGGACTTCTGCAGCGGAGGAGAGAAAAGGTATGGGATACACGGGTTACATAAAAGTAAGAGGTATATAGGGGCTTAAAACCCCAATAACCAAACCCAGGGGCCTCTTTTTGTACAATATTGGACTTGAATGGAGTACAAATTTTTTCTATCCCTGGATTCACTGCTGAGCTGAGACTGACTCTGGACTTCCACCTCCCGGTGCCTCAGTGTCCCCATAGATGAATCAGAGATAAAAATACCAGACTCCTTTATAAAGTGCTTTGGAACCTGCTGATGAAAAGCATCGTTCGTCGTGATGTGACCCTGTGGCAACATAAAAATTATTTCTGTGGAGTGAAAAGGCACTAATATATATGTAACAAATGGATGAAAGGGCAGTCAGACGTAAGTAAAGACCAACAGAGCTCCCACTATCTATGCTGAAAAGAGGCATCACATGCAGCCTGCTGGAGCACAGCCTGTACACCAGATGAGTTACGGATACAGGGACGTGCAGAGGGGTCTTCCAACAGAGACAGAGAAGCCAGTTGATACCTGCAGATAAAGGAAGATCCATGTTGAGGGCTGTCATGCTTCTCCCTAGGAGATGCACAAAGATGCCCACATATGTGACAAAATGCCTTCTTGGTAGCCCCCCAGTTTCTGGAAGGCCGTGGGTGTGTACAGATGGTTTTGTGTGCTGGGCACGTGCAGGGCACCAGCAAATTTCGAACGTGTGGCGATGCTGTGCCCACACATGCAAAAGGCTGTGTTTACTGAGCATCCAGTGGATGCCTGGTCTGCCAGGCAACCAAGAAGATGATCCTGGATGGAAGTAAAAACCTAAAAGTCAAATGCTGACTTGGCATAGTGTCCATGCAAAGGCAACAGGAGCTATCCAGGCACCTTCTCTGTGGCTCCTCTCCTCCTGCACACGCTTGGCTGTCGGTACCTTCTGGGCTCACTTCTCCCCAAGGAAAGTTTTGTTATGTGCGTATGAGTTGCCCACCTGAAAAAACCATGCTATTTTGGGCTTCACAGTCAAGGGAAGAGCTGCATGGCTAAACCTCTGCTGGAGGTTTGGGAGACTTCTGGGCTTCATGAGCTGTTCCCCAGATGAGTGGGCAGAAAGCATTATAGGCAGCGCCATGGCTGTGTGGGCTCATAGTTGCCCCCAGGCAGGTGACCCAGCTCTCACACAGCCCTTTGGCACCACTGCCAGGCCATCACCATGGGCACCCAACCTGCTTGTGAAGGGCATGAACCCTGGTTCCCTCTTTGCCTCTCAGAAGCCTCTGTCATGGCAAAGAGTTGGGTTTTGATTTTGGGGGGAAGGGAAGAGAGCAATTACGCGGTGTGAGGTTATCTCCAGCTCCTTTGCATGGAAGTGCTGTGGGGAGCTCCTTGCAGATCAAAGGAAGAGGGATACATCAGGAAGGGGAGCTTCCCAAAAAACTCTGCAGTCCAGCTCACTGGCAGCAAACACTACACTCGCCTCTTTCCTGGCGGAGTTACAGAGTCCAGCTTTGTTTGGAAGGAGGGTTTGACAGGACTCCTGTGATGGATAGTGTGAAAAGTTTCCAGGGAGCAATTAAAAAGGGGTAAGGGCGGGCAGACTCTTCTAGCATTTTTCCATTACTGTTTGGGTAACTGGAAGAGCCACTTGTGAAGCTCTGAAGCAACAGCAAATTCCTGGAGAGAGACAAGATGCTACAAATATTTTGTTCCTGACAAAAACTGTTCTAAGTTTTGCTCCCTACAAACAAAATGTGAGCAAATGCCAAACCAGTCATCCAAGTAACTGTACAGTTCAGTGCTTGTTTTATGCAGTCTCTTTTGGGCACCTCTTCTAAACAGAGGGTTTTTTTTCAAATCCTCTTCTTTCCCTGTCTAGCTTGACATTTCTTTAGAACATCTTCATACTCGCTTTGTAAGGCAACAAATTCTGCTTCTCTGTTCTATTTTGTCTCTCCCCTTCCCTTGTGTATTCTGTGAAGAGCACAGAAATTTCTTCCACATATTAAGCAGACATTCCCACACCAGTAATTTCTGTTTTGTCTCAGGCAATCCATCAATCATGTGTGATTAAAAGGTAATGCCTGTATGTGGCTTGTATCTCTTTCTACTGAGAAGTTTTTTCTATACCAATATATTGGGCAAGGCAAAGTTCTTCCAGCCATGAACATGAAATGAATGTAAAAAAATTATCCATTTGAACCAGACTTTCAGAAGTTGGTTGAAGGAGCATTAAACACTTACAGGCAAGAAACTGGCAAGATCACTGTTTTGCCATGCAAGCTGAAATTTGATTAATTTGGCAGCTGTTTGACGAGAAATTAGAAGAGAGTTTTGAGAATCATGAGAGGAAATCAGGGAATTTTTTGCTTTTAAAGCTCTTTAAAACTCAGCGGTACTTCTCCTTCCCTGGAGGTTTATGATCATGCAGCAACTTCTGTATTTAATAAAGAAAGAAAGCACAGCAGAAAGACTGAAAATCTTTTCCAGGGGTAGTGGGGCTCAATCTTCATGTGATAACAGACCAGAAAATGTGGTTTCTGGAAATATAGTCCTCAGCATCTTGGTTTGCATAGTCCAAATCCGCAATCATGTATCTTGCTTTATCCAGTGCTGAGGTCTAATTTAGAAGCACTCCACAGTGTCAAGCACTGAACATGGCCTGACTGACACCTCTGGGAATCTCCTTGACCTTCCTTGAGAGGGATCTCTCCGGAGGTTGGACTGCCTGGCCAGAGCGAATTTTAGTTCCCTCCAGTGGTAGGAAGGTAGCCAGTGCATATGAGCGATGAAGAGAAAGTCGCATGGTATGAATCATCTACTTTCCCTGGTGGAAACAGGATGGCTCTAATCAGTGTGTTACAAAAAAACCCAGAGAAACCTCTTTCCTGAAAATGATCAACATATGCCATCTGTGTGACAAGTATAACTCAAGAGCAGTTAATTGAGAGTCAGCCAGCAGTGTTAAGGATGCCTTGGAAGCTTCTTGGTGTTAATGAAAGTTTCACTGGGAATTAAAGACTTTAAAACTGTGCTTTTCTACCACATGTGGGAATGCAAAATTAATGCAGATGCAGTAACCATGGCCCAGTGGAGAGGCTTTGGGCTGAAATTTAGAAAATCTGGTTTCTGTTTCGGGATGTGCTGATTGTGACATGGAAAAATACTTTACATTAGATTTAGGAAAGTTTAATATTTCCGGCAGTACCAAATCCAGTTTTATCCTTCTGTGTTCCCAACCTTTCTGCTCAGTTAGTTTTTCAATTGTTGAGCCTCCAGGGTCAAAGCTTTTTAACCTCCAGTCTGGAAACTACTAACAGTCTGCAAGATATCAGAAGGTGATTTGTGGGAAGTGCCATAATTTAAAAACAAAATTAAATTATTGCCAAAGGAATCATGAACAGTCGGAACGGGGAAAATACAAATACTGAACATCCCTGCAAAATACGGAACATTTGTCTGCAAAGAAAAGCTGCTGTGATAGTGTCTGCACAGAACAGTCTTTTGATTTGTTTCCTAAAAGATGCAAGTTGCTCTGGATCTGAGGAGCATCGCTTTCAATGCATGGCTTTGTCACCATGGTGCCCAAACTGGTGTTTCTCAACCTGTTCTGCCTTTGGAGTCAAAGTTCATTTCACCTCCCCCGACAGCAAATCTGGAGGTGACAGTATGTTCCCTTTCACGCATGAACTCTGTAGTTAAGGCATTAGCTCAAGTTGTAGAAGAATCAAATTCAAACCCCCCATCTGCCCTGAAGGAATGTGAAATGCCATCTCTGACCTTTTGGAAAGTCGTTCTTGCATTCAGGCTCCCAGCAGCTCTCAGCCTCTCCCTCCCACTTCCTATGGAGTATTTCCATCCTTCCTAAGCCAGCTGTGACCTTGGAGCTCACAAGAGAAGGCCCTCGCTTGTGAGGAGGTGGAGTCACCTGAGGTCCAGTGTTTGCTTAAATTAAAACCTCAGCATTTTAGTAACGTGTTTGCTACCAAGGCTCTAAAGAAAGGCAGAGCACTGAAATGGGGAGCCAAGGCATGAAGTGAACAGGGACAACCACTTACGGAAGTGATAAACAAATATTTTTTACTTGAAGCCTTTATTGCAAGTGAAGAAAATGTATTTCCTGTATTTCAGTTTCTTCATTTAGCTTGCTCAACCACTTGTTCATTAGAACTGAGAAATTAATTACAGCTTAAAAGATCTGTAAATTTCTTTTTCCTACCCACCAGTCTGTGAAACAACTGAGACATCAGGACTAGGGTTTACTCATTGCAGGCTGTTTAAGCACTAATTAGCTTATTTTATAAGCATCAGTTTTCTTTGTATAATAATACAGTCAATTTTAAATATGCAGTGAGTTTTGACATCTTCTTCTTTTTTCATATCCAAATAATTTGATATGACTTTATTTGATAATGGAAAGCAATGCTGCCTTTTGGTATGTTATTACAGCCTAATTTCTATCCAAAGGCAATTCAGCATAACTACTAAGAGAAAAATGAATTACCTAGTAAGTACAAAATATAATTTGCCCTTTTCTAATATAATAAAAGGTAAACATTAAACATTTAAAAGGTAAAAGCATATGCATTTTAATAAAAATGCCAGTTGTTTGAGTATTTGAGCATATACATATCACATTCTGAGTTAGCAAAACAAGAACGTATGAAATACAGAAAAAGTCTTCAGGTGCTGTGGAGGAAATCTTAGTGGTTACCAACTACTAAGCATCAACTGCTCTTCGGAGAAATGATTAAATACTAATTCAAAACAAGAATAAAACCTGATAACATTAGCCAAGGTCACTTGCTTTCTCCTTTAAGTGACAGTTAAAATAGATTGTTTAGATCCCACACATATGAATCACTCCACCCAAGCTCATTTTTCACAACAGGAGGTAGTGAGTTTTCGTGCCTCTGCGGTTGAAAGGGAGGAGGAAGGAGGGAGGCTGCTAACCCTGTCACTGCTGGCTGCTCTTTCACTTCACCTCCGCTCACTCCCAGCCCTCCCTCACAAGCAACTTCCAGAAAATGCCCTTGTCTCACCTTGCTCTCTATTGCCTTTCCCAGGAGCAAGGCACTTCTGTTTTCTGCCTGGCCTTTCACCTCTCCAAACACCCATCTCTCTGCCCTTGTCCCATTTATGTTCCCCATAGATCTCTGGTGATGGGGAGGTACATCCGAAATGATCAGATAGGTCTGACCACAAATGCTTGGAGGAGCCCGAGATGTCCATGGAGTGTCAAGTCGCAACAGGTCAGATTTCTAGGACATGCAGGAAATGGGGACCTATTGCATCTGAAGGGAGAAAAGCAGAGAGATGGGGTTTGGCATCCTGGGAAGTTAGGAGATGAAAAGTAAAGCAGCCTTGATACATTGGTTCACCCCAGGGAAAGAGGCTATTTACTAGGGTGCTCCTTACCTGGGATTTATGCACTTCTTCTCTCCTCTCTGTCTGACTCTCAGAGTCACTCCATCATTGCACATCCTGCCCACATTTTGTACTAAACCGGCCCAGCCCAAATGCAGCATAACTCCCCTGGATGCCTGTGGGAGAGTTTCAAAATCCCACCAAACCACTCACTGCAATTATACCTCCTTCCAGGAATAGGAAGTGAGCTCTGGGGCATTTCCAAGGGCAGCCACATCCTTCTGCCAGTATGCTGCTGGGCATGCAGGTTACCAAATTCCCTGATGCCAGCTGTTGCCTTGGAATTATTCCAAGACTGTATGCCATTGCTTTTGGGTTGTGTTTTTTTTGGTTTGGTTTTGTGTTGTTTTTGTTTGTTTGTTTGTTTGGTTTGGTTTTTTCCAAAATAAACATGCTGAGTGTAGCATGCTGGCAGCCATTAATATTCAGATCAAATACCACTGTGTGATGCACTGCCCAGGGTATAAAGAGAAACAGGAGATGACATTGGGTGCTGCTAAAACTTGTTATCTACTGCTTAGCTCCTCTGCAAGTCTGATGGCAGAGAACTGACTCAAGACAGGTTTGTCTGCCTTGACTGAAAGGCATAACTGCAGGATTGTAAAGCCTTGTGACTGTGCATATTCTGGGAGTTTAATGCAGAGAAAAGCAGGATTTGCACCCACGTGAAACTGCTTTGAATCTAGGCTTAGGGCATTTTCTGTGAGAAAAGAGTTGATATTCCTTCCTCCTTAATTGTCATGAAAATGAGTCACAACTTAATTCCGGACCATTTTCTATGCCAGATGAACAGTACAGAGATTCTTTGTTCAGATATCTGAAATGATAAAAACAATGCAAAGATGAGAACATCAAATTCCAGTGCTCAAATCACAGAGATTCTCCTTCCCTCAGTTGGTATCTGAAATGTCTGCATTTTTTCAAGTGTGAAATTAATGAAAGAAATTGTGAGCATCTCTCCTTCTGAGATGTGCATGATTTCATGGCAAGTGCTTCATGCATATTTTTGACTTGCCTCTGAGCCTTGCCCAATCACAAAGTTCACTACACTGGAAACTATTTCTCTGTGCAATCAAACGTGGTTAAGTCTAAATTCTGAGGGTAAAGGCTCTAACCCGGATTTGTAAAATGATTTGTAAATGTGATTAAAACCAGCCTAGCTTTTCATGGTAAATTATTAAAATTATGCATCTGACAGAGATATTAACCTGAGCACTGCCAGTGATTGCATTGCTGTATTCAGCAGCCTCCTCTGTCTTTTGTTAGAACAATAGGAGCACAGTCTTACATTTGACAGTGTCCCACATAGGGTATATGTGGGACACAGCCCGATGAGCACTGCATTAGATTCGTGATTCCATACTGTCCTTAATAAAGCTGCCCTACTTTCCTCGTTGCTGTGATTTTCTAATATTAGAAGTGCTGAGTGATATCACATAGCCTTATTAATGTCAAAAAAAGTATTCTGCTATTACTGGGAGATCCTCATTCATCTGCTTTTGGTCATTTGTCCTACACTGAAAGGTGGTGTGTCCTTAAGCATTAGAAAGGCATGTATACAGCTGGAACATTATCCTGTGCATTATAGGTGAGACATGGGACGACTGGAAGTTCCCTGCCATAGCCTTCACTCAGATGAGAAATTATGAAGTCCTTTCATGACGGTTTATTTAATAAACCATAGCTGCTGCACCAGTTTCTGAAATGCTAAGTATCAATTTTATTCCTAATGATTAATGCCTGAAGCCTGATGATGATATATATAGTTATCTGAGGTATTAAAATACTTTTGAAGAAACATTCTTCTCTTAAATAAAGTTCCTTTGAAGGACATATTTTAATTTCAAGATGAAGATTAAGCCTTGCTAAATATTAACAGGGAATTCTGGTGCGGAAATTTTATCTGTTTATCTTGAGTTGGGAGTCAGTCTCTAGCAGTTATGATTTCAAAGACCATCTCAAAAATATAACCTCATTAAAATAGGTGCCCAGTTGCCTGCCTCAGTTTGCAGATTTCATGAGAGTCACTCTCTCCTATTCATTTTGATGGTGATGATTCAGGCCCGGATACCAGAAATCATTTTACTGTGTTCGTTTGGGCACACCAGGGCAGGACCTGTTCTGAATGACAGCAGACATAGGGCAAGGCAGAAAGAGGAAGGGGAAGCAATTAAGCCTGATTTCAAGAAGGAAGTCTGCAGCTTTGAAAAAGCCAAGAAATACTTTTGGCTCTTAGGAGGGAGAGAATTAAAAAAACATCTGATGGTTTCTTTGTTATCAGGAAACTGGTGCTACAAGTTTCTGATCCCCTGAAACACTTGACAGCATACTCCCCTGACCCCATTGTGGATGGGGACCCGAGGCACCCCAGGAATGGACAGGCTTTCCTCCTCCAACCAGCAGACATTGCTGCTTTTCTGAGGATAACACTCAACTTCTTCCCTGCAGACAGTGCAAAGGTTCAATATTTGCCTGGATTGGAGAAAGAACCTCCAGAAATAACAAAAAAGACTGGATTTGCTATTGAAGATAAAGGAGAAATCGCAAAGAGCCAGGAGCCTAGAAACTGGACTGGACTGAATTTACCCTTTGTGTAATTAAACAAGACACGATTGGCCATTACTGATTTAATGAAGCAAGGTCACAGAGCAGGTAATGCAGGCCAGACTTCAACACAATCATCAGTACAGTTGGCAAATCTAAGGCCTGAGATTTAACAGTGTTACTGTCCTAAAGAGCATGATTTTAAGGCAGCAGTAGCTGTGCAGAGGCACATCAATATCTGAAAATGCCTGAAAGCAAACTGAGCTAACCTTGCTTGTGCTACAGTGCTAGCGTGAACCTAGCTAATGGGTTTTCTCTATTTTTTTTTCTTAACACATAGAAAAGAAAGACTGATTAACTTGCATTTATTTTTTCAGATTAAAAATAATCACAGTACCAATCCACAGCTCCAATTACTTGTGCCATAAATTCAATATTGAAATGGAAACAAATGAGGAAAGCTGCCCATGATCATAGAATCATACTTCAGGCTGGCGGAGAGCTCAGTAGATAATGCAGTAAATACCACTACCTCAGTACATTTCCCTTCCTAGCAGGGAAAGAGAAGGCTGGCATTTCATTGTGTCCAAGAAGCTAACAAATCCAGACTTTTGGACAGATTATAGGAAAAGTGCAAGTTTCTGTACTGAATATCATTCAAATATCTATATGTAAAGACCAGCAGCCGGACACAAGCCTGCATTAGGTGAGAGCACTCTCCAGAGGCAATTAGCTGGGTTCATCTATTTCCAAGAAAGAGATGCACCTGGGATTCAGTATCTTTCTAGTATGCACAGGATATGGGTTTGTTTCAACAAGTAGACAGATATTCCTTCCTACTCTACCTGAATCACTGAGCCTTTATTAAATAGCAGCAGGTTTTCCATTGTGAAATGGAGCTGGTTTGCAATATCCTGGAAGGCTGTACAAGTCTGCAGTATTTAGCATATCCGACAATTAAAAATTATTCATGCAACAGATATATTTTCCTTTAAAACCTGTTCCACAGCTCTCTCCATTAAGGTTTCTTGCAAGTCACATTGAAATCCCAACTGCTTTCTGAGACAGGACAGTTGAGGAGGGAGGCGACTGATTCCAGCATGGAGCAGTCTTGAGTTACACTCCTTGACCACTTTTCTTAGAGCGCAAGGGCTCTTTATGCCAGTGTGTAGGAAATCGAGCAAGGCAGGCTGGAAAATGGCATGGCTGAGCGCAGATCTGCCCCTCAAACTGAGGAGTACGAAAGAAATGCATAGGCAGTGGAAGCAGTGACAGGCGACCTGGCGGAAGAGTTCAGGGTTATGGTTTGAATGTGTAGGGATGGTGTCAGGAAAGCCACGGCAAAGCTGGAACAGGACTTGGAAAGGGATGTGAAGAATAACAAGAAGGGATTCTATAAGTACTTAGGCCAGAAAATAAAGGCTGAGGAGAGTGTACCCCCCTCAGAAGCAAGAGGGGTGAACTGGTGGCAACTGATATGGAGAAGGCTGAGGTACTCAATTAATTCTTTACCTCAGCCTTCATTGGCAGTCAGGCTTCCTGCTTCTCTCAAGTCCTGATCCTCTGGGTGGGTGTGGGGGAAGTGAAGTCCCTTCCACTAAAAGCAAGGAGCAGACTCAGGATCACTTGATGAAGCTGAATAATCACAAATCTATGGGATTGGATGAAATGCATCCCAAGGTCCTGTGGGAACTGACTGCTGTCATTCTCCATCACATCTGAAAGGTCATGGCAGTCAGATGAAGTTCCTGGTAACTGGATAAAGGGAAACATCGCTCCCGTTTTTAAAGAGGTGAGAAAGGAGGATCTAGGAAATGACAGAGTGCTGACCCTCACCCTTGTGCATGGGAAGACCAAGGAGCAGATTCTCCTAGAAGATATGCTAAGGTGTATGGTGCGGGTCCAGAGGAGGCCATAAAGAGGATGAGAGGGCTGGAGCACCTCTCCTCTGAAGACAGACTGAGAGAGCTGGGGTTGTTCAGCCTGGAGAAGAGAAGGCTTCA
Source organism: Melanocharis versteri (assembly GCA_013397845.1). Classification (NCBI taxonomy): domain Eukaryota; kingdom Metazoa; phylum Chordata; class Aves; order Passeriformes; family Melanocharitidae; genus Melanocharis; species Melanocharis versteri. Next base: position 291,989 of record VZTG01010071.1, on the reverse strand, counting down.
GTGAGACCTCTTTGCAGCCTTCTGTTGCATTGAGGGGGTTTATAAAAGGGAGGGAGAGGGACTTTTTGTGTGGGCAGATAGTGACAGCAAAAGGGGCAATGGTTTTAAATTTAAAGAGGGCTGGTTTAGATTAGATATCAGGAAAAAATTCTTTACTATTAGGGTGGTGAAGCGCTGGAACAGGTTGCCCAGGGAAGTTGCGGCTGCCCCATCCCTGGAAGTGCTCAAGGCCAGGTTGAATGCGGCTTTGAGCAGCCTGATCCAGTGGAAAGTATTCCTGCCCATGGCAGGGGGGTTGGAGCTAGATTCCCTTTAAGGTGCCTTCCAACCCAAAACATTTTATGATTCCATGACTTTATGATAAAACGGGGCTTTCTAAGAAACTGAGCCCTTTCAAATCCTACCCTACAGGGCCAGTCTTAGAAGTCTAGGAATCACAACACATGCTTGCTTTCATCTACTCCCACACGACTTATAAAGTGATGATTCTCTGCTATTTTCATCCCAAAGTAACATCTCGGATGCCCTGCAAGCAATGTGCAATGTAATATTGCTAAAATAATAACCATTTTGGCCGCATATTACAGCTATTTGCACAGCACTTAACGAGTGTGATATGACACGAACTACTGCTTAGGCTCAAAACCGTTTTTCAGAATTAAGAATTTCTATATGACTCATTCCCACTGTAGTTTTTTTTTTCCCCAGTCAAGCACTAATATGACAATCCCCTTCTCCATGGCTCTACTTACACAGTTCAACAAGCACAGATTTGCTAAGGTAGCTTTAGCTACTGCTGCCCAGTCCATGGAATATGTCCAGGGTCTCCGGAGGCGTGGAAGAAGCCCTAGCAGCCTCAAACAGCCAAGGCACAGAAAGTTAAATTTCTTGTGGGCAGGAATCCTGCCTCCTCTGCAGACCTAGTACCTGGCACTGTGCTCTAGGTCTGTCTCAGGAATGCTGAAGGCATGAGGTTTGCTGAAGGCGTGTCAGGGATTTCATAAGCAGGTGCATGCAACACCTCTGATGATGCAGTGGTTGCATGTCTCCTGGCTCCTGCATACACCCATGTTTCTGTCAGGAGGGAATGACTGACGTGAGCTTCAAGCACATATTACACCATCACGAGTCCTGGTTGCACCCTTGTAGCTGCATGTCTATTCCCTGCTTTCATCAGGTGATCCCATGTACATCTCTGCTAACAGGTTCTCCACCTGCTTTCTCATGTTACTGAACTGTGATCGATAGGAGCTTAGGCAAGCCAGCCAGACCAGAACCGTAAGTGTATGCCAGCTGAGTGTCCCATTTTGGGTGCCTAGTTGTCCTCAAGCACCCAAAAAGACCCAACACAGAACAACAGAGAACCTTGTCCTCATTTTCTCTGAGCCTTAGTTTCTCCACATGCACAGTGAGAACACATGCATTTGTCTTCATAGGATGTCACAGATTATCAAAGAGTGGAAATTGTACTTGTTTAGGTCCTCCTCTGTGGCTTAGGGAACAGGGCAGCAATGCATTCACAACTATCTTGTTAGTGATGTAGTTTCTTAAAGCCTTGGTAGCTTTCTTGCAGCCCAACCACACTTTGCATTACACGTCTTCGAAAGAAAGGCTCTGGAAAGTGGGAAGGGATAAACATAGAAACTGTACTGGCAGGATCAGAGGGCCCAGGCATAGTCACAATTCCCACTGATTAGAACAGAAGAGCGCTGAATGTGCCATGAACCCTTTGCTAGCAATGTGGTCTACTCTAGTTTTCTCTGTTGCATGTTGGACCATTTAATACTACAAATGTAAAAGCAATTTCTGCCTTCAGAACTCAGAGCGAGAACTTCTGTGGATTGTCTCAGTGGAAATGCATTCAAGGAGACGCTAAAACAAACTTTCTCTTCACAAGAACAAATTCCTGTCAGTTTGGGAAACTGCCAGTTGTGTGGCATTAGATGTAAAAAAGGACTTGAGCAACTCATCTCAGACATCCTTTCTCGTGCTGCACATTAAAGCTGTGGATGAGTCAGTACAGCTGAGTAGGAGAACCAGACAGGCTTGAATCACCACTTTTTCCGCATCTCTGAAGCAATACTATTTCCATGCAAAGAATTTCAACCTCAGAGTTATAAAAGAAGCCCAGTAGTGGTGATCACTAACCTCATACCCCAGAAGGAATTGACTGGTTAATGAAAATTCACAGCTGTTTCATGTTTAAAGACACTGATCTATGCAAAAGGAAATGAGCTAATTAATCTTAAAATCCTGGAAACTGAGAAGCATCTGGAGAGACAGCAAGCTCCATTTCAGGGTTTCTCTGAAGCTATGTCTTATTCAGCTTTTTCCCTTCTTGTTCAGATGGATGTTTGAGAGGTTTGAGAAACACAGCTGAGGAGTCTGACTGAATGAATGTTTAAAAATCTGAAAAAGAACAGATCTTTAAGTACAGACAGGTAAAAAAGAAGCAGTGTGGGATCCTGGCACTCCATCAGGTGGACCTTATCTTTGTGTTGAGTTGAGCAGGCTCTAGAACTGAAAGCTTTGCAATATGTGGGAAGATGCCTTCACACATTTGGAAAGTAAATGGAGGATGCTTATTGACTAAGTGCTGTCTGTATGTGGGAGACAACCAACTTTCTGCGTTTTACTTATGCTAACAGATAATGTTTATTTCCATATAATATATGCTTGATTGATTTCTTATACCTTTTATTTATCCTCCTATATCTAGTACTTTCAACCAAATAGCTACTTTAATAATAATAAAACTAAATACAAAAGCTAAATAAAACATTTTTTAGGTAATTAAGACAGTTTTGAATTTTTGCAAACAATTGTATGAGAATTCTGTAGAGTTGCTGTTGAGCTGGGATTTCTCACAAAAAGTTGGTAATACACCTGTTATGTCCATTGTACAGTATAATGACCCAGAGCCACAAAACTCAGCTGAAATAAGTAAAATGAATAGAATTGTGACTGCAACACTTTTATTAGTTTCTTGCAGGATTCATTACAGAACTTAGAAACAGAGAAAGGATGTATGAGATTTTTATGGTTTTGTTTGTTTTTCCTGTGTGCAACTTTATTCTAATAACTTAATTCTGTTTTCAGAAAAAAAATCAAGAAAGAGCAAAGTCACTGTCTCTGTGAGAGAAGTCTGTGTGTGTGTGTGTGTCTTCCTTGAAGGAAGCTTTAGCAACCTTCAGAACAAAATGCTGGCTCTCTTGACAAGATTGACATGTTCAGAAGTGTATACGTATAACATACAAAGTATGAGAGGCTTTGTAGTTCAATACACTGAACCCAGGGAGCCTCGGTCCTGGTTAGATAGGACCTTCAACGTGAGGCACTTTGTTGTTGTCTTAATCTCTTTCGTTTTGCACAAAAAAAAAATCTTGCCCAAATTTCTGATTTCAAGTCAGAAGTAACTGGCAGCATTAGTGATGTGGATTTGAGCAAAGGCTTTGCTTTCACTCATGTTTGCAGTTGCCTACAGCATAGTGAGGACATGGTCTGCATTCCTGAAAGGCCAGTTGTCCTTCACTGGCTTCCCTCAGTCCTTCTGGGTGCTTATGAGGACAGGCAGGCATGGCAATAGGTGGCCCTATTTCACACAATTGATCGAGAAAGATTTGACCCCGCTCCAATACAAACAGTCTGCAGTATGTCCCCAAATGTCCCTGCGAAAAATGAGGGGGAACACAGTGCTGCTGCTGCAGATGTGATAATTCAGGTTGCTCACAGGCTGACTTGGCTGCTGGCGTGCTGAGGGCAAGGTGCCAACTGCATCTGCCCAGCTTAACTCTGCAAAGTTATGTTAACCTAACTGGAGAAAAGAAATTAAAAAGTAAAGCAAGGAAAAATTCTTTTTAGAAAAACAGTGAACAGAGCAGAATGTAATAATTTCATTGCCTAGTCCTCAGTTCCCAGTTTGAATGCATTACTGAATATTTCCCAAAACAGGGACCTTACATAGAACTTCATAAAGTGGCTTGTGCCTACTAAAATAATAAAAGCAATACATTGACTAAACAGGCACATAGCATCTACTTATCTTCAACCTTCACATATTTAGCCTATTCCTGTAACCTGGCTACTTTTCCGGGTTTTTTTATTATGCACAGACAAGCAATTAAGAAGATATTCCAAATTCTCATCCTGGGAACAAACCCTATCAGCAGGTTTGAATGTCTGATGGAGAGCCCAAAAGCAATCTTTGTATTTTAAAGAAAGGTAATATCCTTGTGGTTCTCTGACAAATATATCTGGATTGTATTTCAATTGTCAGAAGCCAAAGGGTATCCATCTTCTTCACTTCAGTGGTAATAGTCCAAGGAAAGCAAAGCATGTTTAACCTGCATCAAGCCTTCCAGTGTCTCTGCTTTTTGTAATAAAGAAGTGTTTGCTGTGAGATGGTGGCAGGAAAAAAACCCCACCCCACCTCTTTACAGAGTATGAGAGAAGAGTGCTGGCTTCCAAGCCTAGTTTTTTTTGAACACTGGTGGATTATGTTTCCAACATTGTCCCTGGCACATTTCCACAAGTCTCATATAAGAAAAGTTTTTAATTTCTTTTGTCTTTTCTTACACTTTCCTTTTCCCTTTACTTTCTTCTTACTCCTTCCTCCCTTTCCTTCCTTCCCCTTCTCTTCCTTTCTCCTAGGAACTGGTAAAGAAGACAATACGTGAAAAAACGTCTTTATTCTTATCCTCTAATTGAAAGCAGGATGTTTTGTAGTTTTTCTTTTAGAGAGTCAGGCAGCGAGGTAACTCTGTGGCACTCACAGGAGCTGCTCTGCTCTCAGGCTGGCTGATCCATGCGCAGAGCAGGGCAGAGATTCGCCTCTGTGGGAACGAGGTCTGCACAGACCTGCGTGAGGCCAATGGGCACCGCAGCCCCCGCCTGCTCCCAGCCCCACCTGGCGGCCTCCAGGTTGACAGGAGAGAGGTTCTGGAGGGCCAGCGTTCAGCCCAGACAGGGGCAAAGGGGGGATGGGCAGGAGCTGGCACGGAGCACTGCAGTGGTGCAGGTAAGTTTTCTCTTCTGGAAAGGGAGTCTTTACAAGGGCATGTAGTCATAGGACAAGGGGCAATGGTTTTAAATTGAGAGAAGGTGGGTTTAGATTCGACATTAGGAAGAAATTCTTCACTATGAGAGTGGTGAGGCACTGGTAGAGGTTGCTCAGAGAAGCTGTGGCTGTCCCATCTTTGGAGGTGTTCAAGGCCAGGTTGGATGGGGCTTTGAGAAACCTGATGTGGTAGAAGGTGTCCCTACCCATGACAGGGGGGCTGGAGCTAGATGCTCTTTAAGGTCCTTTCCAACCAAAGCCATTCTATGATTTTACAATTCTATGATTTGATGTGTTGCATGCCATGCACCTGCTTATGAAATCCCTGCCATGCCCTCAGCAAACCAGGCATTCCTGAGACAGACCCAGAGCACAGCACCAAGTATTGGGTCTGCAAGGCAGGCATGATTCTTGCCCACAAGAAATTTAACTTTATGTGTCTGGTCTGTTTACTGCCCTGCCTGGGCTTCTCCCAGGCCTCCAGAGACCCTAGACAAATGCTGTGGACTGAGCAACAGTAGCTAAAGCTTCCTAAGCCGCCTTAGCAAATCCGTGGTTTCTGAACTATGTAAGCAGGCCCATGGAGAAGGGGATTGTTATATTGATGCTTTGCTGGGAGAAAAAGGGAGAACCGATGTCCCAGCAAAGCTGCAGAGTCTTGATATTTGTAAGGGGAGTGAATGAACAACAGTCCAGTGTGGGATGGGTGGCGGAGATATTGGCTGGGCATCCCGGGCGAGTGGATGTGGCGAGAAGTGCAGGTGGTGGAGCTGGATTCCGACCCCAAGCACGGCAGCTGTCGGCGTTCAGGGCAGCCCACCTCGTGCTCTGGGACATCTCTGTTCGGGAGGACCGTCCCAGGAGGAGACGGACCGCAGGGCTATGGACCCGACCAGCTCACGCCAGTCTGCCGCTGTGGCTCTCCCAGCCCTCCTGTGCCTGCACTGGGGAGTGAGTCCGACGACTCCCCATCACCACGACCCCTCAGAGGCTCTTCCGCGCGGGAAGAGGTGGGGGCAGGAGGGAAGTCTCCGGAGATGCCCCGAAACCGACCCGCCAGGCGGGCGGCGAACCCCGGCGGTGCCGCGGAGCTCACCTGCGGGCGGCGTCCGACCCACCGCGCCCCCGCAGCCCGGGCCGCGCTGGGCGCTC
>VZTG01010071.1:204391-285767 GCA_013397845.1 Melanocharis versteri | reverse complement strand
CCTCTCCCCGCTGAGAGAAGGAGGGAGCGCCTCGCCTGGCCGTGCCACCCGCCTCGCCGCCGCCATGCTGCCCGGGGTGGGGGTGTTCGGCACCGGGCTGACGGCGCGGGTGATCGTGCCGCTGCTGAAGGCGGAGGGCTTCGCCGTGAAGGCGCTGTGGGGCCGCACGCCCGAGGAGGCGGAGGAGCTGGCCAAGGAGATGAGCGTCCCCTTCTACACCAGCCGCATCGACGAGGTGCTGCTGCACCAGGACGTCGACCTGGTCTGCGTCAACCTGCCGCCGCCGCTCACCCGGCAGGTCGCCGTCAAGACCCTGGGTGAGTGCGGGCGGCCGGGGGGCGACCCCGCCTCGGGCTCGGGATTCGCGCTCGCCTCGGGCTGAATGGAATTGAGCCCCTCCCTCAGCGCGGAGTTTTCCCTTCGCTTTACTCTTCGCCCCTCTTCCCCGTTCCCCGTGTCCCCGGAGAGGGGCTGGCTGAGCCGCGGGTGCAGGCCGGGGACCGGCGGGGCGCGGGGGACGGCGCTGCGGCAGCGCGGTGTGACATCCCGTATCGCCGGTCCCCGCCGGCGTGCTCCCTCGGCACCGGTGACCCGCCCCTCCGGGATGCTCGGGCAAGCCTGGGCAGGGCCGGGCCTGGCACCCGAGGGTGCGGGAGGAGGGAGCAGGTGTCATCCGTGTCGTGGTAAGAACGAGAGAGTCGTAGTAAAAGGGAGGAAATAGTCATCCCGCCCGCCCGTTCCCATCCGCGCCTGGCAGGGGAGCGGGGATCCGAGCATCGCGCCCGCCCCGGGGCACCCGCGCTGCTCGTGGGTGCGGGTGTCCGCGCTGCCCCCGGCCCCGGGACCCCGGCTGCGAACCAGAGAGGGAGGCAGGAAGCGGTGACAGCGGAGGAAACGCTGTTGCAGCCGAGGCTTAGCGAAGCTCACGTACAAAGGGAAGGAGGGACTGAAAAAGTAGGCATGCACTGTGGTGAGCTGCTCTGGTTTCAGGCGTGCAGAAGCGGGCCGCATCTCGCTTTCTCCCGTGTGAGCGCAAGTCTGGGCTTTACTCTGCCAGCTTCGTGATCTCTGGTGCTCGGACACTGGCTTTCCTATGGATTTTAGTGGAAGCACCCTCTGCAGTAAAGGAGTCTTAATTTGTCCCCGCAAATATAGGTGACAAAAGGTGAAAATGAAAGGAAGACGCTGCGAGATGTCATCGCAGAGAGCGTGGAGGTTTATGAGCCAGGGTGGCTGGTTCGGCTCTGGAGCTGTGGCTAAGGAGGCTGATTGCTATCGCTCTCGGCCTCATAAATGTGTGTGGCGTGTTGTAGTGTTACATTGCTACTAGCATACTCATTAGAATTAGTCACCATTCAAATGCTGCTAAGATCGCAGCCAGCTAGTGTTTTCAACGTTTAAAATTAAGCAATTAAGGAAATTAAGTCAGTACCCAAAGAAAAAATCCTGTCTCCAGTACAGTGTAGGCATTTGTCTGGAATCTTTGCTCAGTGTTACTTTCTGTACTTGGAAATGCTTGTTGAGTCAGAACATTTGCTTTTCTGTTATAATACACTTTCGACTTTTTCCTGAAGATGCTACACTTGCACCAGAAGCCTGACTTGCTCGCCAGAATGATGTGTGAATGAATTTGTAATGTGGAAGTACATATCCCACAAGACATATATAAAGGACAGTATAAGGTAACAAGGTTTCATGTTTGACACACATTAATTTGGCGACAATTGTGTCAGTTTTCCTGTGACACGCTCTTCCTGCAGGTGTTGCACATGGAAGTGTCCCAGCTTGCCTGTGCTCTTAGAGGTAGAGTCCCGTGAGGTTTCAGGCGGACACAAGGCATCTGGTAGAAGAACAAAATTTCTGAAATAATAAAGAAACACAATTGGTGTGCTTTTTCTCAGAGGGCCAGACACATGTCTAGCATAATAAAGTAGTAATGTTTTGTACTTCTCTGAATATTTGCAGATAAAGAAGAAAAAAAAGTCTGTTCTCAAACATAAGCTGAATTTATGAATGGTTCTATGAATTGATGTAGCTCAACAGACCAGAGCAGGAAAAAAGGTGTTTTCTCCCTGTTTATTAGCACGGCACCATTCTTGGTTCCCTTCTACCTCTCATTAAAGGGTTTCCTCCTTTTCACCAGCAGTCATTATTTGTATGTTTTAGGGGTAACAAAGTTTGTGTAAAAATGCATGGAATGGTCATTAAACAAGGATTAAACGTGTTACTAGGCAATAATGTGCAACATCTGATAATTTTTTTTAGTGTTTTACTTAAAAGATTCTTATAGAAATATATCTTGGTCTACAAATAACACCTCTCACAGTTATTTCAGAGGTAAATTTTCTTAATTTTTTTTCTTAATACAGACGTTGGGTCTATAACAATGGAAATTCTTGCATGATCTTATAGGTGCAAACAGGGAGCTAGAGCAGCAGTTCCCAAGCTGCTGAGAGGAATATCTCTCTGCTGGCAGCTCTGTCTCCTGGTCCTGCTTACCCTTCATGGCTTGGGAACTGCTGTGCCCTAGAGTGATTTTCCTTTAATCAATGAATTTTCTGGTTTGTGGGAGAGAGTGCAATTCAAGTGGGAAGTTCAGAAGGCTGTGGTAAACAGGGGCAAGGTTGTTTAGACTGAGGAAAGCAAAAGATGGAAAAACATTCTTTACTCTTGAAATTTCACACAAAAAATATTATGTAGCAGCTAGATATAGGACATAGGTGGGGATACCAGAGGTTTTACAGATGGAGACTTCAGGAGGTCTAAACATGGTGTCCTGCATTGCAGTAGAAGAGGTTGGGGAAATCATGAGTTACTTGTTAATAACATGCATGTCTGGCTTCTCTATCACAGGATGCAGATCTGGCCTGGGAAGAGTCAGGGACCAACTTTTCTTTGGTACCCGTGTTTTATTTTAAATGGTCTTGTTTCCCAAAGCTGCGTTCTCATTTAGTGAAATTTCATTATTAAAAAGTAAAAGCTCAAGGAAGCAGTTGGTGGTGTTTCCATCGCCCATCTAGACCTGTGTTTACACTGTGAGTTTGCAGCACATTAAGTCACTCTGGCCTATTTCTGATGCAGACTCCAGAGGTGAAGGTGGGGTGAAGCAGGTGTCCCTGCAGCTGTGTTTCACTCTGGCCACTCAGCGGGGAGGACTCAGTTTTGTTTTCACTGATGCACCTGACATGTAGCTGTATTGCTGCTGGAAGTCTGGTTTTGGCACAGTGGCCCATCAACAGTTGTTGTTACAGACATTTATCAATACATGCCCCAGCTGAGGGAGTCCCCAAACTGTGGCTTCCTGGCAGCTGTTGAGGGGAGAAAATGGCAGAAATAAAGCTTCCAACTTGACCTCTTAGCTTTTCCTCTAAACCTCTGCTGCCCATCTCTGTTAGAAATAGGTTCCTGAGCTGCATCTGACTCTATGGTAATTTTCTTAGGAGTAAGATCAATGTTGGGCAAGTCTTTGGAGCAGACTGAAATCAAGCGAGAATTTGAAACCAGGCTGATTTGAACAGTGACCAAAAGCACAAATAAAACCCGTGATGCTTTATACGAAATATGCTGATGGCCTCTGTCACTTCTGGATAAAAGGAATCAAATTCCTTGTTTAGTTCTACAAAATGGGCCTGATTGACCCTTTCCCTTTCTTGCCACCAATCTGTCCTGCTCACTTAGGAGCTTTTTTTATTATTGCTTTGTATTTTCTCCCTGGAGCATAATACAAAACTGATGTCCTGTCTGACTTACTGCTTGGTGGTCAAAAAAGATCAATGGGTGAATATTTAGGTAAGCATTGAGAACGATCCTGGTGTTGAATAGGGGTGGTTTCCCTTCTCACTGAACTGAAACATTCGGTGTGTTTGCTAGAAGTTGTCCTCTTTTCCCTTGCCCACATGTTTCAGCAGTACAGCCGTGTCCCGGCCGGATCAGGCAGGGGAGATGTGTTTGCATACAGGGATGAAATATGTCACCTATGGAGTGCATATTTGTGCCCAGCATCAGAGGGGCTGCTAGTACAGATGATATGATATGACCCTGCACCTAGTTCAAAACTGTCAGCACATGACTTTTCCCAGTGTAATCGCCTCTCAGTCAATTAGATACGACATTCTTCAGATCCTGACTGAAACATTTACTTTGTGTGACTGAGTAGCTGCCACATCAGGTGCAGTGATTTACTGCGTGTGGTTCTGAGAAGACCTTGGTGACATTTCATCTTGAAGGCACAGATGTTTTTACGTGCCTGGTCCTGTTGGTGTTTGCATCAAGTCAGCTTGGCTAAAGAGAACTGATTTCTGAGTTCCACATAAGTGTTTCTGGGGAGCAAATGTTTTGCTTTTGAGAAGACTCAAGTACCAGATGTTTAGCGTATCTCTGGAGATGTTATCCTTGATTCTATTTACAGTTGTTTTGCTTACTCTTTCATCCCAAGTTAAGGACAGGAACACTGAGCTGTGTGTTGAATATTTACTGCACGTGTTCACAGCCATGTCTACGTAGTATTAGTTTTTAAAATGTTTCTGTTGTAGTAGTGCATGGTAGGAGTCCATTCTGCCTGGGGACTACACAGAGTATGACTTTCCCAGCCCTCCAGGAGCTGCTCCTCTTAAGGAGCACTTAAAGTGTTCTGGTGATTGGTGGTTCTTCCATACTTGATCGCAGTCATGAGGGAGCATCTTTATTTAGAGAGCAACATAAATAGTACTGCTCAGATCCTTACCATCCCACCCCTTCAGAGGAAGCACTGGCACCGCACAGGCGTGCAATAGAGGCCTGCTGTCCGAAATGTGTTCGTGAGAACTCCTTGTTAAAGCACTGACAGTATTATTGCTGGATCTACCTCTGAGGTGGGAGGAACATCAGGCTGTGGTGAAGTAATTTACAGATCTGATGCAGTCTCTAATTAATTTCTACGTTCCTCTGCACCCGTGCAAATCAGGCAGAAGTTAGGGTTGTAGCAGTGGATAAAACTCTGTCCAGAGTTTATAAAGCATTAGCATTCTTTGGGAACAGATGCCCTATTAAGGGAAAACATTATCATGACTATTTATTATTAATAGCAATGTAATTTCTGTCCTGTAAAATTGAGTTTAAATTTGACCTAACAGCAGTAACTTTCAGCAGAACACGCTCCTGTACTTAGAAGGCAGATGACTTTGCAGCATATTAAATGTGAATTATGGTCATCTTACTGCGAAAGAAGTCAGATGAAGTGCTGTCTATCTTTAACCAGCAGAGCTAGCAAAGGCTGTGATGCCTTTTTTTTGCATTTATTGGAAAGGCAGTCCAAAGAGCCTACTGGCAATCGGCTGCATGTTGTCTTTCTACTTGAGTGATGAAGGTATACCACAGAAAATGGCATCTAACTCTTCCACTGACCTTTTTCTCTCAGTACTGCAGACCTTTAATGCCAGTATTATTCCTGTAAAATTCCTACAGAGATACTGGGTCTCCAAGACAGTTGAGGTAAAGACCACTGTTCAGGTTTAAAAACCAAACTAATAAAAATAATAGTAAAAAACCAACAGGAAACCTCCCACCTCTTGTTTACTTTCTGACCTTCAAATCAAAGGCATGTTTTCATTTTTCCTGATCGCTCTTTTCTGTGTGAAAGTAGCCACCAATTCTGTCGTTGCTGTGGTAGGTGGGTTGGAAGCCCAGCATGGACCAGATTTGGAATACTGGGGCACCGAGCTCATGCTGTGATGACACACCCAAATTTGCCTAGCCTAAAAAAAAAAGCCAGTTGTGATGGAAGTGGTTGTTTTAAACAGTGTTAGACATGAAGATCCTACTGCGATCCTGTGTCCAGTCAGGTCAGTTTGTGCTGCTGCAATTTCTTCCCTATTTAAACAGAGTGCTTGGCCTTGGAGGATCCCAAGATGCTGTCTCCAGACCAGTGTGGGCAGCTGAAGTGGATTGGGCTGAATCTCCTCGGGATGGCTGCAGGTGTAGCCTTGGCCCACTCAGCTGGGGGAGGGGAGATGTGGAAAGCAGCATCTCTCAAGCTTGGTAGGTTACCATCTACTGTCAGATTTGACTGTGCTCTGTAGGTGAGTTGGTTGAAGCAAACGGCAGCCCAAGCCCTCAGCAGCTCCACTTCTCCCTGTGATGTAAATGGCAAAATGTGCCAGAGCACAGACACCCTTCTTCCATCTGCTTGACTTCTGGGGGCTTGGACCTTTGGCATGGTGAAGTGAAGAAAATGAGAGCAGTGCTGACCTCTGCCAGTGTTTGGTTTGATCTGTCATGCTTTGTTAGGCAGAGCCCATAGTCAGGGGTGATACTTCTAAGAGAAATTTTTCTTTTAATACATGTGTCAGGGGTNTTTTTTTTTTTTTTGGTAAATCTTTATGTAGGCTAGTCCTTATAACTTTTATCATTTCAGTATGCTTTGAACACTATTGTTGTTCTGTTGCTATTCTGTTCTTACATTGTGTTAGCAATGGAGGCAAATACAGCTATATTTTTTTTACTGTCTGTGGTGCTGGAAAAACTCCATTCAAAAACTGGTGCACACCAGGGCTGTTTCCAGCACGGGTCCTCCCAAGGCACCGTTGTCAGTGCTAGCAGTGACAAACCAGCATTAGCAGTACAATAATATCTTGATTTGGCGTTGCAAACGGATGGAAGAGGTAAGTAGCTCTCTGAGGCGTGGCTTCTGGCATGGCTGAGGAAGATTTGACTAATGTGAGTTAGCTAAAAAAGGGCTGGAAGTAGTAAAATATCTCCCATGAACGAAGTAGGCATTGGTGCCGAAGGTGTAGACATGCGTATCTAGTCTTTTGGCTGTGCTAGTGAGGATCTCCTTCTGTTTTTTGCTTGATAGCACAGTTTGTACAGTGAATATCATATAGACAACATCTTGTGCAGCTATTTTTTTTGTTAAAGTGGCACAGCTCTGCTGTTGCACAAACAGAAAATGTGCAGCATAACTTGATTCTATGAGAAGATGAGAGAAGGTATTGATAAAAGGTATGTTTATACTATTAAAGCTGTGCCCAGGCTATGTATTGTAATTATTTAACTTCTAGAATAGAATATTGCTCTCCAATAACGTGGGAAACATCAGAAGACAGGTATTTTATTTTTCTTGTTGTAGTTGTTATTCTTTCTTGCATAGCTTTGTGCCTTCATTCTTGACAGGCAGTGGCTGCTATGATGCCTGCTGTGGTACTGAGCTGACTCCTCTGTGACTTTCTGTCTTGTTGCTTGGTTTTAGAGACTTGAGTTGCTGAGTGTTCAGTCATGTAGGTTAAGGAAGGACTTGCAAGAGGCTTCCGTTGTTCCAGATTTTGAAAGAATATTAAATAATAAGGAAGAATATGGAGATAAATGCAGAGAAGGGAAAATACGTTGAGCAAATAAAATTACTAGCTTTTCAAGCTTCCCATAGTTGCCTCTTTTCTCTCTTTTGTTTGTTTTTTTCTTAAAGCCCTCTCATGCCTGAGATTGACAGTACATGACAGAGGTTTGCTGTATGCTCCTGACATGGATAGCTTAGCACAAACCCTGATGGAGGCAGGGTAAAAGCTCTGCAAGATACTAAATACGTTGTTCTATCTGCTTTTGTTTGAAAACTAGGTAAATAGTGATAGAGCACATTGCACCTTACTGTCCTTTTCTTTGTATGTGCAGTAGATTTTGCCCATTGTGAAATAGCGATGGCAGAGCACCAAGGAATGAAAATGAAGTTAAATTTCCAGGATGGCCAAGATGGATGTTTTCACAGGCCACTGCAATGCAACAGCCGCCTTCACTGTTAATATCTGTTTGCCACAGTACCATTTCAGTGGCTATGAATTGTTCTGGTTTCTTCAAACCACTGAAGCAGAAGTGTTTACCCTACTGCTTTTTGTTTATTATTCATGCGACAAACTCTGAGCTCCTAAGAGTGAGCTGTCAAAGTCCGTGACTTCATTTGCAAGGTCAGCATGCATGCAGGTAGCAAAACCACACTCCTCAAAAAAAATTATTTCAGGTCTTAAGTCTTGATTTAAACAAATTTATTTAAATGGCTGTGTAATTAAAGAGGGACAATCCCTTGTGTAGGTTTCCTGAATTGATTTAAGGCCTGGTCTGCTCATAGATTTCTGTACCAGTATAATTATGACTGCAAGGGGTATGGTTTCTTTAATGCAGTAATTGCTGTGTGGTCATTAGAAGTCCAGCTGGTGTGACTTGGCATGAGCACGGTTCTGCCAACACAATGGCACCTGTATGTGGTACAGGTTATTCCTGCTCCTGTGCGGGCATAAATGGTCAATTGCATGCATCTTTTGAGTGTTCAGCTGGCATAGATGTATCCGTGTTACAGGTATAGTCCTGCTCTAGGTGTGTGGGTATAGCTGTGCTCTGCATAAACGTGGGTCATATATTCATTCAAGTGGTTTGTGATTGTGGACACTGTGAGGAATTCAGTTTGGCTTTTGGGTCACTGTGAGTTTGGAGACCTTTGAACAAAAGTCTCCAAAAGGTCTCCAAACTTCTGTGCTTGCTGAGGAGCTGGCTATGCTAAAAATGTGGTGAAGAGCAGAGGAGGATGAGCCTTCCTGCCCCGCACAGCTGGCACTGACCACCCGTGTCAGACAAGACTCATCCACCTGGCAAGTGTAAGCGTAATTGTCCTTGAGCACTGCAGATGCCTGGCATAGCTGCACTTCCAGATGGTGGAACTGGCATCCAGGATATCACAAACAGCAGATCTTACAATACATGGGTTTGACTTGCAGAGTAACAGGAGTTGTAGGGAATTGTGGAGGCTGAGAGTTTACCCCCTTTTCTCCTTTGGATAGAGACCGTAGCATCCTTTGTTTTAGCGTAGCCAGGGCTAGTGATGAAAGCTTTTTTTTATCAGGCCTAACTGCTAAGTATGAGCATGGCGAAGAGCACAGAAAATGAGAACATGGTGTGAGGAACTTGCTTGGTAGTAATGTGAGAGTAAACATAGTCATTTAACACAGGGGGTAAAATTGCTTTTGTTGTTTGCTACTGTGCTAGAGTTTATCTCGGGTTGAAAACTGGTGCCTTCAATTCCATCACAGCAGCAATCACAGCTTTAGTGAAGCAGATGGAAGTGAAAAAAGGCAGTACCTTTGTTTTGCATTCTGATGTTTCCATGGCTTTTATCAGCAATAAAGACCCTTGTTTTGGCACTTCCTTGCAGTGAATGTTTGGCTGTCTTCAGCTATTCCATCTGGCAATTTTTTGCCAGGAAATGCCCAGAAGGGAGGTCATGGTTGAATTAAATACTGTTTCTAGGGTACTGGGCTTCACATGGCTAATGAGAAGCCTTAGTATAGAGAGCTTTTCAAAATCCAAATGGAGTCAAGTGAGGAGAGAGAACTATAAAATAGTAATTATCCGTGCTGTGCTGGAGTGATGTTGCTTAAAAATGTGAAACCAAGGGCTAGGCTGAGCAGTCCCAATTCTTTCTCTTCATGTCTGTACATATAGTTTCATATATGTATAAAATTAAAAAAAAAACAACCCAAAACATTAAGGTGAAAAATACATAAATTAAAAATTCCTGGAAGTCCCTCCCCTTCCTTCACTTCCTCAGCCCATAAAAGACAATGTGACTGTTAGTGTTTCATGTGGGGATAGGAAAGGGGAGAGAAAATAGGAAAGGGGAGAGAAAATAGCTGGGAGAACATCTGAAACAATTGCAGCTAAGCTTGTGTGCATCAAAATAAATTCCAGAAATGTGCCTGAAAGTTGTAGGTAAAAGTTTTGATTCTGATCCTGCTTGCTCTGCTGTAAATGCAATTAAAGCTCTACTGGAGCAAAGGAAATAGTTGAAATTTATGATGATATTATTGAGAACACATTGGGGCCCAAAAGAAAAACTCACCGTGCCTCAGGGAGAGGGGTCTGGCATTGCAGATCTGTCCTCTCGACAAAGGCATCTATTGTCAATTTAAGAAATGATTGGTGGGAGTCTTGGGACACAGTTCTGCAAACCTTTGATTACAAGTAGTCTCCTTGAAGACAAAAATCACTGATTCCTTGTAGAGGGTGTTTGTAAGGCACAATAATTCATGTAAATAGGAATTTGCTTGCAAACGGCTTTTGTACCAGTTCATAAAAAAATCTGAAGATACAGCTACGTCTGTGCAATTCCATAGCTCAATATAGTTGTGTGTCTATAACATATTATGGCAGCATGTCTGCAGGAATGAAAAATAAGATGGAAAATATTTCAAGCAGATGTGCATTGATACCTCAGCCATAGCCTACAAAATCTATCACTAAATGAGTGTGACAGAGCTTGCAGAACTCTTTTGTGACTTGCTGCTTGCCTTGAAGGAACTTGACAGTTTAGTGCTGGGAAAGATGCTTTGTGGTTAAACAGTATGAGATGCTTTGATAAAGACTTTCTTCTCAGGCAGAGTGCTAAGCAACACTCCCTGAGACTAGTTTGTGGATACTGCATTATCCGAATGCATGAGAAAGTGTCTTGAATTTTAAATTCATGTTGCTAAGAATTGTGTTTAAATATCTGTGTCATGAAATGCTTGGTTTGCAGGGGTGACATCTTTGCTAAACTAGCCAAAGTATGTATGGACATGGCCTGCGACTACTGGCATAGCTTGAGAGAACCATGGACTTGAAATGTAATGCTGAATATAATTTTTACTCCACCACATAGCCATTAGGAAGAAATACTTGGACGCATTGTATGCCTAAAATGAGGAAATCGTGTTCACAAGCCATCTTGCTTCTGTCTCGTGAATGCTGTTCTGTTTGCTTGAGAGATTTGATGCTGTCTAGCAGACTTATTTATGCCTTTGATTATAGTGCTGTCTCTCAGCTTGTCGCGTAAATTTAATTGTGATGGTATTGTGGTTGTCGTCGTTTGAAATTACAGATTTGTTTGCGTAGGCGAAGGTGATCCTTCACAAGGCCTGAGGATGTGCACAGATGTTTTATCAGCTGCTGAGACCACACCTGCTTCCATCTGTGTGCAGAGGGACCTGACCCTTTACATGTCAGGCGGGGATAAAATCGTTCCTCTATGCCCTTGTTGTGTGTTTGATGGGACTCCTATCTTATCTAAGCAAGAGTGGTATGAGAATTAAGCTTGAGAATTTCTGTCCTGAGCTTCCATTCTCTGTAACACAGGTTGTGTGTTTTAATTAGATTGTACTTACCTGCCTTCCTGAAGCTCATTTAATCTTTCAGGATTCCCAAAACTACAGACCAGGGATGAGGGAGCACAGGGAAATTATGAGACTTACTGAAGTTTGTGTGGGAAAGCTGGTGGCAGGGGCAGAAGCTGAGTCCTCTGAGGTCTGCTCTTCTCTTTCCCTGCGGGACCTGCTGCAGCTGGATGCTGTTGAGTGGATGATAACCATGGGAAGCACGTCTGAGCTACTGGAGGAGGCTGTCGCTGTCACTCTGGTCAGGGCTTTTCCCTGGATGGTTGTGCAGGGAATCTAAAACCAGGGTGGGAAGAGAGGATTGGGAAGAGTGCAGAGTAACCTGGTTCACGGTGGAGAATAACCTCTACCGCTACTCTTGTCAGTGTCCCTTTTTAAAGTGTACGAGGCAGCTCATGAAGGAAGTGCAAGGACTATTTGAGGCCCTGAATATTTTGTTGATTATTAATGTCAGTAATCAGCTTTCCAGTGTTGCAGCTTTATTTAACAGATGCTACAAAACAAAATCTTAATAAGACAGCTCGCTATGAGCAGTGATGGCTGAGCAGCTGGGAAACTTGTGTATTTATTTTTAATGAAGTATGGAGTTCGTCTTTTGTATTTGTTATGGCCCTCTGCACACTGGGAAACCCCTTCCTTTAGCAAATGGGCAGGGCCTTTTTGGGCTGACTGGAGCAACTGCTGTTTTGGGAGATAGGCAGTAGCATGCACATATGTAATGTTGGTGGCAAATACAACCTCGAGCATCAGCTCAAGCTGATATGTGCAAGTTCAGATTTGCAGCTGCTGTTAGGAGTGCTCAAATGAAGTATCAAAAAAGATCTGTAATTTCATGTCTGGGCATTTTTTCAGCCCGTAGAGTGCCTGTCTGTGGCCTCTTGCATTGTGCAGAACCTTCTGATAGTGCTGGGTGAAAGTGAGTAGGGTGCTGGTAGTTGCTGGAGCTGCATGTCCTATCTCGGTCTTGTGCTTGCAGGGAATTTGCACTAGATGGAATTGCACTGTACAGAATCATGAATGATGTCTTCCTAGGTAGGTATGAGTGTTAGTGCTTTTCACCAAGGTGGTAAATAAATAAATGGGCATTAGAAAACATTTCCTTTCCTTGGTGCCTGACAGAAAATTGTGGGATGATGCTCTAACTGCTAAATCAGGTTTTGGCAAATCATTTAAGGCTCTCCTGAAGAGTCTTAAATGTAATACAACAAGTGAGTTATTAATTGGCCTTGTGAGTTCTTTGGTTTAATGAAAAAGGACTGGATTTTCAGTCTTTGGCTTACTTTGGAGAGGAATTACTTTCATATTTCTTTATTGAAAAGGATGCATCAAAGAATTAACAGCAGAGAAGTACAGGAAACTGGTTTTTTACTCCTAGAGAATATTAATTTTACTTGCACTGCAGCTCTGGACCAGGATGATGGATACATCTAGGTTTTTGTAACTGTCTGTCTGGTCTTAGTACGTTAGACTGCATTCCATGTGGGTTATGTGGTTCTTGCAGCTAGGAAGTCTGTAGGAAGCAAGCAGATCATACGGATTATACTCTCATGATTATAATGAGATATATTCTTCATCCGTGTATCAAAAATCCCTAGAACAAACTTCAGATGGGATTGTGCTGTAGCAATAGGCTTGTGAAATTGCTGCAACTGTTGATGCAGGAAGAAACGAGAGTGTCACGTTCTTCCAGTCCTGCCAGCAAAAAACCCCATATTAATTTGTAATTTAGTATTGTTCCCAGAATATATATCTGTAGTAATAAGATCACCTTGTCAGTCTCTCTGTCTTTTTCTCATAATCTGTTCTTTTATTCCAGGCTCATCTGGCACTGTAAAGCCTGTCAGGGCCTGAAACTAGTATTAGGGAAATTAGTGTGGGTAATTGTGCTGCTTCAGTTTTCTCGTAGCAAACAGTGGCGGTAGTTTCTTGATTGGAAAAAAAAAAAAAAATATGGCCAGAGAGGAAGAGAAATCAGAAAATTAGCTTTGGACTGAGATAGACTCTGTAACTCTGGTAGGAGAACTGTGTAGCATGAGCCTCTGTTCTGATTTAATGCAGCTGTACTGTCCCAATCTCTAAACCTGTAATTACAAGACTATGAGAGATGGATTGATATGGACAATAGTTAAGATATTAATTAAAATGCCATGGATGATGTGGGGAGCATCAAGCCTTAATGTGCTTTAAACAGAGAAACTGGTGAATGTATCATTCAAAATGCCTTGAATTTTTAGTCTTGGATCTTGTTTTTAAATTTTTTGTATGCTCAAGTAACTGTAAATTGCTTCACAGGGCACAAGATAGCGAAAATTCAGGTATTCATTATCAAATATTCATTTTGGTAGGATTAAAGTGATTTCAACTGGCCTGTTGCTTTTCAGACATGGAAACCAGAAAAAAATGGCCTGTGTGGTTCAATATGAGATTTACCTCTACATTTCCGAGGAGAATTTTGTATTTTTTTTCATGTCAGTATCCCCCCCATACTCATGTAACTCAAAGTCTTTCCCACAAAAGTATGGATGCAGTCATTCTTTATTCCTCCTTCGGATTAAAGGTCCTTGGGATTAGAGGTGGAGCAGGTGAAGGGCACTTTGAGTGGTTGGGGATGGGACTCCTGTGTGTCTGTGGTTCTCAGTTTTGCAGATCCTCTAGCCTTTAACACATCTGTGGCATTCTTTTTTTCCTGTTCTTATTGCATGTTCCATGAGAAGTTTTGCAGTGATGGGAAAACTCTCACCTCTGTTGGTTGCTGCAGGTGTTGGAGCCAGTTCATTTGAAGCACATCAACAGCAGTGAGTGATCAGAGGCAGCAAAAGCTGGCAGAGCTCTTATTCCAGACTGCCTCAGTACAGCAGTGGGTGTTTTGGGTTAAAGTGTGGGAAGGGGGTTATCTGCCTGGGCAGGGTTGGACCCCTAGGTGGCTCGTCCCTCTCTCCGTTTGTATAAAGCAGTGGGATAGATGCAGTTGTCCTCTAGGCAGTGGGTTTGTTGGGCATCAGTGCAGAGGTGTCTTTCACTTGGTGGGAGGCTAACTGTGAAAATTCAAGCAGAATTGCATTTAAGGTCAATTGCTGAAAGATACACAGTCCTGAAGAACTCGCTGTCTCTGAAATTTTTGGCCATTCAAAATCTTCCAGATTTTGCCCCTGAGAGCTTGATCACTTTTAGGAGTGTGTCGGGCATGACCCTAATGGAACTTCCACATGCCTGAAGCTTAAAGACTTGAAAGCCTTCTGATCTACTATTGGCAAAAAGTCATCTGTTTGAAGTTGCTTTCTGTTTAGCGGTTGTTATTTTGTCCAAAATTCAAAGAAACTGGTCTTCTACTGAAAGCAGCTTTACAAGAAATGGAAAGCCAAACCCAGTTGCTTGCATTGTCTCAGCATTTCCGTGAGATTGAAAGAAGTGGCCAGACCAAGTTGTTTTTCTTTAAACAAATACTTTTTTTTTCCTAGTGTAATGCTTGTTTTATGGCTGATGCCTTTTTGCCAGAGTTTATCTCAGGGCAGTAAAAAGCTGTAAATACTGGGAGTGGGATAAAGAGAATGGAATTTGTGATGGAAATGTGCAGTGGGCCATAATTGGGCCATGTTGCCACTGCTGTCTGCACAGCAGCAAACTTTAGTCAGGCAGGAGAATATTGTATTTCTTTCTGTGTGGCCGACTTTCTAACGTTTGGTGGCCTGTGTTTGACTTATTACCTTTGTTTGGAAACAGTGCCAAAAAAAAAGGAGACTTGTGAGGGGTGGGGAGTAGCGTGGGCTGTTGAGGTTAAAGTCCTGTATTAGGGGTAGAAACTGCCTAAGTGTTCCTCTGCCCTCTTTGCAGGAGACAGATGCTTGCTGCCGGTTCCCTGAGTGTCACAGCAGTGTGGCAAGCCATGCCCAGCCTTGTGGGAAGTGGTGAAAAGGCTTAGCATCGGTTCTCTGGCATTTCTTGTCTTTGAAAACGCACTGCTTGAAAACTTCAGATAACATTTGCGTGGAAGAGGAGGATGTGTTTCAGTCAAATGATAAGAGGGGAGGGGCTGCTCTCAGGGCTGAGTGTGAGGCACCTCCCTTGTTAGAAACGGGAAAACAGAACATGGAAAGGCACCCGTCATGCTGACAAATTTGGCCTGAGGAAGGCAGCCCAATAAAGGCTGGCAGGGCAGGGGATGGGAGAGAGTCGAAGCAGGAGGGAGCACGTGTTAATGCAGCAGGCTGTGCTTCTGGGACGAGGCTTGCAAAAAATGGAAGGGGAAAGAGGGTGTAGCTCTTGTTACTCTGAAATTCCCTTGTCTGCCCTCTGTCTTGCCTGGGAGCTGTGTTCCCAGTCTCCCTCCCACTACCAGGCTGTGGGCTGCTTGCCTGGAAAGGGCTGTGCACCAGCTGCCCCTAGGATGTGCTGCAGGGGCTTACGTGGTGGTGGTGGGCTCCTGGCAGTGAGATGCAGCTGGGAGGAGAGGGCTGGGGCAGGACCTGAAGTGAGGTTTGCATTGCTCTGGGGAAGGGCAAACTGGGAGGGAGGAAGCCAGCATTGACTTCAATGAGCACTGTCACATCTCCAGCATGAAGATGCAGTGAATTAGTGAACCTTCCCTGGAAGTGAAAATGCTAGCTGTATGCATCAGTGGTGAAAAAGGTTAAACAAAGAAGTGTGTTACCTTTGCCGTCTTTTCTTCAAGCTGTCTTGAACTTTCCAGAGAAAGACTCTGTAAAGGCTTTCTCCCTCTGGAGGTGAACTTCAAAGATCAAGACTCCTGAGTGGAGGGATAAAGCAACCTGTCTGGCGCTGCAAACTCCCCACTGAGGTACCAAGAACTATTCTGGTCAGGCAGAAAACGCTTTGGGCACCAAGTGCAGCAGGTTACTGATAACATCACTGTGATGGTGAAGGATGGAAAGGTAGCCTTCCTTTAGAAGATTAGGAAGGCAGAGAGAAGTCAGGCACAGTTAGAAATTCCTGTTTATTAAACAGAGATGATGAATAGGTGTTTCAGCATCGATAAGCCATGAGACATTTGATAAGAGCTTGTTGAGTAACTCCAGAAGTTTCTGCCAAACACGGTGAGGTCTGTTTGAAGTGGCCTGGCATGTGTCTGTGTATGCCGTAGCCTCCCATACTTTCAGGTATATGAGCTGTCTTCCCAAGATGGTTGCCGAAACGTGCTGTAGGCATATGGCCAGTGTCACCTAGCCTGAACTCAACCTGTTTATAGAAAATGGGTAAAAAAGTCTGTAAAAATTTGAACTTTGATGATTTTTCTTTTTTTTTTTTTTTTGTGAGGAGGGCCTACAGGACAATGCTTTTCTTCATGCTCTGGGAAGGGAATAGCACTGGTCCAAGCTCCATCAGGGCTTGCTCTTGGTTGCTGCTCTCAGCTCTGTGTCACAACCCTGCCAGTCTGCCTTGTTTTGTTGAAGCCACCCAGCTCCTCATACCAAGGGCCTATAAAGATACGTATATTAGCCTGACCTGTGCTATGACGCTGCCTGATTTGGCAGTGATTGCTATGCAGTGTATTTCAGGCGTGCAGCAGGCATTATGGTTAGGTGGGCTCAAACTTACTTGCTGCTGTTTGAATTGTTAAATGCCTCAATGATGCTGTTAACACCACCCCTGCAGCCTTTTTCATTGAGACACTTTCCTAGTGCATGCAGTACTTGAGTATACCCCCAACCAGCAGCTTGTAGGCAAAAAATTGCTTGTGGTTGTCTTCAGACTGGTCTGTGGTTCAGTCAGGCCCAGGTGTAGAGGGAGAGCAAGCTAAGTGTTGTCCGTCTCTCACCCGGTTCACAGCCTACAGTGGCACATTTTTAAACACTGGGCTTGAAAGGGGGAGCTGAGGGAGCTGTTACTGTGACTTGCTTGACTTGGCCCCTGAATATCTCAGCCTTTTCCTAACATGGCTATGTCCACAGTGTGCATGACTTTGTATATTTGAGCTATGTTTTTCTCCTCCTGGCTTCTTTTTATGCAAGTTTTTCTCATGTGAAATATTTTGGATTAGATGAGGTTTACAAGGAGGAGTTGACATTACATTTCAAGGTTTGCTTCTGCTATTGCATTGGCATACTGACATCATATCCCCTGGGGTCAAACCTCTGGGATGAGAGCCAGTATTTAAAAAGATTTTTTTGCAGGGTGGAGGAATGTCTTGTAATTTCACCCCCTATGAGTCCGACCTCTCCCTCTTGCACTGCTTGTTCATTATTTCAGATTCCACCTTTACAAGAAGTAAGAAAAGACTGTGTTAGCCCTTATTGTGATAATTCGTGCTTAACCATCTGCTTAGAAGGGATTGATGGTACAGCATGCAGCTTGATCTCCTCTTGACTCGTTTCTGAATTGCTGGTACATCCCTGTGTGCTGTTAAGCCATCTTTGAAGCTCACTGTGTCACAGCAGCATACATGAGGGGTAAATCTACTGAAGTCAGCCAAGTGGTACCAGCGTGAAACTGGAGTGACCAGGAAATCATGTCTCCTTTCTTCTGGATTATGTATAGCAGAGAGGGGTGAAAGCTTCAAGGGAGCAGAGAAAATTTTGAAAGCAGCTTTTTGATTACCCTACCAAAGAGTCTGGCCAAGTATGTTGAAAGTAATTCCGGAGACCACAAGCTGATTTGAAGTGGGTCCCCGGAGCTGCATAAACAGACAATGCATTATTCATGAGCTAACTGAGCCCTTGCCCTCCTCCAGCAGACTGGGACAAGCAGAAATGTGCTTGCTTCCTTCACCTGGTTGACTGGCCCCCTGGGAAGGCTCTACTCTTTGCAGAGCGGGGTGGAGAGCAGAGGAGGCTGCCGATATAATTAGGCTGCTTTGCACTGTGACTTAGGAGCAGTTATTGGAAGCCCATATGAATTCATTTATGACTTGTTAGTGCTGTGTTTCTCAGACAGCAGTCAGTGAGGATCAGAAGTCTGGGGTGCACAAATATGATGCAGGAAGGAAAGACTGCCTGGGTACCTGTGTACCTCTGTGCTGACCCCGTGGGCTCAAGCACATCTCATCCTTGTTGCTCCTGCACTCAATTGCAGAAAACAAAAATAACAGTAATTTTCATTAGAAACGACTGAATGTGGCCTCCTTCCGTGTATTTTGGAATCATAATCTCGTAGAAAGCATACCTCACCCAGCAGGAATTCAGCAAATCCAATAACAGGCTTATGATGCTGAATCTGGCGTGAGAGGTTTCAGCTCAGCTGACCATAAGTTGACTGGAGAAGAGGAGGAGCTGCCCTTGTTTGTGCCCATAGCTATGATGTTCATGTGGGATGTGTTTGTGGGAGAACTGGGTGTTGTGTGTGGTTTCTTCTTGAAGCATCTTGTCACAGGGAAGCTAAGTAGACACAGAAACATGGACTTGGAGCAGTTGAAGTGGCCACAGAAAAAGGAAACTGCTTGGTGGCTATTGCCCTTTTCCTTCATGCTACATTTGTCAGTCTTGCAAGTTCCGTATCTGACTACTTCCTTAGTAGCTTCTCTCCTCTCTGATTTTATTCCAGCAACAATGCTAAAGTGATGTTTTGCTCCTCTCCCATCCTCCACAGCTTACTTTGCCATCTAAGCACTGAGCTGCAACAGTTGTAATGTTAATGTGCCGTGAGGAAAACCTACTAAAATACTGTGATCTGACAGGGAGCAGATGAATGTTGTCACTTGAATGTATTCTACTAAGTTTCACTTAGTGTTGTTACCCGTGTAGTGGTGGATATTTTAGCTGGTACAGATGTGCCATAATGTTTTTAGTCCCAGGACTGCACTGCACTCTCATGTAATAGTCACAGCTCATTGCAAAAAAATAAGTGTTCAGAGAGAGGGCTGGCATAATCATGCCATTCCATAATCATGCTGGAAGAACAGGTCATATTACATCTTTGGAATAAGCTGCTGTGGATTCATCATGAAAACAACCACTCAGGTTTGGGTTTGTCTCTGACAGACCTACTCTCTTACTTTGTCATATGTTCATAGCCATTTGAGGCAGACAAAACTGTTGAGGTCACCTAACCAGCCTCCTGGACAGAGAAGAGTTTTCTGTACAGCGTATTTTTGTGATATATCTAATGTTAAATATTTTCCTTGATGGGGATTCCATCACAATGATCTCTCTGCTGGAGGAGGTACTTTGTAGTCAGGCTATACTGTCCTTTATTAATTCAATCACATTATTTCTGTGTAACTCCAGTTTTTAATACCTTAATGAGTTCTCTTCAATCCTTGTTGTTCCATTCTTTGAATTCACAAATACCTGTACTTCTACATTGATGTCATACTGTCTGTTG
Organism: Melanocharis versteri; assembly: GCA_013397845.1. Lineage (NCBI taxonomy): Eukaryota > Metazoa > Chordata > Aves > Passeriformes > Melanocharitidae > Melanocharis > Melanocharis versteri. The sequence goes on along the minus strand of VZTG01010071.1, from coordinate 266,328 downwards.
GTATGATGGATGAAATTACGTCAGTTCACTAATGCCTCGCATAATCTGCTAAACTGCATTCAGATACCATTCAAGTGGGTTGGGGGTTAGACCACTGTGACAGAAAAGGTTGGAGCTAAATAATCCCCCAGATCAGTTTCTAACTTAAACCATATCCCAGTGGTGTAGTAAAAAGCAAAAATAATGCTGTGGTCACAGTCCATCTTCTGGAGTGTGGTCAGATGACCCATGAGAGCCTCTAAACCATTTAAGGCCTGCGAAATCAATGCTGAATGTGTAAGCAGTCACTATTGTAGAGCTGTCTGGATCAGAGAAGCATGCACAAGAAAATTGGGTTTTCCCAGACCTTCTGCAGTGGCTGTTACCACGGGGTTGTGTTTTCCCTCCGTACCCCTCCAAGCCGTCTGCAGGACGTGGTTGGTGTGCTTTCACCCTGCTCTGCTCTCTGTCAAGGCAGGCTGCCCAAGGGTGCTGGATCTGACGTGCCTGTTCATCACGGCCATATCAGATAGGTAGGTAGACAGTGGCTGTGATTTTTCTTTTCCAGCTCTTCAGTGAGCAGCCCAGTCTATTCTTTGCAAGCCTGCCAGCAGCTCTTGCCATTCAAGTGGGTGATGTTCTAGCAGCATTTCAGAGCTGGCAGAGAAGGGTGATGATCAGATGCAGCCAGTTAAAAAAACTAAGCATATGCTTTACAGGAACATTTGTTCTGTATGCCTGAGCTGAACATGGAATTTCACAGCGTCAAGGCAGAACAGTCTCACAGGGGAGATAGTGGCCTTTTGGAAGGCTTGCTTAAATATTAGATGCACTGAGATGACATGTCAGCTCTGCCTTGAGAAGGTCAAGGATTTTGCTACATCAGGAAACCCATAGGTGGGCACAGCCTGCTGAGCACAGAGGTCTTGTTAGCGAACATGCTGTGGGTGTTACAGAAGCATAGCAAGAGTGGATGGGATTATGTTAAACAGTAGTGTGGCAGTATTAGACCCTGGGGATTTAGAGGTTTACTCCCCAGGTTGTATCAACACATTATATAATATATGTAAAGCTGCAGTTGCACCTCATGATGGGAGAGGTTCCCTCAAACGAGTTCCCCCTTGCGTGCTGAGTTTTGAGGTATGTTTTCTTCTGTCTCTTTAAGGTGATGGGAGACCAATCTCATAACATAGTGAGGTTAGGTTACCCACCCTGTGTCAGTGCCTTCCATTGTCTTCTCAGAAGACTGGCTGAGAGCTGCATGAGAACGGGAGCTGAAACCCCCATTCTTTTGGCTATTTGGCCGGTTCTGGGTTGGATGCACTGATGTGAATGCTGTGGAAGAAATTGTAGTTGCTGTTCTGTTCAGGAGCAGATGCAAGTCTCTGGAGATGTCAGTCTCATACTTCCACCAGCTTTAAATTCACAGAATGGTAAAATGCAATTGTTGTATTATGAGGCCCAGCTGTAATGCATGAAGAATGTGTGGCACATTAAACCTGTCTCGTTCATACAGAAACTCATGTATAATTCACAGTCTTTGTAAATATGTCAGTTTAATGCTTCTCTGCACCTATCAGCAAAGCTCGGTCTCCCTTGGGTTAGTCAGACCTGACAGCTTCTGAAATTGGACCCTGAATTGTGTGACAAAGGGTGCTGAACTCTGAATATTGCTAAATAACAACTAATTTCAAATTCAGAAAAAAAAATTCCTACAATCAAAGCCATTAATTGAAGTTCTTCACTGTCTCCTTAGGACAATTTTAAAACTTTGTCCTTGTTATGATGGAGGAACCCTTTACTTTCTTAGTAGAGCAAGATCGTACCAGCACCAACCAAGCTTTGGTTATTCGTCCCTGAAACACGTTCCACCAGCATCAAGAAATGTAACATAATGTGGTTGTTGGTCATCTTACAGGTCTTTCAGACATTTATTTGTAGTTTAATAAGTGCAATATTTTCTTGTAGATTGTAGCTCCTGAATAAGAGTCACTTGCTAACCTGTGACAGAAATGTGCCATGCCACAGGGGTCTTGGTGACTGGTGTGATGCATGCCTACTTCTTACTAACTGAATTGCCTGTATTCCATGGATAAATTGAGTTGTGCTTTTGTAAAGCCTGTGAGAGTGCATGATTTTGTGTGTTTGGTGCTTGCAAGCCCTCCTTGTAAGTGACAACGCTGGTCTCTTAAGTAGCCCATAGTAAGCCGCAGCTTGGTTTAGTCACTGCTCCTCAGAAAAAAAATCCCAAATGCACTATATACACTATGAAAATAATGTTAAATGACAACATGTTTTATTGTGGCTCAGTCAGAGACGCTGAGAATTTTAAGAGCTGTTGGATGGTAAATTGTTAAAACACATTGCTCTGCGGGATGCTAGTGTAACCTGGGCAGAAGCCAAGGTCTGTCCAAGTCTAAATGAGTTAGTTGTCAAGGGAATTAGCCTGCCTTGGACTGGGTCCTTTGGATGAGATTTTCAGAAGCAGTCAGCAGTGCGCAACTCTATGACCCTAACTTCAGTGGGAGTGGAGAACCCAATGCTGAGTTTTCCTGCTGTTAAATCCTACTGGATTTAACATCATCTTTGAGTGACTCAAAAGCACTGAAGGGAGGAAAAATAATCTGCATTTTGAAGTCAGGTACAGTATAAATTTTCTCAAGAGCTGGTTTTACAAGTGACGGTACAAGTTGCAAAGTTCTCTTGACCACATGGCCAATATGAGTTATTTTCCTGCACACAGATGTGTCAAAACAGGGGCAGTGAAAGGTGTGAGTCTGCATTGCTAAACAGCTTTTTGGCGGGAGCTGGGACCCTTCTTTGGGAAATTTAATGTATGTCTGTGTGAAGGGAGCTAGAGCAAGAGACTAACATCTGGAAGCCCTCCCAGGGCACATCTTAAACTTTACTCGTTTTCCTGAGCTCTGATTTCTTACCCAATTTCATGCTGTCATTTATCACATTTTAACAGCTAGTGGAAGTTGTGTGGCAACCTTCCTACTCTGTTGAAGGGTGTCATGGTAATTCTTTATTCTTTCTTTAATTCCTATTTTTCCTCTCTTTGGGAAACAAAACAAAACCTATCTATAATAAAAACAAGAGCAAGTCTTCCTGCAAATACAAAAGCACAAAAGCTGACTGCTCTTTCCCACTGAGGCTATCTGACCCAAGCAGCCTTTCCCCTATCACCTTCAAAGCCCTTCATTTAAGGGAAGGGAGTGATTACTGAATCATTAAGGATAATGGCTATTTACTTTTGGTAATAGTGGACTTTATGAACCACAAAAAATAGCCTGATTTTCAGAAGTGCTTTTGCCTTGGAGCAAACTGGGTTTTTTGGGGTGGAAATAGGTACATTTTAATGAAGTGGTTAAAAGTGACCTTTTGTTCTGAGATAAATCACGATTTATTTTTTCTTTATCTTGAGGACTGACGTGGACCCAAGCGTGGAAATGTCAGGCTAGAAAATAATACTAGCATTTAAAGTAAAGAGCACAGAATTTAAAACTTTATAGTGATTGCAGGTTCTGACTTACCTGACACGTTGCTAGGATATCCTGGTTTTACCTTGTATGTTTTTACCTCTGTATGTTAACATACAAATTTGCTCTGTCTGCAGTAGGATTTTGCCATGTAAGCATCAATATGTGGAAAACTGCTCCTATTTTGTAAAATCACAGAATGGTTTGGGTTGGAATGGACCTTTTAATCTCTGCTAGTTCAACCCTCCTGCCATGGCAGGGATGCATTCCACTATATCTGTTTGCTCAAAACACTTACCTGGCTTCAAACATTTCCATTGATGGGATTCACACATTTAAGTGTTTAGTCATGTCTGCTTAGGTTACCATATGATTAAAGTGGGCTGAGGCAAGGGCGATAGAGAGGGTATTACTGTGCTAATTAGCATATTATTGTAAAATAAGGGATACTGCTGGATTTGCTTTGTGAGCTGGGTTGAATTACAAACTGGAGGTCATGGAATTATTTTCCTTCCAATTTTTCTCATAGTCCTTCCAATTCACATGACTCTGTAGCTTGAAAGATGTGTGTATTATCTACAGCCTGGGCTGACACAGTGACTACTGCTCTGTTGTAAGCAATTTTGGCATTTATATGGATTAGTTTCTCAGGGTGTGTGGTCTTAGATTCACTCCTGACTTGAAGAGTGGGCGTAAATGCCACTGCGAACACAGCTGAAGAAAGTGTTTGGCCTTTCAGAAGAGGTCCTGACAGGATGCTTGACAGTGGTACAGATGTGCATGGCAGAGACTTTGGATGGCAGGATCCTGCTGCTGCTCATGATGATTGCTGTGAAATAATCACTAACAGCTGCATGTTAACCTAATGAAGAAATACTAATGACAGACTGCACAATGGCAGGAAGATAAATAACACAGAAAGATCAAAGCTGGGAGAAAAAACCCAACAGAGTTTTGAGCTTATGTAGATGGCTCTTCATAGACAAGTGACTTGTCAAAAGTCTTATGTGAAAGTGGAGGCAGAGTAACCCAGGTCTTATGCGCATTTGATAAAATGATGTGGCTGTATCTTTGACTTTGGCAATTGAGATTTGCAAGTTTAAGCCCTCTGCATTTTATGAAACCCTTAGCAGCCTTTTGGTGCCCATGCATGCATTCTTCCTGTGGAGAACTCCAGGAGCATTTCTTTTCAGAGACAGACAGATGTGCTATCATTGCCTTCTGCTGAGCCTCTACTGGGGCAGACAAACCCTAGCAAATGATAAAATGGGAAATTTGTGATCCCTGTTTGAAGCTGAAGTCTCCACCAGTTCCAATACTGAGCTCTGTAGGGTAGCTTGTAATCAGATTTTTTTATTATTAGACTCCTTGCTTATTAGAAGTTTTTGCATAAAATACCCAATGATTTCACTGGTAGAATATGAGGATATGAATCCTACTTATGCTACTGCATTTCCTGCTATTGTAAAAATGCTTTAAAATGCTCCTGTAATAGGTATATAAATATTTTAAAGTGGTTTTAAACTTAAAGGAATGTAATGAAGTGACCTGTGCTCTTAAGAATGAGACTCTGTTATGTCTGAAGAGGATTGTTCTATTGGGATCTGATAATATGTTCCAATTTATAGGGAATCTGTTTTTCAGTGAGCATTGCGAGCTTAACTCTGTCAGCTGGCTGAACTTTCAGTATAGGGACAAGGTCATCATTCAGTGCTTGTAGCCTGAACAAGTAAAGCTTCCCCACTTCTGCTGCTGTCTTTTGCCTCCAGGAGACACATGAAAGACTTTGGCAGAGCCTTTTTTTGTTTTTGTTTTTGTTCAATTTTAGATAATTTCAGCATTTATTGCCCTTTCTGCTGTTGCTTAGATCAAGTGGCATTATGCGATGCAGGTTGTCTTCATGCAGTGGATGAACTTTTGTCACACGTGTGGTGTCTCCCACGTTCTCATGAACTTCAGCAAATAAATGCTTATTATTTTCTAGTCAAACACAAGAATTAGAAGCTTAATAACATGTATATGGCAGTTTCATTTCACACATAGGTTCCTGAGGGCTTCATGTTAAATCAAAGGAGTGATTCTGAAGTATAGTATGGCTAATTTGTCTCACAAAAAAGGCATTTTTATAACAAAGTAGTAACTTTGTGATCTTTTTTTAGAAAATACAAACAAGTACGTGCATACAAAAAGGAGTGGCATCACCTTTTAAGAATTGCATGCAGATTTTGAGTAAATTTGAAGCTGTTTTACTGCAAATGCTTTGTTTTATTAGCAGTGTGCAGTCATGGTGCTTAAAGGTGATCTAAGGTATGTAAAAAGGCACAATATCTTTTATCTGATGGACTGATGAAGTTTGGGAAAAACTCCAAGCTTTCAAGCACACAAACATTTGTGTTGTGGGTTGGGATTTTTGTTGTTATTTTTGTGTTTTTGTGGGGTTTTCGAGTGTTACAGGAGCCTTAATGAGTGAGGCAGACATGCTAAACTTCAGCAGACTTTCTGTTCTTTAGTTTAATTTTGCATTCTGGGCAGTGAACTGTGCTAAAGCTCTTTCCACTTCACTGGTGCGTGCCGGAAAAGTGTAACTGAGAGCTTATGTAGTTTCGAGCAGACACTGCAGTAAAATTCCCTTCTGACCCTTTTTGCCTTTCAGGCTTTTGCCGATCCTGCCAAGTCACCTAAAAGGCTGGATTAAAAATATCTTGCACAGTCAGAGCTGGTTAATCTGTGCTTGGATTGTATGTCTGGACAAGCAAAAGGTTCTCATTGGTGACTGGATATGCTTTTGATGTGTGTCATTGCCTCGTTTTAGGGCCTTATTGTACCATAGATTTGACCACATATGAATGTGGTTCCATCCCTTCAGCACACACAGAAGATGAGATTTTTTTTCAGGCAGGAGAAATGGCTTTCACATCTCAAGCGTTCCAGACCATAGCAGCTGAGGGCCCCGGCTCTCAAGTAAGGAAGGTGGAAGCACAACAAAAACAAAACCAGGGTGAGAATTGTGTTTTTCTGCCCTGGCAACTCAAAACTGTCCCCAGATACAAAGATGTCTAATTGGTTCCCTGCATGCCCTAACCGAGCCAGGCTGATTATCTGCAGCAGTGAAGCTGCAGTAGTACAGACATCAGCACACCCTGTGCAAAGTCACCAGGCATCCCATGGTCTGTGAAAGTCCATGCTGCTGTGATTTCATTGCTATTGCTCCTAGGGAAAAACTCACTCAGGTGTGTCAGCACGTGCAGCAGTCGTATTGTGCTTGCAGTGTGGATATGAGCTTGGAGAGCGGTGGAAAGATGCTTACACTGGTGGTGTAAGCGAAACACCAAGCATGGCTCCCATGACTTGGAGGGGGACTTTCTACAAGGGCTTGTAGTGATAGAACAGGGGGTGGTGCTTTAAACTGAAAGAGGATGGGTTTAGATTAGATACTAAGAAGAAATTTTTTACTGTGAGGGTAAATGAGGTGCTGGAACTGGTTATCCAGAGAAGTTGTGGATGCCCCATCCCTTGAAGTGTTCAAGGGCCAGACTGGATGGGGCTTTGGGTAACCTGATGTAGTGGAAGGTGTCCCTGCCCATGGCAGAGAGGTTGGAACTAGATGGTCTTTAAGGTCCTTTGCAACCCAAATTGTTCTATGACTCCAGAATGTGTTACAACAGCTCACCTTCAATATGGGGACAAAACTTAAAATAAGGTAGATTAAAGGTAGGAATATCCATGCAGGCTTTCTTGATTGTTCTCATTCAGGGTGGTGATTCCATATGATGATACTGTATATGGGTCTGTGACTGAATGGGCTAAACTCAGGCTTGGCTTTCCCTTGTTAAGCTATGCCGAAACCTGAAATAGTTACACGAACAGAAGCAGTACTGCTGCAGCTGTTTAGTTATAAAGGTAATTTACGCCAGTGTAGTTTCTTCCTTTAAGAAGAGTGGAATAAGCTATTCCCAAATAAATCATGATACAGATTTGTCTGTTTCTACAACAGACAAACTAAAGAATCTGTGAGTACTTGGGAAACATTTTAAGAATTAGTCAAGGATGTAGACCAATTGTTTCCCAATTCTGTGGGTGGCTACTGAGCTAAAATAGTACTTCTCCTCTAAAATACTTACTTTAAAACTCCAGATTTACATTCAAATAGCAAAAGTAGTGGTGTGTTTTGTTCACTCCCTTCCATCACTTGACTGTTTTGGTACACGGAGTACTTGTATCCAGAAAAAGCGAAGATACATGTGACCATTTATTAGGCCTGCTCTGTGTTATCATTTAATTACGTGGAGCATGTTGTCATTTTACACATTATAATACCATAGGCCATATCTGGCACATGAGCAAGACTGTACTATGCTAGGCACTGTATCAGCACAGAGCAGAAAGCTGATTCTGTCCAATGAGCTTTCCATCTTGACACAAATCAATATAGGTGGTACATAGGGGAGGGCTGAGAAGACAAGGGCACATTATTTTTCTGAAGCCAGATGTCAGTTCTGACACAGAAAAGTTGACACAGAAAATAAAATGCAAGAGAGAAGCAATAGCAACAGGAAAGGCAGGATGAAGGAAAGCATGAAAAGACTTGTTGGAAAATCAGATATTTGGGTGATAGCAGAAGGCTTCACAGAGTGATCAGAAGCAGGAATCAATGGCTCAGTAGCGAGTGAGGAATGATAGATAGGGTGAGGGTAAGAGATGGAAAGGCTTGAAACCAAGCATAGGTTTGATGCAAGAATGCATCTCTCAGAGAGAGCTGGTGATAGTGACAAGTTTGGGCTGTAGTATTTGCCAAAGCCATTTAGGTGGAAGAGAACAAGCTTCTTATCAGGACTGCAGGAAATGATGTTGGAGTCACTGAGATGTTTGGTGCCGGATGCCTGAGAAAGGAAGAACTGTACAAACACTGTGTAAAAAATATATTCAGGATGTGCTGTCTACCCCTCTGTGTTAACATAGGCTAAAATAAGATGTGAATTGAAAGTGAGTTTTCTGTTCCTAACTACACTGCTTGCAGGTAGGTCTGTTTGGGAACAACAGACCCATTTTTCTATTTAGCTTAACCCTTTTCAAGTGAGACTGCGGAGAGGCATGTTTCTGGTCTGGAAGAAAAGTATCCTCCTGCAGAATCGAGGAAATCAGGAGAGGCTATTAGGATAAACTCTGTCTCAGCAAAAGCTTCAGTGTAATCCACATCTGTAGACATAAATGCAGTGCATATCCAAGCTGACAGCTAATGGTACAGGGATGAGCTGTGTTGTCCTCAGGCAAGAGGAGACAAAATATGCATTCCCTTTTACTGTGTTGTGCTTGAGCTGAAGGTTAGATGCTGTGGATGTGCTGTCCAAAAGACAGGCCAAGCATTTACTGAGTGCTGAAAGGGAGTAGCCTGGAAGTAGTCATACGTTAGTGTGTCATCAGTTAGGATACAGTTGACACTGCAAATAAAATTTTCCAGGGATAAGATGCAGAGGTAGAAAAGAAAAGCCAGTCAGAGTATTGTATGTAACAGGACCAAAGAACATGGGAGAGAATGTTGAGGAGAGCATGAGCGAAGCAGGAGAAATAAGGTTTGGACAGAGTCATAAAATTACGGCTTTTACATGTCCTGAGAGACAACATGAGCAATTGTATTAGTACTGCTGTAGTATTGTAAGGTCACATTAGTGATGCTGAATGCTATATGGTTAATACTGCTATAATGTTTGTGTGATAAGGAGTATCAGCAATCAGTGGTTATATTAGCACTCTAATCTTGGCAAACAATTGAATTAACATCGTGTGTGAGAGTAATGAGACAAGAACCTTATGCAGTGATTGATTGCTCAGTGCCTACACTACTGCTCAGTTAGGGAGAAGTGCAGGTTTTTCTTTCTGATTCTGTGGAAGATTTCAGCTGTAATCAATGGGAATTTCTGCCCTCAAGAACCAAGCAATGTAGTGCTGTTTTGTTACTCTGTGATTTCATTAAATATTAAACTTTCCAAGAAATGAATAATCTGTTAGTCAAATATAAACTATAAATGTGGCATGAATTCACTATTCTGTTTGTCGGTTTCATTCAAAGCAGGTGTAAAGCTCCTGCCATTTTGGTGGGATAGCAGTTTGTACTCTGCTTGATCCCTGTGCTGGTGCACACTGCAGTGCAGTGTATGGTGTAGTCCAAGTTGTTACAGATATGGTTGAGTTCCAGAAACAAGGATGGAGCAGAAGCAGAGGATCGTGCACAAGGATGTTTTGCACAAGGAGACTCTCATCTTAGATGAATCTGTGTTTTGCCTTGGCTTTGCAAGAGTGATCAAGATCTGTTGAATACCCAGTGGGGAATGCTAGTGCCAGGTTGCCTTACTGTTATTTCTAATGGGCTTGGTGTAATTCAGCGCAATCACTGGCACTTGGAAAGTATGACAATTTCATTCTTATTTTCCTTCCTATTTTTAATAACCTTTGCCCTGTTCTTCCTCAGCCTGCTACGTCAGATTGATTGTAGTCATAGGGCTTCTGGCTGTGTTCTCCCAGAGAGTTGTGTTCCAGTTTGGTTTTTAAAGGTGAAGAGAAAGTGAAGTGGTTGAGTGCTTTTCTCTTTAATGGAGAAGTGTGCTCTTTTCTGAGCAGAAAGGTTCATGGTCCTTTCAGGAAACATTCAGTCTGAGTTCACAAGACTTGCTTCTGGGAGCTTTTTCAGCAGCTGGATCTCCTCTGCCTTTGTAAACCTTACAGAAAATATTTTTAATCAACTGCTTATCACAGAAATTCCTGAGCTGTCAAGAAGCAGAAGCAATTGGCTTTGGGAAAGCAGTTATTGATCCGGAAAAGCGGAATAATTGCAACAAGCAGTAATTAGTGAAATCAAATTTCACTCTACACTAACTGCCCTTGCATATTTATTATACTGCAGTTGTTGGCTATTTCCTACGTAATTCTGTCACTGGTCTACCATTAATAAAGCAGTTTTAAATCAATTGGTAACAAACTGGTCAGGTCATTAAATTTCAGTATCCATTCCTCAGTCTTGCTTTGCAGAGCCATGGTAACTTGCTGTTAGTTTGTTTTGCCAAAGCTTTTGCAAAACTTCAGCAGTGATTCCCACAGACTATGGCAGTGGCACCATGTTACATCCCGAGATTTTCTGAGTCATGTTAAGATTCAGGAAACAACCATATAAATAGAGCTCTCCAAATAGTACCTTTACATCATCATCATGTGTTTCCAATCGGAGGATAAATACTTCCTCATTCCAGTGGTGATATCACTTTTCCAGACCCTCTCTAAAACTAAATATAGTCATAGAAAGTGTCTCTGTACTTACAAACTAAAGTGGTTGAGTCATTTAGGACCCTGGAGAATCAGAGAGGATGTGCTGTGTCATACATCTCTGACGGTAATACAAAGTGGCTTCGCTGTCATTAGTAAAAAAGGGAGGTGTGGTCTTGAAGCCAAAATCTGAGTCTGGAGGTCAGTGGTTCGTTATGTACAGAGTGGCTTTGCACAGTGATTCTGTTTGTCTGTCAGTTGATCCTTAGACTTACAAAGTGCTGCCCATCAATGGGACACCTGGGTACCTGACAGCTGGAGGAAATTGCAAATCCCCAGGCAGCTTTGGGACACTTCTGGTAATCAAGAAAAGCTAAGGTTACCAGCTAAGCTCCGCTGGCAGCATGTTCCCTTTGAAGGGACTAGTGAGGAAGAAGAGGGATCTTTTGGGCCTGATTTCGATGATTGCTGAGCCTGTGCAGTCATTTCATCACTCAAAACTCCTGAAGCAACTGTGCTGCAGGCTTCTGTGGTCAACTCTCAGATTTGGAATCATCAAAATTGGTGGCCAGTCCTGAAAGTGTTGACTTCTGATGTTCTCTTCCACTTAAAAAAAGACACTGGGTAAATGGTATTACAGAGAGAATAAAATAAAATCTGATGAAGAATTTAGGCTGTATACCAAAGTCAGTAGCATTAATTAGGTCAAAAGAACTAATGAAAGGTCATGTCATTGAGCAAATCTCCTCACACCTAACTCTTCCAGGATTATAAATGCTTATTCCCCTGCCTTATATCTTCTTCTCTTACTGACTGTGGTGGAGTCGTGCTAGCTGTTCTTGTAGTGCAGTTCAACATCAGAAGGCAAGCAGTAATCACTCTGCATGGACATCACTTCAGATTGAAGGGATGGTTCCCTTCCAGTTTTTGGATGTAGAAATACAGAAAGAACTGGATTGTTCAGGCCTGCCATTTGCCAGATGGCCAAGAGAGCTGATAATCTGGAGAGATCAGAGCTCTGCAAGATTGACAGCACTGCTGCTGAAGCCTGGGGAGAAAGGCTTTGCTCCACACTGGACTTCTAATTGAGAGAGACTGCAAGGACAATTTTTTCACTCTCAAAAGAAGGAGAGGGTTAAAAAGGACTTCCAATTCTGGCACAAAATCATCAGGCTAAACTAATCAGCATGCTTGTTTTTGTGTTGATATCCGGAATGCTTTTCTGCTCTGCTGCCTTTTCACAAAAATACTGGTGTTTGAGGCACTGGGGAAAAAAAAGGCATGCCAGGTGAGCAGAGAGCATGTTTCCTTGTCATATGCTTTCCAAATAGGAATGCCAAGATCTCTCTTTGTATCTGACTTTCCACAGATTTCTAAATAGTACTTAACTACAAGACTTTTGGCTGGTATTTTGGGAGGATTAAATCCTCCTTTGAAAAAGGAAGTCGTCATCTGAAACTTCAAGAAGAAAACTTGGGAGAAAAGTACAGCTCTCAATCCACCTGTAAGCCTCAAAAGGAGCACCTTTTCACTCTAGCATGCCTTGCAGTCCCTTGAGACAGTGGATTCCAGATGAAGGCAGAGGCCCCAAATGTGTCTGGGAGGAGTGGTTATCTGGGAGTCTTGCTGATGTTTGGGATAGTGGGCTGGGCAGAGTACGACAGAACACCAAACACAAGTCTTCTAATCAGAAGAATTGGAGAAACCCACTGCCCTAAGGCCTTTTTTTTTATACCAGAGGGTTGCAGTCTTCTAATTATATGGTCAGATAATCTGAATGTACAGAAGTGGAAGTCTGCTTGTGAAGTTTTGCACCTTAGCTTGCAAGTACAAATATCTGTGGGACAGACAACTGGCAGGTGCTGCTTAAGTCTTCAGAATCATGGAATTGTTTAGTTTGGAAAAGATGTTTTAAGATCATTGAGTCCAACCATTAACTAAGCACTGCCAATTCCACTGCTAAACTGTGTCCCTAAGTGCCACATCTACAAATCTTAAAAACCTCCAGGGACGGTGACTCAACCACAACCCTGGACAGCCTGTCCCAGTGCTTGAAACTCTTTTGGTGAAGAAATTTTATCCTAATTTCCAGTCTAAACCTACCCTGGTGCAACCTGAGGACATTTCCTCTCGTCCTTTCTAGCAAGAACCAAATGCAGTTACAATTTGTGCTTTGGTGAATTCCATCTAGTTTGAATCCCTGTCATAATTCATTTGGATCTGGCAAAGACATACTAGGTAAAGTATATGTTCTGATTTTTCAGGGCATTTCTGATCTCTGATTATTTTTTTTTCCACAGACAATGGGGGCTCAATCACCAATTTCTTAAATGTTGGCTTTTCAGTGCTGAAAGGTGCCTCTTGTCAAGCAGCCCAAAGAAGTGCTGCGTGTGCTAGCTGAGCCAAGGGAGGGAGTTGCACTCTTGCTGTCATTATGAGGAAGTTTGTAGGTGGTAATTTTCCAAACCAGAATTTGGCACCATAAAACTAATATATTTTTTCCCTGGAACAAAAAGACTGTAGCTGTTACTGGGCATGGTGATTTGATCTTTCTGAGACCCAGCAGGAAACAAGTTGGGAAAAAGCAAACAGCAGTGTCTGCCTACAGTTTGCTCTTGCTTACAGAAGCCTTGCCAGTGTTTGTGTGCTATCTTGGTATTGCAGGGAGAGTGTCTTTCTCCCCAGCCTTCAGGTTACTCTCTCTCTATCAGTAACCAGTCTTAGTGCTGCACGAAGAGAATCTGCTGTGTGTGAGGCATCAGCTTAACACTTCTGGCGCAGAGAGGCTGGAAGAGCTTCTTGTGAATTGCCAAGAAATACTCTGCTATAGGAACAACAGAGGGAAATTAATGTTAGTGTAAATTCAGCATTGATGTGTCAGCTCAGTCTCACAGGGAAGAAATGTTTATTGTTTCCTTGCTGGTGACCTTGCCCTCTGACCCAGGGAATACTGAACCGAGGGCTGCTCTGCGCTGATGTGTGATCTGTGTCCAGAAGGGATTCGAGGAGGATGACATTAATTTCTTCTATCTCATTAAGCTAAATCAGGCCGTGCTTACATCTTTTGCATTTCAGCACGTGGCATTCCCCCAGTATGTACCTTCTCTGTTTCCAAAACACCCCTAGTAAAAGGAGACAGCATCTGGCATGAGCTCAGAGAACACGAATATTTAAGACTCTCATAGTTAGCCCTGTTTCTTTTGGTGTTTGTTTGTTCTTTGGAAGCTTTTGTAGGATGCAGGGACTGGCAGGATGTGGAAGCATATGATGTGGTCAGCCTTGCATTATGCTATCTTTTGTAAAGTGTTTTAGCCTTGAGTGACATTGATTCTCTTGCCTCCCCTGGCTGTAAGGAGCAGGAAGATTTGCCACAGACCAGACCAGATTCAGGTCAATTATCTAAACAAGTTTGTTATTTATTTTCCTGTGGCATCCATGGGCACCTTTCAAGGCCAAAGTAAGGGCATTGGAAGGGTGGAAATATATACATACACACAGGTACCTTCCTCTGAGAGTTTATGACCGTATTGGGCACAGAGACAGGCCAGGAGGAAATTGGGAGTTAAACAAAATTGCCTAAATTTTAACACAGAAACACATACTGTGATGCTGTAAGAAGGAAATACCAGGAAACTTCCCAGCCATTTTTGTGGCAGAGTTTTATCATTGGAGCATTTTTGGGGCAGCGGATTTGAAAGATTCAGTGCACTACTAAACTGCTTACCACCCCATATCCCTGCAGACGATACATGCTAAATTATCAGGAAATATCTTCTGCCTGTATTTCCAACTGGAGCAGTGTCAGCACGAGCCCTGCACGCTTCCAGCAAGAGGCTGCTGCGAGCAAACCATCAAAGAAAACAGCCAGAGAGCCCCTTTATCCTTGCAGTTTTTGGGGAAAGTCTTTTGTTAAAACAAAGGGAACAGAGCCAGTAGTGGCTGGAAGGATGCAGGCTTCCTGCTGAGATGTAAATCACTTTTGATTCTGTCTGGAACATACCTTCTGGGAACAGAAATAAGTGACTGAAGGAGCTGTGGGATGGGAAGAGTAATTGGTGACAACCTTTACATGATGTAGGAGAGTAGTAGCTCTGAAGGGAAGAAGGTTCTTGTCCTGTTTCTGAAGGGGTGTGAACTCCTTGTGCTTGACTCAAGTTGGAAAAAACCAGTTAAAAGCCTTGCCCTTGGCTGGCATTTTTGGGTTACCAACTATTATATGTGCACTGTGTTAGCACACAGGAGTCCAGTGTGAACTCGGTGTACCCTGTAAACATGGAACAAGAAAGTAGCTCCCTTGTCAGATGGCTCGCAGCCTTATTTGTCATGTTTCTGTGTTGCTTTTGACATGACTTTCTTGCCAGTGGTGTTGTGTGAAAACTCTGTGCAAACGTTTGGGAGACATGCATGCAGTGGGCTAAGACGCAGAAACAGCAAATGGGAGGAGCAAAGAGGGGGGAAAATTTTCTAGTTTTTCTTGCTTTCTCTGCCCCCCCATCCCAAGCAGAGCACAGAAAGTTTCAGCTATCGATGATGATGACAGAAGTGAGTCACCACTTCTTCAGGCAGATGTGGAAACTTTCCGTATGACGGAATTTCTAA
Source organism: Melanocharis versteri (assembly GCA_013397845.1). Lineage (NCBI taxonomy): Eukaryota > Metazoa > Chordata > Aves > Passeriformes > Melanocharitidae > Melanocharis > Melanocharis versteri. The sequence goes on along the minus strand of VZTG01010071.1, from coordinate 251,014 downwards.
AAGCAGCAGTCCTGCCAGGGGTCCGCTAGTGGAGGAAGCTGCCAGTTGGGGCAGGATATTTTTGGTGAGCATGAGCACCATGGTGTGGTGCTGGTTCCCTGGCCGGGCTGGGCTGATGCTGCGTGGCTGGTGGGTGCCTCCCTAATCCTTAATGTAGTCAGTGCAGGTAGTAACATCAGCAAAGACAGAGTAGGGTGGGCTTATTCCACTCAGGTGGCAGGTAGCTGATGCATATCCAGGCCCCTAAGGAGGCTTCTGCCCTTGCTGCTTCCTGTGATGGAGTCCGCCGTAACTTCTTCAGCTGATGATTCCAAAGCCTGCATGGAGGTGGCCCTGTGGAGTCCAATTACACTTCTGCTGCGTAGACACACTGAGAGGATGTAGGCACACAGGAGGGTGCAGGTGTGGTGGTGGTGGTAGAGAGAGGCTGCAGCAGCAGGAATGGGAGAGGCAGTGAAAAGCCTCTTTGTTGTTCTGCCTCACTTACTAGGTAGGATAAAACTAACTTAAGAACAAGTGTGCTTGGTGCAGAGACCTCCTGTGGATATGTTTGGGAAACCCTGATGTTTTTCTGCCTAGAGCAGAGTAAAAAAGGCTTGAAATGTAAACGTATGCCCTGTCCTATCAAAAGAATAACGTGAAAACACTTTATTCACTTGTAATTGGCTAATTTTTTTGCTGACAATATGAAGCTAGAGTAGGCCTTGACTTAGTAAATCAGGAGTAATTCCGAGGAGGTCATTGGCATTTTCCTGGTGTCCAAGGATTCTAAGGGGCTAATTACAGAAGGTGTTTGTATCTTAAATTGCTTTTGAAGGAAATGGCCCAATTCTTGTCACCTTTTGCCGATGTGATACCAGGGAAGGTGCAGTTGTGTTACCAAGAAGGCAGTGAAGGAAAGGGACTTGACCTTGGATTGGTACTGCGAGTGACGGACTTCTTGAAACATCAGTTGCTTTACAAAAAAATCTTCGTGTCTTTAAAAGTGGAATTGAGCTGCCTGAGGGATGTTTTAGCTATGTAGCAAGTTACCAGCTTTCCTAACTTCAGGGCAGGACTCTGTCCTGGTTTTAGGAATGTTCCCACACAACAGCTGCCGGCTCCACTTTAAATAACCTTCTCTGTTCCCTAAAATGAGATGTTTCTTTATTCATTTTTGTCATAGCCCATGAAAAAAAGCTGCAAGCCAATAAACCACAGAGATTTAAGATGCCTCAGACTAGGATGAATCAGAGTTTTCAAGTTTCGTAGATCATGCTCTTTTCAGTGACTCAGAAGTCGGTCTCATCCTTTCCTGAGGCTCAGGATCTTGCTGGGTTTGGCAGTAAAGTTTGTCATCATGATCAGTGTTTCACATGAGTGTTCATGTGACCGAATGACATGTGGAGCTGAAGTTTCAAGATCAAAAAACAAAAAGTAAGACTCAAAGGTGATTTTTTCCTCCCAACCCCCTCCCGCTCCCCAATATTTAACTTAACTTGCTCTTTTGCAGTCAACGGGAGTCTCGCTGACCTATTTCTGTGCCCCTAACAGTGTACTAAAAGATTAGATGCAGGTGAAAGATAGTTAGAGAAGAGCCAGCTAAATTCTTCCTGCCGCTAATGTCAGTCATCACTAGAAAACCACTAAACATAAAGTAGTTCCTTTAAAGGATGGAAAATGCTGGGTTCATGCAGTGCATGTACAAAGCTTTGCATGACAGATAATCGTCACAATAGAAAAGCGACAGTGATGGAGTCTGCAAGGGAGCTACCCCTCCCCATCCTCTGGCATCTGTTGAAATCCCATCCCAATGCCCTTCTGCTCTTTTTGTTCAGAGCATGTGAGCTCCAGGCCTGGCAGGCATGTTTGTAATTAATGTTTCCAACGTCATCCTGATGCTGCTTGTTGTGCCATGGAGAACATATGTTCCCATGAAGCTGGGCTGTCATGTGGGCTGCTCAAGGGTAGCGCTGAACTTTCACCAGGCTGCTGCATTATAAGCAGGTCCACGTGCAGAGTAATAAAACCAAGCCTTGCTGGAAAAATGGGTGAGCTGGGATTCTTAGGGTAAAAGCAGGTTTGAAGAGGGGAAGGGCATTGGCCTTCCAGGCTGATCCATGAAGGGAGTTACCAGGATTCTTAATGCTGTGAAAAGTGAAATAACTACAAATACATGGTTGTATAAAATAGTGCTTATGTGCCAGGGAAGTAATTCCCCTGGGACAGGGTAAAGGGAAAAAATGTTTACAGCCTTCCTGTTTGGTAGGCTTCATTAATTTTGGCTGCTGCCTTTTTTGGTTGCCCATTCATTACCAGAGCCTGTTAGAGCACTCAGAGCTGCAATGGACACTGTGGAAATCAGTCCCAAGTTAAGTCCCTGAAACTAGCAGTCACCTAGCAGTCAGGCATAAAAGGATGAAAGAAATACCCATTGGGTCACACCAGTGTTCATATCTGGCCCTGGACTCTTCATCAATGTCCAGAAGATGTGCTGATCAGGGAGAGCACAGGAACCTGGCCCCTGTCTGCAGTCTGCTCCCTTGCCCATTCCTGCATCAACCACTCTTGTGCTGGGGGTGTTAGGAGGAGCATCTTTGCCTGTTCCTGGTATTGTTTGTGTATGGACCTATTGTTCCTGGATTTGTCTAATCCCTTTTTGAACCTGCTGATACTGTCTGCCTGTGGCAGATGTTCCAGGTCATCACTGTGGCAACAAATTCCAGAAATTCACTACCGCCTCACTAGAAATGTATCTTCTTTTATTAATTTTAAATTATTTCGTGCTAGTTTCAGTGAATTCCTTCCACAACTAATAATACTGAATTTAGTTAAAAACAGTTCTATAAGTACCTTGTCCACAGACTTCATAATTTTTTAAACCTTAATCATATTTCCCATGAGACTTAACCTTTTTAAGCTGAAGACTCGTGGACTTCCCAGTCTCTCTTGGTAAAGCAGCTCCTCTGTCCCCTTAAACATTGCAGTTGCCTCTCTGTGTGCCTTTTCTATGTCCACATTGTTCTTTAAATGCAGAAACCAGAAATGCCCCCAGCGCTTGGGATGCCTGGAGGCTTTGTGCGGATTGAGCTTGGAAGATGTAACCACAGACCTGCAGAATTCACTGCATGCAAGAACTATTACAGATGCCAGTTTGAAAATTCACTGGGCATAGAGATGAGAAATATGTTTGTAAAACACTGTTACAGAGTGCTGTTACTATTTTATATTTGATGTTAAGTACTGTAAATATGCATGGCACATCTCAGAAAAACAGAGGTAGGGTGGGTCGGAATAACACAGCACTACGTCATGCTTTGTGAGTAGAATGGTTTACCACATGGTCCCAACCCTGCACGCATTTCCAGCTGTAGTGTTGCCAAGAACAATCACATGAATTTGCAGGAACTGTTCATGGCAGCAAGCAGCACTGTGGCCTCTAAACCCATAATGCCTAGGTGTTTACATACATGCATATATAGTCAAGGGCCTTTTTTAAGCCTTGTTGTGTTTTTCCAATTTAAATATCAGTGCCTTAAAAATGCAGAGTGAAGGTTGTCTGAATTGTATAGAATGACTACCTTTGTCTACATAACTGATAGCTGACAGAGGTAATGTTTTACGCAGTCTAAGGTTAGTAGTGGATCTGAAGGTCTCTAAAAATCCTTACCCAAATGGTCAAGCTTAAATCTGGTGATCTGTTTCGTAGTGAGAATTTGTTTTTGCCAAGCTTTGTTGTGTGGTTGTTCCCTGCAGATGGAGGGTTAACCCTGAGGGGGTGACTGTGTAGTAAGAGCTAGTGCTTTTTTTGGCATTGCCCACTGCAACAGTGAAAGAATATCCCATGTTCTTGCTGTGTTATCAGCTTCATGTGAATTTTAACCACTTTGTACTCTAAATACTGCTTTTATGCTTTCAGCCTGGTTAGTTGTGTCTTGGTTTTGGTAGATGGTTTCTTGAAAGCCTTAGAGACCACGGCTCTTGCCAGAGATCAGCTGAGAAGTTTTGCCTTATTGATCCATGCTCCAAGGGTATCCATGGATATATTAAGTTTGATTTACTAATGAGCAGGGAGAAAATTGAAAGAAGCATTACTTGTTGGTTTTTACAGTCCTTTGTGCATAAGGTGAAGTGACAATATACATAAATTTGAATTCCATTTTCTATGATGGTAGCAGGAAAACTAATTTACAGTCAACATTTTGTCCACTAAGCTTTGTCTTGTGAATCCGATTTCCAGTGTTTAAAAAAAAAGCTCAAAACATTTTCTAGGATAAATATGGTTTGCTTTGGCTTCTCTTTCCTTCATTTTTCTGCCTTTTCCCACTTCATTGTGAATGATAATCCATCCAAAAAGCTAGAATGGCTTTATGGTGCAGCTGTACTCCATGTATAAGCAGTTTGGCTGCCTTCCCAAAATGGCACATTTCAACCATGACTGCCATAAAAGCTGCTAGCAAGGATTCTAGCCATACTGATGTGTTTCAATCAGCTTCATTATATTTTTAAGTCAGGTCACATTCAAGAATATTCCTGGCCCCTGGCTACACAGTACAGTAACACTTTGAAATTTCATCTCTTGGGACATCAGCTGTCATTTTCGAGTCATTGAGAAATGTGTTTGATGATACCTACCCAGTCCTTGGTGAAACATTTGCTCCCAGGACCATCTGCCCCTTTAATAGAGTTGTCATTTCAGCATCGCTTCAATTTCTGCAGCAGCTGCCCATTGATAATAAGTCAGATGTGGGGATGTTGCAGAGGAGAACAGCAGAGCCTGGCTGCAGTGCTGTTGTTGCCTTCAGCTCCCTCTGTCAGAACATCATTTCCCCAATTAATGAAATCCCCGTTGCATGTTCTGCCCGATCCATCCTTTGGATTTCTTCTTGATCCATTTCCAGGCAGAGAGGGAAGTCATGCGGTAGCTCAGACCAGATGCCTTTTTCATGGCCTCCACTTACAGTGAGCATCTTTCTGTGCCTGCTGAGTTGTGTTTTTAGCTTGGCTCGCCTAACTCAAATTAAAACATTGGCAAAGATACGGGAATTTGCTGTTTCACATGGATTAGCATTTTTAAGTTCTTTTTTTAGGCTTGAGCTTGAACTGATAATCTCTGTTTATTCTTAGACTTGCCAGACATCTGCTTTCCAGCTGTCCACATGAGCATCCTACAGAACCCCTGCAAATCTGAGCTGTCCAGTTTGTAGCACCCCAACACTGCTGAGCCCCGCAGTGACAGGGCACAAGGGACTGGCACTAATGCTGTGTGCTTTGGGACAGCCTGAGTGAAAAACCTGTGCTTTTAAAAACAGGCCCAGTGAGTGACTTCCAACAGTGTTTCTCTTACAAGTGTCCTCTGTTAGCAGGGACAAATGTGCCAAATGAGGTGTTACAAAATAATGCGGTGTAGGAAGGGTCATTCCAATAGTCTGCCCATTACTCTGAGATCTGAGAGATGCAAATTAACTTTTCTGTTTTGCTACTGATTTTCTGCCTCCCTTTTTAGTGGAGGCCTGTCTTAATCAATTAACTTTAGACAGTCTCTGTTTAGACATCTGGTCTAAAAGTAACTTACCTAGTCTTGGCTGGTTACCAAGATGCTCTGTAAGTGGTGGAAAGACAGGCACCATCCTAAAATGTGTGCCTAAGTTAGTTAAGGTAAATAGCCTGGTGGTGATGTGTATTTATGTCTGTTGGGAAGTCCCAGATTATTATTTTAGACTAGATGCTTAACTTTGTGATGATAGAAAGGAGCAGAAATGAATCCAGGGCTTGTAGTCTCTCTGTGCCTCTTTTCACAGGCTGTAGAAGTCATTAATGATTATCTGGTGTTTCACAGGATGTTGTGGTTGGTAAAGATGAAAGTGCCCAGAGATTTTATAAGTAACTAAGTTACGCAAAAGGGAAATGTGTCCCTGTTTAGGCAGAGGTGACCTAAATGAAGTGACAGGGGCTTCTTTTGAATGGGAAATTAAAAAATAGAACTTTTATCCTCTTCCTAAATAGCTAGCTTTATGAAATTTATAAAGCCAGAAGCATAAGCAGCTTTTGTGGCAATCTTGGCTCCATTTTCTGCTCCTCTACACTTGAAGTCTTTCATAGATGTACATATTTCTGTACATGCACTGTCTGTTCACAAATCCTCTGCCTTCCCTCAGGTGTTGGGAGTGAATGAGTTCCTTCTTTTTTCTTTTTTTTCTTTCCCTTCTCTGATGTGAGTGCTGGTTTTGGGGACTTAAGAGGATGAATTTCGATAGCTGATTCTCTGGTGGGTGATTTAGTTGCAGACAGACTCCACATACCACTTTCTTTGATTTCTCTTTTTCTTTCTGTTCTTCTTTACAGGCATGTGGAAGGCTCTGAGGAGCTCTGTGCACATTGTTGTGTTGCTTTGCCCGGGACTTCTGTCTGCTCTTTGGGCCTTTGGCTCATCTTCCAGGCAGAAAAAGGTTAGCAATGGCTTTTATGGTTGGACAAGTCATTGTGTATCAATAGAATAGACTGCTAGGCGGAAGTGTTGCGTTCTTCCGACCCTTTTGGGATCGTAATAACCCTTCCAGTGAGGGGATCTCATGCCCTGGTCTTCTGGGGTTTGTGAAAAAGACACTGTTGTCTGTCTTTCTTGTGGGAGCATGGTTAAGTTGTGGGAGCGTGGTTAATTGTGCCCAGCTGTCAGAGGAATCTCCCTGGCTGGAGCTGGTCACCTGAGCAGAGGATGAGTTGCCCCACGGGACACCGAGCACTTGGTGCATTCTGCACAGTGATGGGAGTCGTGAGGCTCTCAGGCTTCGTGTTTGGTCTCACTCAGCCCAGCAGGGGAGCAGTGAAGATACCCCACCAGGTGGCTTAGCTCAGTACTCACCACTGAAAAGAGTAGGAAGGCATTACAGCATTGCCTCGTGGGTTTTGGCTTCGTGTTTCATGCCACCTGGAAGGGCTTCAAAGAGGCTGCAGTGCATGAGGCCTCGCATGCCAGGTAAGACCTGCTTAGTCACAATGAGTTGGTTTTTCCTTCTAGATCAGATTCATGTTGGCTTAGCAGAAACTGACCCACTAAAGCCAGATGCTGTATTCATTAACACCTCAGAGGCACTGTTTGAAAACAAATTCACCAGTCTGGAAAAAAACAGTCTGTTTCTTTTAGTGCGAGATACAGTGTGGAAATGATGAATGGGTTTTCGCTCGCTTTATCCACTTTCATCACAAAAATTATTTTGTTAAAAATTTCCTGGTTGACTTTAGAAGCTGCCAAAGACTCAGGCTTGTGTATTTGCACAGCTCTAACCCCAGCAAGGCATGATTCATGGCTAGGGGGAACTGCTGAAAACATTTTCCCACTCCTTTGTGCCTGCACTTAGTGAGGAAGCTGGGGAATGGAGTAAAGACTTAAATGCTTTTACCTAGAGACCTGCTACGCTGACTTTCAGTTGTGATACCAATACATCACTTCCCACCAGGCAGTTTGCACATGTCCTTGATCCCCTCAGCGGTACTGCCTTCCTCACCATGAACAGGCGGTGTGGCACTCCTCGTGTACGCTGCCATACGCTCCTGGTGGCACAGCCCCGCCCTGTGCTGTGTGACGGGAACAGCCTTTTCCCTTGTAGGTGCACATTGTGCTGGTGTGGCAAGAGCTGCCTTTAGGGAGGCTGGCAGGTGTTGTGGCACTCGCACAGCTGGGGTTGTTTTGAAGCTGTGTGCAGTGCGTGAGACCTTCGTGGGTGTCTGACTGTCAGGTGTTTTGCACTTCACCTTCCTCCAGGGAGCTGCCCCTTGCAAAACAAAACCCTGTGGCACGCCGGGTGAGTTGGCAGTCTGGTGTGAGTTGAAGAAAGCCTGTTGTTTTTAAGCTTGTTCCCCTTTGCATCTCACTCAGACCTGCACGCGAGTGTACGTTAAGGGACACTTTAGACTCCTTTTGTCATTAAAGTTGTGGATTATGGCCTGGTCTGATCTCAGACAGTGTACCTGTACCTCCGCTGTGCTTACCCGTTTCATTCTGTTTTGTTACAGCAGTGCTGAGTCTTTATCTGGGGCATGGAGCTGGTGAATGTGGACTCTGAGCCCTGAGATATGCTCCCATTTCTCTGACTGAATGCTCACGGATCTCACATTTTGGAATCTGTCCACAGATTGAAGCCCTGTCTGGCCTGCTGTGACCCTGTAATTGCATAAATCAGCCCTAGAATTTGGCTTCTGATTGTCATTTTTGTGTTACTGTGTATTGTATTTCTAACACAGTGATGTGTAAGGAGACAAGAGTTTCTGAAAGAGGATTTAGGTCAAGCTGAAAAAAATTGCTGTTAAACAACATTGATTTTGTTTTATATAACTGGGACTCTTTTTGAAGTCTTTCTTTAAATATTTAGTGACACTTTTTCTTCTTTAGCTCAAGGGTCAGTGTCTCAGGTTGGCCAATGGTGTGGGTTCCCTTGCCAGCTTACAGAAATTGCCAGTTGTTTCTTTTCATCTTACCAGGGTTGGCTTTCCACTGTGTCTGTAAGCAGGGCTTGACTATTGTGTCCAGATGATGGTTGAGCTCCCTGCAGCTAGAAACTGCTCACTGACTTCCTCTAACAAGCTTTGCTGGCTGGGATACTCTTAAGCCCTTCTTGCATTACTCAGGATGGGTCAGGGAAAGGCCATGTGTTGGCACGGTTTTTGGTTTCCTGCTTATATATCTTCTCTGCTCACTACCTTGTGTATTGCTCAGCTTCTCTGCAATCTGAATCTAAATCCCTTCCTGGTCAGATCAACTGCCTTTTCTAGAAAAGAGTGGAACATCAGGCTTACATCCCCCTCCTGCTGTGTCCTGTCCCCACAGTCTGCATTTTTTTTGTATCCCGAGATGTCCACTTCATCGTCATAACACATTCTGTTTATAGCACATTATACCTACAAAGATAAAGACATGCACTGCTGAACAGTCATAGGTTTTTAGTCATGAACTAATAAGACCTGATTTTCACTTTTTTTTTTCCCATGTGGAGTTACAGAACGTGTAAAAAAGTCATCAGGAGTCAGATGGACAAACATATTTGCCTGTGAATAAATGTACACAAAATGAGATCCCGTGAGCTTTGCTTCCTTATGAAATTAGCCTAGAATGAGTCTGTAGCCAGTGCCGTCTCACTCTGTCTTAGGGAAAAAAATACGGAGAATTGAACCTCTGAAGCTTTCTCCTGCTCAAACTAGTTTGCAGGTTGTTCAAGCTTGTTCGTAACAAGCTGTTACGAAATGAGAGCTTTATCCCCCCTCCTGTGCTATTCTGTTAGTTTCTTCAGTCTCTGATTCATGTTTTCAATGGCTAAATCTTAGGGATTTGAATGAATGAAACTTTACTAAAAAATCTGCCATAAAGCTCAATAATAGACACAGAAATATTTTATCCCAAGTATTCTCAATAGGATTGGCAAAAAACCCAAAACAACGAAACACCCCAAAACAAACAAACACCAGAAAAAGAAAAAAAAACCCACTCAAAAATCTTGTATCACCTACTGTAAGTTTATTGAATTGTAAATTGAAATAATTTCTAGGATCTATGCTTTCAAGATGTTGCATCCTGTGTCCAGTGTCAGTCACAGAAGTGGAATACAGCTTTTGCAGTGTAGACACCAGCCTCACTCGTTTTAAGGGTCCGACATGAAAAATGGCCCAAGTGTAATGATTTATTATGGGATTTGGGTTTCATGTAGTTAAAACCTGCCTAGAAGCCCAGCATGATATCAGTGATATTTAATTGCATGCCAAGCACTTTTGTGCATTGATAGGATCTGGCTTCCAAGACAAACAGGTATTTGAAGCACCTTCTCAAAGTGGGCCAGGCACACCTAGGTGTTCCTCAGGAGTCTCCCACACCTGTCTCCTCTGGGCCTCTCAGACATGCAGGTGGCAGAGTCAGCTGCCCTTTCTCAGTGCTCTGCTCACTAATGCAGGGGAAAAGCTTTGTCCCGCTTACATTTGTATGCGCTGAAGGGGTGAGCAAAGGCATTAGCCCATCTCGACTGGTTGCACAGAAGCTGTGCACAGCCAAAATTCACATTTGTATGCCTCGGATTTCTCCTTACTGACACTTCTTTTGATCCCAGTGTGAAGTGGCAGTAGAGAGGGGCAAATAGGGACAAGCAGTTCTTGCAGAGAGAAGTGAAGAGAAGAAGCTGTGAGTGATTTTGTGTGGAAAATTAAATTAAGCCCTAGTGAGGCAACTGGAGCAGGGTCTTGTCCAAGGTGGAGGAAGGCAACCCCTCCTGCTCCCCTGCCCCTGTGACACTTGGGAATTGTGTTCTTTCCCAAGGACATTTTGAGTGTGTTATGCAGGGGTGATCTTCCTTATGAGCTTCAGTGGAAATGTCAGATGAGTTGCAGCGGGAAATGTATAGCCACAGAGGAGAGAAGGGCTGCCCAGCTCCCTTTGCTAAAACTGCCTGATCCTATTGAAATGTTTTATAGGGAGACAAAGCCCAGCACGACAGACAGGACTTAATTGCATAATTCCTTTGGGGGAAGCAAAAAATGCTTCCAGTGCAGGTCCAGTCCCCTAAAGGGACTGCAGATTAATGGCTGAGAAGCCTAAGCCGAACTCAGCCGGTGGGAGGTTGTCTCTGGTCGTTCAGGGAGGCAGTCAAAGTCATTTCAGTTTTAATTGGATATGGCATTCCTCTTCCTTTCCTAGTCAGCATCAGGGGCTCCTGCACTTGCAGCCTGTCCGTGTCGGTGTTCTGTGGTTGACACAGGTATCTGGCACTCAGACCGCAGCGTCATCAGCGTGTGTGGAAGCACTCCTGCAGCAAAGCCATGCCAGGCTGCCTGTGCCTGCCTTACTAATGTGATCACCCTTTTGTAATCCAGGTGTACCCCATGCTCCTTCTGCTGCTATATGCCAAGGTCTTTTCCAGCCAGTTACAGCAACTGGCCGTGGATCTGTGTCCTGTGTAGGCCCTTCACAAGAGTTGGAGGTAGGTTTGATGCCTTTGCTGTTTTGGCTCAGGAGGCAGTAGAGTTCAGACTCCAGCCAGTGTCACCAGCTGTGTGTCCCACTGCATGCTTCCACACCTGAGTGAACAGGGTTTTCTTGGCAGAGGGGGAGAGGTCAGGTGAAAACTGCTTGCAGTATGCAGTGGAGGTACCTGTAGCTGCCCTCTTGGACAATCAAAGGCATGCTCTGCGCTCTGGAGTTTTGACATCCTCCTGGGAGTAGTGGAGCGTGCTGGATTCACACCTATTAGATACCTGATCAGAAAAGCTTGTCCTGTTGTACTTCTGAGAGCAAGGATGGCAGTGCCTCCACCTGTGCACAAGAGCATCTCTGTATAAAGCTGGCTGGAGATGGGCAGGACAGTCCTTGCAGAGACCTTTTCTGTAATCACAGTCAATAAAATTATTTTTTTTTTAGGCACAAACCACCAACATTTTCTTGAATATTCGCTGTAGAGAAAGCAGTAACATTCTCATATACTGTTTTAGCTGGAGGGAATAGACCAGTCTGTCTAGCAATTAGAAAAGGAAGCTGAAAGATACTGTGTTTTCATACAGTTAGAGGGGAGAATTGGACAGCAGAGCTCTCTGCTCTTCGTTTCTTTAGCCACTCTCTGTCCTATATGGGATCCCCTCCAAAAACCCCGTGCTTGGCAGGACAGCACAAACAAGTGAATTAAAAAAATCACATAACTTTAAAATTTTGCCAAGCTAAGGTAGCAGCAATTTGGCTGTTTACATATCTGCATGGGAGTAGTCATTAATCACACTGTGCATGAGGTTCATTTGTTTCCTCCTAGGAAGGGCTGTTTTCACGCTAATAATTGCTTCCATATGAGAGCTGGAGGTATGTTGCTCTACTCTTGTCACTGAGAAAGGATGTGCTGGAAAGCTAAGCCTGTGGTGGATACTTGCAGTGAGTTACAGTTCTTGCTTGTATCCTTCTAGCTTTTTTCAGTGATTAGTGAAATTATCTGAGGCTTTTTGGAAGAAAAAAAAATCCTGTTTAAGTTACAGGTGGTATTAAACTTTTACTTTTCTCTAGTCAATCCTTTTTTCACTTTCTGTATCTTGTGTAGTATTGTCACCTTTTTTCCTTTGTACAATAATGCCAGAAATCAGAAAGCCAACTTCTTTCTTGCCCTCTTCCCTTCTCTGAAATTAATGTTTCATTGCCTACTCTCAGATTTTCTGGGCAACTGACTCAACTAAGACCAGATGTGGATGAATAAGGGCGAGTTGCAGCCCGATGCTTCGTCTGGATGTGTTCACTGCTTGCGGTGCCTTGAAGGGTTATTTGCATGGCAGCGAAAACTCTTCAATAATGCAGTGAACGTGCACACTGGGAATGTTGGCTTTCTGGAAATAAAGGGATGCGCTGAAGCCTTTTCTGACATAGAAGCAGAAGAGCAAGAGATGAGCTGGGATATGGCATCACTTCCCCTCAGCACAGTATTGTGAACAGGTGACCAGATTTCTGTGTTTTGTCGATTCTCACTGTGGAAAGGACAATTTTAGATGAGCCAAACCAAAGATGACAACAACAGAAGCTCTGAACCATACAGTTGGAGAAGAAAATATTCTCTGTAGACGTAGGAGGGCCAGTTTTGTTGCAAACAAACAACACAAATTTTTTCCAAAGGATAACCCAACTGGATGTGACTCAGAAGGGAACCATCCAAATTTCTGCAAAGCCCAGCTCCTTTCTGGTGTCACCGAGCCAACTGAAACCTGCTGTATTGTAAAAACATTGGCATCAGCACAGGTGTGTGCTTTGTTCACCCTTGAATACTATAGCATTAAAAATAATTTTTTAAAGGAAAGCCACGCCTATGGCATAACAGTATTGTTAAGGCTTGTCCAAGGTAAAGCAATTTGTATTGCTGTGGTGGCATCCTGCAGAATTGGAAAACTCCTCTGTTAAATGTGCTGCTGTAGTGCAAAACAGAGCTTGCAAGCAGAGAGGCTGTTCCAGCGTGTTGCCACATTTTACGTCCTGTCAGGCCTCAAGGACAAATACAAGCTGCACAGTTTAGAAAAATCATTTTTGAAGCTAAACACATTCGCAGTGAACAAAAACCTCACTTAAGGAATCTAACTATGCAGCAGCTTACAAAATTCATGCAGGATTTTTGCAGCACATACAAGAAATCTTTAAAGACCAAGCAATCAGTTGTCTCTTGGTACTCTGGAGCTTCTGGAGATGTGAGCAGCTTGCTACAGCCTCTGCTCTAGCACTCCCCAACCCTGGCAGCAGGACAGTCTCAGATCCAGTAAGTCATGTCTCTTCCAAGGTAGCAGTGCTGTGCCAAGGTACGTCAGCTGTACTTTTGTGGCAAAGACTCATCCAGCTACAGCTAGACCACAAGGTCTGTCTGACCTTGCCCATACATTCCTAAATCATCCTGAAGAAAACAGGAGGCCTGTGTGCAGGTTCTTCCTCAAAGAAAGGGAAGGAAGGGGTATGTGCATTTTGTTTTGTACTGATGTGCCCTTGGAAGGTAAGGATGCGTTCAGTAGAACAGCTAAGGTGTCCATGCCATGGGGAACTTGACTTGTTTGGGTGCTTCCCCTGCCTTCTGCCTCAGGGGCAAATCCAGCTGTTGTAATGTCCTTGACAGAAACACACGGGATTGTGGGACAACACAGTGTTTGGTAGGACATGCTTACTGCTGCAATAGGAGCACTTCTTCAGCGCATGCTGCTACTTGTAAAAAGCTTGCTTATAGGCTGAATAAACCTGAATAAAATACTTGAGGACAGCCTCTGGTGCAGGGTATGGTGATGTGAGCATCCAGCATGTGCCTGGAGTTTGAGGCTGGCTGCTGGGCTCTGCTTTTGCCCCGGCCATCATGCTGGAGGGGCCCTGAGGAAAGTCAGTGGTCTTGTCAAGAATGGTTCTGATGACAGTGATGCTTCATGACTGGCATCTGGAGGCAGGGTGAGCCTCTCATTTCACCCAGGCCACCACATTTTTGTCAGGCCTAACAACATGCAGTTGGCTATTATTGAGATGAGTTTGGGCTTGGAGGAGGAACACATTACTGCAGCAGTTCCCCGTAGCCACCGAGTGCCCTGCGGTGCTGCAGTCGGACCAGGCTTGCCTCCTGAGAAATCACAAATAGTTCTTTTGGCATCCCCCTCTTGCTGCACTGAGTCATGGGGGTGAGCCTCTGCAGGCAGTGAGTTGCCTGTGGAGAAATCAACCTTTCCTGGCTTTGGCACTCTGTTCATTTCTAGTTAGGTGGAGTAAATGTTAACCCTTAGCTCAGCTCTCGGCAGGGCTTGTATGACTGACTGGTGTCTCTCCATGTGGGCCTGTTGCTGCTGATGGGTATAACCACAGCCAGGTGGTGTTCCTGCCATGATTTTAGGGAGTGCTTTTGTCTCAGCACCCTCCTCATTTTTCTCTACCTGATGATGGGCAGGAAAATGCCTAGGGATGAATCTAGCCTAAAGCTGGTATTTTCCCCCTGGCTGCAAGGCACCCACAGTCAAGTGTGTGAAGGCAGGAAAATGAGCTTGGTGGTTTTGCTACACACAAAATCTCTGGAAAATCTCTGCCCTCAGGCAGTCTGACCAGTACTCCTACAGTCTGGTCTTTTCACTTCCAGCTAAAATTGAGATATTCCAGCAATCTCTGAAGTGCAGATATGGTGCTTTTTTTAAAGGAAAGAGTAAATCATGGCAAGATTGGATAGAAAAGCTGAAAGGATGGTGTGATTTCTGCAGATGCAGAAAGGTTACTAGTGAGGAAGAGGTTAGATAAGATTGCTGCTTTTGCCACTTCGGCAGTGCCTGTACCAGGAGAAATCATCAAAATTCTTGACTCCTCTTTCCTCTGTCTTTGCAAAGTGAGGGTGATACCTGCTTGGCTTTGTCAAGTGCTTTGAGATCTGTGAGTGAACTGTGGCTCGTAAGTGACTGGTAGCAACTTTGAATAATATTGTGATTACCTGTTAGTTATCCTTGTTCCTCCAGAGGGATAATCTGACTCCCAGTGTTTTCTGTGGTGGGTGCAGGTACAAACTCACAGTTTAGTTGGAAGTAGGTAATGACACTGAAGTGTCAAAAAGCTCATCTCCCATATGTTCTAGGGAGCGGGGTTTTTTTGGCATATGGCGATTCCCAGTTCAAGTTTAAACAGACTGGAGTCATAAATGAAAGGGAAAATAAGAGGGTGGTTTTAATAAATTTTCCCCATTCTTAAGCAGCAACAAGCAAATGGATTTGGAGTCAACCCCTCACCACACCAGACACGTGTGGCACCTGTCTATGGCTGTCCAGGAGGATCCTCTCTGGTGGCCCATGAGTGTGTGGTCCTTGGCTGGAGTCCAGAGCAAAGCTCTTGTCCAGATCCATCCACACACAGTCATGTTCAGGTTTCTGACTGGGAACTTCATCCAGGCTGAAGCACATCACAAATAATACAGACCTCCCAAGGAACTGTCTGTCCTGCCTGGAAATTAGTCCTGGAGTAAGATGTGGGACACGATGTTTTATATACAGAGTTGTAGTCGTGTCGCTGTTTATACAGGAATAAAGATGACCTGTTGAAATGAACCAGAAAAAACTATAACATGCTTTTATTCAGGAAAACCATGTGTGTACTTGGGGGTGGGGATGGTATATTTTTTAATGCATAATTGTGAAATAATAATGAACTCTGTGTAGATGAGGCATAAAACCCCAGAGAATTCCAGGCTAACTTTCCATCTGTACTTATTGAAGTGTCTTTTGGGCTGTTAAAACCCTGGGCTGTATTAAATTATTTTAAATATGCAAGCTTGTTACCGTGAAGCCACTTGAGATATTGTACAATGTGACTGCAGATATATGCAAATTGGCATAATTTCCATTTGACATATGCACTGTAATTATTGAAAGCTTTTTTCCAAATTTATTTTTCATGTCTGCTGTAGTTAATTCACTATCTCCTTTTAACACTGGCAATTATAATTACTTGCCAAGAGCAAATCCTTGCTGACAAAAATCCAGTTTTCTTTAGCCTGCCGCTTTTCCCTCGATTTCATGATGAAGTACTGTTAATCAGAGGAACCAGTGCTGGCCTCTGAGTATCCAGCAGGGCAGGAAAACACTGCAGTCGGAAAAAGAACTGCAATTAATTAGCCTAAGCTTCTTCCTAGCATCCCAACCCAGTGCCTCCTGGGTTGCCGTGTTTGAGTGAAGAGGTGCTCTGTGAGATCAGAGTTAGCATCTCAATAGAACTGAAATTGAAAACTGTCTGTGTCCACTGTGAGATTTCTCCTCACAAGTTCTTGCTCATTCTTCTCTTGTAGGCGCTACAGGTAGAAAAGAGCATATTTTTGGGGAAAACAGTGTTATTGGGTTGAAAAATAAGCTTTCTAGGGTTGTTTTGCATAGGAGTCTGAGCCAAATCTGTGACTGAAAAATGGAGCACTTGAGGAGCTTTGGGATTCTAGCTGCATACTGTTCAGAAATAAAGCAATTCTTATTCCCTTGAAAATGCCTCGTCCTCTGTGCCCTCCTTTTCCTTGGGGATCAGTGTGTTATGCAGCTTCTGAAAGGAAACACAAGTGCAAGTGCTATCTAAGAATTGCTGACCTACTTTACAGGTGTTTTATTCTTCATTGAATCAGATAGGTATCTGCAACAGTGTAGGTGGATAAAAATTACATTTCTTTCACCCACTGTAGCACAAGTCAAGTGCAGGAGAGCTCTACCCTTGAAGTTTCCACCCTTGGAATATTACTTCAGGTTCTCCTGGGGCTTCAAAGGGATGAGGTCCAAACGTAGCTTTGCAGTGAGCTCAGAACAGCATAAGGTAAGGCAACCTGGGCTGCACTTCTGCCACAGCAGTAGGTGGGCACAGTGAGAGCAACTACCCATGTTGACCTGTCTTTCCAGTCCAGGTATCCAGGATGCAGGTGGTAAAACAAAGCCGGCTGTGAATAGGGGCTCATTTTCCATGGTACGCTTGTGGAACACCTGGCACAGGAGGGTCCTGGGATTACAATATAAGTGCATCAAAACCAGGCATTGATGCTGATGAAGAACACAGCAAATTGGGCTGCCATAATTAACTATATCCAGCCTAATGAACATAATGGGGAAATGTTTCAGTGTTGATCTGTTTTCCAGTTATTTTTCAGTGGTGGGGAAAGGTTCCCAGTGTCCTTTAGAGCAAGTGGAAAAGCATAATAAAATATGACTTCAGCTGCTACTGTGCCGTAGCTGTGTCTTGTCTGGTGCACACTTAGCCAGTGCAAGTGTGAATGGCATTTTCTAAGAACCCTTTTGGGAGGATTAGTTTGCAGATTGACTGCAGACAGGACAATCTGGCATCCAGGCAGATTGTACCCGATGAGTTACTGCTCTCTGAGTCAGCTGGTTGGGCTGCTGCTGAGTCCTTGGCTCTTGTGTAAGCTCTGCAGCCTGGGGAGTAATTAATCAGACCTCCACCGTTCTTATGGGCCCAGGGTTGGAGCCAGGGAAGCGTGATGTCAGCGTCTCACATACTCAGAATTGCTGATTCATTTGATTCATTCTTGCTGCTGCTTTTCAGAATGGGTTTATGGCTCCTCTTTAGCGGCACTTAGCTCTCACTGACAGGAATATAAAATACTACCCGAGAAAGCACACCAATTCTAAGACAACTGCCTTGAGGGGAGCACTTTATAATTTATTTAGAAGTTTCTCTAAGAACCCGAGAATCATAAAATACTGTTGGATGAGAAGTTAACAGAAGTACAGTTAGTTTAAACCCCCATTTGCTTGTCATCTGTTCACTGTTCTATTGACCACGTTGCTCGAAGAGCCAGGCCAATGGCCAGTGTGACTACTTTAGTTCATGAGATTACAGCCACAGTAAATTTGGCTTCAAGTCTGCTAAGGCCTGATGCTAACTCCCTGGAAAACTCTGTTACCAAAATTTTCACTAACTTCAAAATGGGAGTGGGGCTGGACTGAAGGAACCCATCTTGGTTATGGGTAGGGTAGAACTGCGCTACTCAACATTGACTCGGAGAAGTGGGGGTCCTCTACAAGAATGTATTTTGGCTTGAAAGGATCCCAACAAAGGGATTTCATTTTGGTCAGGATTTTGATTTAGCTGGCTTGATTTTTCTTACGTGGCCCAAACTAACTTATTTTCTTCACCTTTGTGTTCTGTGGTCCCAATCCTTGATGTTCTTGGCAAGCCAAAAACCATCTCTGGTCTGAGCAGATGGCTGTGAAGAGGAAATGAGGAGCCATGAAGAATCCATGGCATGGTCTCACCCGTAAATAGCCTTAGGCCAAATCTGATGAGCTAGGCAGGTGGAAGAATATGTGCTGCAGATTCACTGTTGTGTATACGGTTTTGTAGTCTCCCAGGTCCTGGTGGAGGGGCACACCAGAAATGAGCAGTTGGGAAAGGCAGCCTTGGGCCCTCTGGGTGAGGTTGGACCAACTGCCTGGTTTCATCGTGACACCTTTTGTGGCACAACTTTTCTTTTCCTCTCTGCTGCAGCCTTTCCTGAGAGCAGAGCAGTCACGCCAGCCTCTCCAGCCCTGCTGCTCATGCCCCTCAGTGAGCAGAGAGGGGACCTGCTGACACAACGAGTAGGAAACCACTGACAGAACATTCTCTCCAAGATGCATTGTGCAACCCGGTGTTTGTGCATCCCTGCATTACGTGCTGGAAAATCCAGTTCCACTGCTAGGTACAGCCTTATGGGCTCTAGTAGGGTTGGCCTAGTGATTTTAAATTGATGTTTCCAACTTGTGCAGCTGTGTATATGCAAGAGAGAATGCGACTTACGGTGTGAGCATGAACATACAGGTGCACCCAGGGACACACAGGGTGTTCGTACACTCACTCCTGAATGAAGGGAATGGCACTGCTCGCCTCCACCTGCCATGTGCTTGTGTTTGTGTGTGTGAGAGGGACTCTCCTGCTCCTGGGCACCTGTCTGTGTCTATGTGCTTGTGTGCTAAAGTAAAAATTGTGTGTGTGGGTGCAGTTTTCAAATGAGTCCAGTTGTGTTAGTGTGTCCCAGTCCGTAGCTGGGTGCTTTGGTATCCGTAGTCGGTACAGTATTTGGGAACGTGAGTAATGATCTTAGAATTTATTTTAACCACTCGTATCAGAAAATTAGGTCAAGTGCATGCTCCATTCATCCAGCACTGCAGGGGTGACACATTTTCTTCAGCACAACAATCCTTCAGACTTCACTGGGCAGGAAGAGAAGTGGAAGTAGCCCAGCTGAAAATATTGCAGAGAAATCAGATTAGGAAAAACATTTGCGGTGGGGTCTGGGCTAAGTGTGTAGTGAAGCTGATTCTTCGTACAATCATCACATAGAAGGGATCATACTGGAAACTTCAGTGGTCCTCCTGCAAACAGATTGCATTGCTGGATGTTTACTGAAGAAAAACAATCCCAAAGTATAAAGTGCAGGGGGAGTACTGGTGCTGCTCTGCACAGTGATGCCATAGGAGATGCAAATACAGATCTGACACTGCTACTTGTAAGGCCAGTGGTATGTTTTGTTTTTTTTAAATTTGGATTTCTTATCACTTTCCCTGTCACTTGGCTGGTGAGATGTAATTTTTCAATGTTTATAAAGCTTCATGAATCCTGTACAAATGATTGCATTAATTACTCTCCAGAATTAGTCTGATGTTTATCTTTTCTCATTTTTTTATTCAGTGTCAGATTACAACTTGCTAGTTTTAATGGGGCAGAAAGGGTAGGCAAGAGAAATATAAAGAAAATTAACTCTAATTAACAGTCATAAATTTCTGTGACTCAGTAAGCGTAAACAATTCTGTGATGGAAAAGCTAGCCTAAAGAAAATTGAACTGCCTGATTTCCTAATCCTCCCAAAGCCTTTACAACAGCTGGGCATTTAGTTGTTGTCAGCCAACACAAAAAGAAACATATTTAAATACAGATAACAATGCCTCAAGAGAATAGAGACTGATCATAGACTGTGATTGCTCTGTGACTTCTTTGCTGAGGAAAAGAAAGGTAGTATAATATACTGGACTGATGGCATGCATTTTGCTCTAGAAGTTGAATAAAGGGAATGAGCGTGGTTGGAACAAATAAATGACCAAACACAGAGATTTTCACTGAGTTTTTAACTTAATCCTAAAACAATTAAAATCCCCTTGAAATCAATGAGTGTTTGGTTGAATAAGGTCTAAGTAGAATGTCTGTTTTTTTTTTTTTCTCAGCCTATCTGAATACTTAGTGCAGGTCTTTTGATTTTTTTCTTGTAAGGGGAAATACTCATCAGGGATGTGATCATGCTGTTTTGGTGGGGATTTGAAGATAGAAAAATCAAACAGAAATTTGGGAAAGCCAGCATGGTTTGTCCCATATACTTTTTCCCAAGCACGTATGAGAGCATGGAAGGCATCCAAGTAGGGCTCAGGGAATGTAAGTCTGAGCATGTTTCAGATGCCTGAACAGATAATCTCAAGCTGAGACCCCTGAAGCATTTCCTTGTGGTGTGCACAAGTAGCTGGTTTGTCAGGGTGTATTTGCACCTTCTCTAGATCTCCCAGCGGTTAAAGGTTTTTAAGTAGTTAAAAAATTATTAAGTGCTTCATTTATTTCAGTCTCCAGTGCTGTTATTTGCATAAGTGCCTACACAGAAGAGATGAGAATGACATGCCAGGTGGGCTATAGGCAAGGAATCAAGCTCTAGCCCATGTTAGGAAAGGGTTAGAGGATTTTGCTTTGCACACAGCAAAGTGTGCTGGCATACACGGGAGCGCAAGTCCTGCTTGCTTTGCTTGCTCTTAAGCCCATTGCCCATGGATTGAGTGATGCAGAAACTTTATAGTGCCAAATCAAAGGCACCAACTCACCAAACTAGCAGAATAAGCTGTCAGAAATTTATAAGGGCTTACTAGGAAAGTTATCTTCAAGTCAGCATGTATGGTCTTTGCAGAAGAGGTTCTGTATTGTGGAATCTTAGAATATCTCAAGTTGAAAGAGACCCATAAGGAACACTGAGTCCAAATCCCTGCTCTTTGCAGGGCTACATGAAACTTTTCCTATGAAGCAAATGTGAGTCCAGTGTCATGCACGGAAGGAATTAATCTATTTCAAATGCCATGAACACTGCTACAGCAACATTTATATCTACTGTAATATATGCACAGACATGGCCCCAGTCCATAGCTCTAATGACTACTTCTGTGCAAAGAAAAGCTAGCATCAGTATTAGTACATGATGAAAATTGATATCATCATTACAGTCTTTTCTCATTCTGGTGAACTGTCCTGGTTCTGCTTAGGGAGCACTTCCTTACCTGCAGGCATCATTGTAATATTTTTGGAGTCAGCAGGGGTATTTTCCCAGCCTAGGCACCACACCTCAGGAGCTATCTACAAAGAACCCAGCATAGCTTTTGTTTTGTTTTGTTTTTTGTTTTTCAAGACAAAGCAGTTCCTTGTTTTTCTGTTTGTTTGAAGGGGTTTATAGACCGCTAGCCCCGCTGCAATCACTGCTGTGAGCTCACAGCTCATGGTAACCCTCTTACTTGTTGAGCCTGATTGCAGTTCTGGCACTGCACACTTGAGCCGCGTGTGTCTCCTTAGCTGAGTGACACCTAAACTGTCACTGGAGATGATGCTCATATGTCACCAGCAGCAAGGTGCCTTCGCAGGTTTTCGTCTCATTGTGCAGGCAGTTGCTTGAGCAAAGTTTGGTTTAGCCTGTGACTGCAGGGCAGCCAAGGCAGAGGCACTCACAAACGGCTTTTTTTCCCAGTGTATTTGAATGTTTAAGTTTTGTTTTCAAAGGAGTTGTGTGAAAAATAAGTTACATCAGTGGGGATAAACCAGCCTAAAAGCTGGAATCATAGTGTGATGGACCAGAGCCATGAGTGAACTGAGGCCCTGGCTTTAGGGGCGTACAGTTTGAGCATGTGTGTTTTTACTGCAGAGATACTTCTCATCTAATATTTGTGAAGTGCAATTCGTCCCAGTTGACTGTAAAATTTAGCAGTGCATGTGTTCTTTTACTTCATAATATTTTGATGCAGAGGAAGAGGTGTAGGGTTTGTAAAATCTCTTTGAGCCATTGGTTTGCTGTGGCCAAATGAGCTGTTGCTCGTCAGCAGGGCACTGTATTACCCCCTGTGTGCATTCACTGTCTGTTTCAGTCTCGAAGGAAAACAGGTTCCTTCAGTCACTGTTATTTTCCTTCACACTTAGAGCGGACTAGGAATACACACATGGCCTGTTAATACGAATCAGATCGTGAGCTGTGACTCACTATGCTGTGGTAACTTGATTTTTTGCAACAGCTATGCATATCTGTGATTAACAAAGATTGTCTTGGCCAGTGTTAGAGCTGTGACTAAAGCCAATCTTGTTAGGCATTCATCATCCAGATTTATTTCCTTGTCAAAAGTTTTCTTAAATAAGGTTTCCTCGAAGAAACATTGTCATGCCATCAATTTTCCCTGGCAGATGTATTGATTGAAATAAATGTGTTTTTCATGCCACTCAAGAACTCAATGACAGATCATGCACCGAATACAATAAATGTAACTATTGTTTTTATTGTTACTATGATCATTACTGTATCACAATATCCATGGCAGCAGCATCTCATAAGAGCAGAGACACATCTACATACTAATAAAAATCCTCCTCCCATGTAAAAAGGTTTTCAAATCACCTGAGTGATTGTTTTTTTGAGATGGCCCAGACATCATTCCTCATTTCCCAGAACAGAGCAGCCTTCTGTCAAGTTTTCCACTCTTCCTGAATATCTATTATTTTCTGAGAGATTCAAAAGGTTTTAGCTGCTGTGCAGTATGTGATTCACACATCTCCACATGTAATGCATCAGAAAATAGTATCAGCCCCATAGAATAGCCTGTCCCAGTATTGCGTTTCTCTAGGTTAATGTACTGTTGGGCAACAGCTTAATTCATACACATATCTTAACACAGATGCTTTTTCTTAATTGTCCCTCCCTCCTGTCCAGTCTCTGGGTAGAGAAGGGCGCTAATTTTCTCTGAAATCTATTTCTTTCTACTCCATTGTTTCTTTCTTTCGCAGAAAAGATGCTAGCAGGGCTTACAAAAAATTGGACTGAAGGTGATCCTTTCAGGATGAGCCTCTAAACAGCAGGGATGTTGCTGATACCATTAGGGCTGATGGTGCAGCTCCTGGAGTGGCAGGAGCTCCTCTGGCTTTTTGCACCAGCCCCTTCTAGAGCCTTCCTTTCCACCTTGGGAGTGTTTTTACTTCCAGCTCCCTCTCCTCTCTCTGTCTTCGTTTCCTCAACCACCTTCCTGCTTTTCTCTGCTGGACTTGATGCTTGCTCATCTGGAGTGACTCCAGAAATGCCCCCAGTGGCTGCCTTGGATTCCCTAGGGAGCCCCAGGAGGGAAGAGGAACTATGGACTTCACCTGGGTCCCCCTGATGCCCAGGTTGCCAGTCCCTTTCCACTGCTCCAGCATGCAGATGAGCTTTGTATTAATGAGCACAGTATCCCTCCAGTCCTTACAGCAGTTTTGTGTCAGGAGGGCCAAATGAAGGCAGCACTTTTTGTTGAGATGCCCGTTTGGAAGCTGTGCCTGGGGGTCAGGGCCTTGCCTGCTGCTGACAGACAGGGACCAAGGTATCCTTGTAGTCATCAACTGCAGCTAAGGGAGGAAGGAGGCCTTTGCAGAGCTGTAATTTAGGCGGGGGTACTGCTCACCAAATAATATTGCAGTGATTGAAGAGCAGATCAGAGAATTGTGATTTACAGTGCCAGAGGTTTATGGCTCACTGTACATGTAGCAGGCTAAACTGACTATGTCATTGCTGTATCTCTGAGCCACCCCAGCTATCAGAACTTAAAATGAGTGGCTGTATGAGCTTCTGCCTTTGAATTCTGTATCTGTATATGATTTCCAAAGAGGTGTTCTCAGTGTTACGTGTCTCTCAGATCTGCTAGAAATATCAAATAGTACCAAATGATTGGCTCCAGCTTCATAAAAGGGACCATGGCTGTGTGGTTATCATGAGGATACTTCTGAAATGGAAAAAACAGTGTCACCTTCTTTTAGGTCTCCGTGTCTCCTCTGTAGTCAATGGTTTAGCATGGTTACAGCTCAGATCTCTTAAATATTCTTCTGGGTTTTTTAGGGACTGATGAACTTGGAAAGAGAAGAGAACTTCATTACCAGCCTCTGGTTTTCTTCAGACTGTTTAAATATTGGAGTGAGTCAATAAGATAGCTGAGAAAGTTTTTTACAGGTCCTGGTGAAATTAAACCTCCAAATGGTGTATTTTTTGCAAATTCCAAAGAAAGGGATAGAAGGGAATGGTTCAAATAACTGAAGATTTCCGAGGTCATTATTATGTAAAATGCACAGCTCTGTTTGTATCAAAGTTTTGTATCAAAGATCAGTTTAGCTGTAGGGAACCACGGGCTGGCTCCCCCTGCCTTACGTAGTTTCTGAGATGGTTTCTGTGCACAGCCACGGAGTTGACAATGTGTGTACATATGTGCAGAAGAACAAACTGCTGAGTATCAACTGTTTAAATGAGAAGTAGTGTCTTTTGATTTAGGCCATTTGTTTTGACCATGGTTTTTGATAAACTCCCAGGGAAGGTTGTTCCTCTGATTCTGCGTAGGATCCAAAGGCAGCAACAGCAGCTGCAATGGTGAAAAATCTGAGAAGAAAAATTTGCCTGTATTTATTTATTGTATGTTTATTAGAGATAATGTGGATAGTCACCATTTGGAATATAGTTTTGTATTAGTTTATTTTTTTAAAAGAAAAAGTGTTTGAAAAAGGTACTATAATCTAAGTATTTTAAGTCAAACAACCTGGTCAGCGTTCTCTTTCACCAGTCAAGTATTTTCTGAAACCCTCAGACTGTCCCTTGAATGTTGACCATTCCTTTTTTGCTTTTAGAAATTTATTTTTCTGCCGTCCAATTTAGCTCAGTCCACCAAAACCTTATTTTTAATTTCTCTCTCTTCCTCTCTCTCTCTCTCCCATCCTGACAAAGAGCAATAGGTAGCAACTGCTAACTAATGAGTCTTTCTGGTGCCAGTGAAGGGTTTGATTATATGCCCAGACTCCAAATAGAGCCCTTTTTGATTTTCTTGTGAATAGGAGGAAGAGAAAGTATTGTATTGGGTCCTCATGTTATAAGCTGAACGGATAGAGGACTAGTCTTACTTCAGTTCAGTGAAAGACACTTGTTTTTTTAATTAGAGTTTTTTTAGTGAAAATGTTTCTCTCCTTATTTGAAACAATCAGAGCAGATGGGGAAAAAGGCCGACGTTGCAGTTTTCAGAATTGATGATGCCTGTGCTGCTCTACCTTCCCTGTGCTGTGAGCCCAGGAGTTCTGCTCGTTTTCGGGTTGTGCAGCACAGGGATGATACAGGGATAAAGAAATTAGGGCTGCTGGTAGCTAAGGAGCTTGAATTGTCTGTAAAATGAAGAGATGCAAATGCCAGGAATTGCAAAGTCGGTAGTTAAATTCTTGCTGAAGCTCCTCTCTCTTTCCCTGCTCTTACATGGAAAAAAATGTAAATACTACTACCCTGGACTGTATCTACTCGCCACTCACTTCTGGGCTTATCTCCAATTCACAGGGACTTCCTTTTTTTAAAATGAAGACTGAGGCTCGCAAATAAATCACATGGCTTCCTGACAGAATTAAATACTGTGAGGTGGGTGACAAGCCATTAGAGCATGGTTATGATTTGACTTTCCAACGTAAAGTGCTAGAGAGATCTTCACTTGAATGGTAGCACCAATGGCAGCACAGACAATTTTTTTCTATTTGCTCAGCTGCTTCCAGTGAGGTGGTTAGACATCTGCTTCTTCAGAGAAGATCAGTGTTCTGAAATAACCTTCTTAAAAAAAATGCAGAATGCTACCAAAGTTGTTAAGGTTTAGCTTGGGGGATTGCACTTTACGAGCTTTGGTAGGAGATGTGTTCCCCACCTTCAGCTTTGGACTTGGGCCAGCCGGGAGTGAGCCTTCACCTATGCTGTGGCAGGTCAGAGAAATCCCACGGCGTGTCACTTAGCACCTGGATGGCACCACTCCCTCTCTTTCTAAAGCACAGCCAAGCAGGGAGGCCGAGGTGAAGGTTGTGTGGAGTCTTCAAAAAGAATGACATGTATTTAAAATCTCTGTCTTCCGAGTTAGCATTTTTATTTATTTATTTATTATTTTGTTATTTATTTATTTATTTTTATCTGAGAAGTCAAGAAATCAATGCTGAGAAGTTGCCTGGTTGAGAACTGTAGCACTGTATACCAGATTTCTTGATGAAGGTGCAAGGGTTGTGTATTCTTTCACAGGATGAGATTTATCCAACTGTGTTGCTTATCAGCATGGACAAATACATTGCACTTTCCTTCTTAAACAAGCTGGCTGCACTCCCCTGCTTTTATGTAATTAATGAGTTTTTGCTGGCTGTTGTGGTGTGATTTTCAAAGACATGTGAAACAGCAAAACACACTGGTAGAATGACAAGCAGTAACAATTCATCCTTTCTTAGAGTCTTGTCCAAAAGTGTAGAGGATTAGACCACAGCCCCAGATCAGAGGAGAAGGGGATCAGTTCCCAGAGAAGCCCCCTGCAGCACCTGCAGTCAGAGCACGCCATTCCATGAGAATTTCAGTCTTGGGAAGGGAGATTTTCCTTGCACACTGCCCTCTGCTCTGCCTGCTGCTGCTATAGAGAATGGCTCAAAGGGAAGATGCCTTTTCTTCCTCCTCCTTTTGAGAAGGGAGCGGAGGGAAGAGAGCAGAAAAATGGTGTTTTGATCTGCCTGTTTCTCATTCTGGTTGCATAAACACACCAGAGTATTCCTCTAAATTAAATTAAGCAAACCTTTCATGTTCTCTCCCTGCTTCCAGAAAGCTAATGTGGCTGCTTGCAGATTTGCAGCTACGGAGGAGACAAAGATCTGTAGTGCACACAGACTCAAGTGCTGAGCAGCGTCGTGCTGAAAGAACTGCACAAGCTTTAATAGCATATAAAAGCTTTCTGGGCATCAAGCAAAAATCTGTTTAAATCCCTGACAGGGATGAGAGCACAGCACGTATTATCAGCATATGCACAGAGACAGAAAGTCTCTCAGAACATTTGCATTTTTGATTTGCTGAAATTAGAAGGTTTCAACCTTTCCAAAAAAGGTTGAAATGATGGAAGGACTAATTTTAAGACTTCAACTTCTCCCTGTCTCCATATAAATATTTAGGGCTCTTCCCTTTTCTCTGCTTGTCTGTCTGAGTTACACTGATCTCAATGGCATTTTTTCTTGAATGTATGGGATGTAAAAACCCATAAGATTCTCTTTCATATTAATAATCATAATTTCATACTCAGATGTTGACAATCCCAAGTATTCCCTGCCCCACACGGTGAAATACTGACCCCCACCATGCATGGCACTGAACACACAGCAAAAAGATTGTCCCCAAACTGCAGTTCCTCATGAAAGCAGATCCTTTTCCTAGCGAGCACATGTGTAGAGCTGCGTATCTTGAGACACAGTGCCTGGACAGACCTCAGATGAAATGTGGCAGGCGTCTGTGAGGCAGAACGATGCAAGCTGAACTGGAGCAGAACGTGATGCTTTTGTGGATCAGTGGTGAGCAGGTCAGATGATGAGGTAGTATATATTGGTTCTTTGTGGGGAAAATTGCTATTTCGGGAAGGTTTGACTCTAGGGAAGTTTTGTCTGACTACGATTTCCCTTATTTTGATAACTGATTTGCCAGACTAAAATCTCTCTGCAAAGAGTCCGTGTAACTCAAGGCGTATTATATTAGTGATCTGTATCAAGTGACATAGCTGGAGCTACCAGTTAGAGGAATATAGGGCAGGTGGATGAATGCTTCTTCCAATATCAAACAGACGCAGCAAAGAAATTATTCAGGGGCAGGAAAAGAAGTGCTGTTAGGTCAAAAATGTTAACTCAGTCACCAATAGCCATCTGTAAAGACGAGAGGGAAAAGTGAGAAGAAAAGACCATGGCCACTGAATAGAAGATTCTTGCCTAATTTAAGAGGAAAATGAGTATGTCTCTACTTATCTGATTAAGTAGAAGGTAAATAGGAGCGCGTTGAAGAAAGATCTTTTCCTTCTTGTCCGTTAACTGGATGTGACTGCCACTTCAGCGATGACAGCCCTCCCTCCCTCCAGTTTCAGCTTCTCAAATAGCAGCAGACAAAGACTGGGAATAGGCAGTGTGGATAAGCTGGTTATTGAGTGTTTGGACTGTGACCCCCTTCTTCCAGTCAGGCTGTTAAATATTCATGTAAGTGGGCTCAGATACATCCCTGCCATCTGTCTGTATTTATATGACTTCATCCAAACAGCTCCAAAACATGTAAAATTTTATACTCAGAACAGCTCTTCAAAGAAAAAGGGATTTTTTTACCTACCTGAAGGGAACAGGAATGAAAATACAACGTGATTTAGCAAGTAACCACATTTATTCATCTGGACTCCATCAGCAAGGACCCAAATTCAGCTCTTTTAAGTGCCAGGCCCAGCTATAGCCCAAGGGTGTCAAGACAGAGATCTTATTTAGTGTCATAGTTTATGTCCAAAGTGTTTCATAGCTCACCTAACATTGATCATTAAGCATAAAAAAAAAGTCTGTATGCAACTAAGAAGGAAACTGGAGATTCTGTCACCATATGTGTGTGGGTACAGAACGAAAGTATTTAAGGAGAAGAAATTGATAATAAGCCCGTTATTTCGCCTGCACTGCATTCAGTTGCACACCTTGATGATCAGATAAAAGGGGACTGTCATGCAAGCTTCAGTAAACAGTGTGCCATATGGACAATTCCGTGAGGGAACAGATTGTCACAGCTACATTTGACCTGTTTTAGAGCAATCGTGACTCTCCCTTGGCACCGTGGATGCGCTGCTGACATTTCAGCAGAACTGCTTCAAAAAAACTTGAGTGCCATTGTCAGAATAGTGTGGCATTTTATGAGTGAGAAGCAATTTCTCCATTTTAAAT
Source organism: Melanocharis versteri (assembly GCA_013397845.1). Taxonomy (NCBI): domain Eukaryota; kingdom Metazoa; phylum Chordata; class Aves; order Passeriformes; family Melanocharitidae; genus Melanocharis; species Melanocharis versteri. Next base: position 222,060 of record VZTG01010071.1, on the reverse strand, counting down.
TAAGCAGCAAGCCTAGTACTTCTCCTCCTCTCCTCAGAGCATCTTAAAACAGTCTGAGCAGGAAAGCGGGAGAGACGAGAGTACTGACTGAAGAGACAAAGCCAGACTTTTCAGTCTACCTGTGTTAAGTTACTGAATACATGCACTTGTGTCATTCATACCCTTCAGGGATTTGAATGTGAACCTCAGATTCAGCTCAGAGAAGCCCTTGCACAGGCAGGTTATCACAGAAGAGATGTCTGTGAGATGGCTGAGATGGGTGGTTGGTTTCATACCTGCTCCCAGAAGGGAGCTTACTTTTTTCTGTTCAGGCCCTCACCCTTGAGCTCTTTTTAGAAATGAGTATATTTGGAAAATAGAAAGGAATACATTTCCACTGTGGTGCTTAAGTAACTCTTACATGTATTTTGGCAGCATGCCAGAGGGGGGTCTTCATGCCTTGAAAACATTTCAATATGGTGTCACTCTTTTTAAGGGTCTTTCTCCTTGGCTTAGTCTTTAAGAATTGCCTTGAGGCTTTCAGCTTACTCCATCAATAAATTTTTGTTGATGATTCTTTTTTGTACTGTTTTTCAGGCATCGGGAAAAACGTCATCTGTGACCGAACGGCAACTCCCCTGGATGCCTTTAGGATGATGACTGCGGCTCATTATTACCCGAAGCTCATGAGCATCATGGGGAACGTTTTGCGCTTCCTGCCTGCTTTCGTGAAGATGAAGCAGCTGATCCAGGAGGGTTACGTGGGGGAGCTGCTGGTGTGCGAGGTGCAGGTCCACAGCGGGAGCCTGCTGGGCAAGAAGTACAACTGGAGCTGTGATGACCTGATGGGAGGCGGGGGCTTGCACTCGGTCGGCACCTACATCATCGACCTGCTGACCTTCCTCACCAGCCAGAAGGCCGTGAAGGTGCACGGGTTGCTCAAGACCTTCGTGAAGCAGACGGACCACATCAAGGGCATCCGGCAGATCACCAGCGACGACTTCTGTACGTTTCAGATGGTCCTGGAAGGGGGCGTGTGCTGCACGGTGACGCTCAACTTCAACATCCCGGGGGAGTTCAAACAGGACATCATCGTGGTGGGCTCGGCGGGACGGCTCACCGTGATAGGCACGGATCTCTACGGACAGAGCAACAGCTCTCCTCAGCGGGAGCTCCTGCTGAAGGACTCCACGCCAGTCAGCAACTCCTTGCTTCCGGAGAAAGCCTTCAGTGACATCCCGTCCCCCTACCTGCGGGGCACCATTAAGATGGTCCAGGCTGTCCGGCAGGCCTTTGAGGACCAGGACGACAGGAGGACCTGGGACGGGAGGCCCCTTACGATGGCTGCCACTTTTGATGACTGTCTGTATGCCCTGTGTGTGGTGGACACCATTAAAAAGTCAAACCAGCTGGGGGAGTGGCAGAACATTTCAATCATGACTGAGGAGCCAGAACTGAGCCCGGCATACCTGATCAGCGAAGCCATGCGGAAGAGCAGGATGTCTCTGTACTGCTAGCTCCTCTGAGCTCTTAGGAGGGAATAGGAACCAGACAGCTCTTGAAGGAGATGGTAATTCAGCCCTTGTGAAGGGCTTGGGTGTCTTAGAAACAGCTGAGGATACAGGAGGCAGAAATACAGTGTCTGGATCAATTAAATCTGTTGGCAGCTAAATGCCAAACTGATATGGTCCTTCGGAATGCCCAAAACAGACAGGAGACTTAAGAGCTGATAAACTTAACTGTTTTAATAACAGTATTAGCTGGCTGATTGCAAAGATATATCACGGACTCATCCCCTGCTTGCAGGTGCTTTAGATTATCCAATTGTGTTTACTGTGAAAGGTTGGGAAGATCCTTTTAGATTTTCCTTACCTACCAGAGGGCTGTGAAGGTACTGTCATGTCGTCAGATTTTCTGTAGTGTCTGACATGAATGGTTCCTACCATGACAGCTGACACCACCATGCTGTATTACAACACCTCCAACCAACACACAGAATAACAGGACTTGATGTGAAAGTGTTGCATGATTCAGAAAATCTTGGCAGCTCTCTTTTCATACAGCCTGTTAGGAGCTTCTCTGTGTTGGTTCAGTAGTCGTTTTTTGTTTGGTTTGGTTTCATTTTTTTTCTTTTTTTTTTTTTAAAGCACAATTAAATAGGAAAATGCGTGGCTTTTAAAACAAAGCAGTACTCAACCACAGTGCATATGCCTGGGTATCTGGGGAGGGAGGGTCTTCTGTGAGCTCCTGGTAAGCTTCAGTGTTATGGGTTTGCTGATTAAAATGGGTTGTGGAAAACCTTCATGGATGGCAAGTGGCACGACACAGTAATATGATATTGGGGTTTCTTATACAGCCAAACTCAGGCTAGTTTTATGAAGATTTGCACAAAATTTCCTGTGTTTGGGACTGACTTTTGAGTGAATTCATCATGCATTTTGGTTTTAGGTGGAAAACAGTAGGAATACAACCCAAAACAGTATGATGTTTAGATGAGTGGTGTTCTTTTAAACCGCTGTGAACTCACACTTGGGGGATGCACACCAACAAGTAATTTCATATCCCTCAACCCAGAAGCTCTCACCTCCACCAAGTGGTGAGTGTCAGTGAAAAACAAAAGGGATGAGAAAATTTCCTGTCCATTTACAAGGAAAAGAAATGACATAGGACCCCCAACCTCCTCACCTCACCTCCTTAAAATGGCCAGCTACTGGTACTGTATTAATCATTCCCTGTCATCAGTGCAGGGGTGGACAAACTATTTTGCTATGTTTGTCCTGTTCTTCTTTGTAATAGTTTAGATAGAAGTATTGAAATAATTATTCTTTTGAGAATATCTTCGTGAAAGAATACAGTGAAAGGCACATGATTTATCCCAGTAAACAGGGATACTGTTTTTCTGCAAAAAGCTGCTCCAGTGCTGATGTGTTTACAGCGCTAGGTCTTCAGATAGTAAAAAAGTAGAACACAAGCATATAGCACTAAATCATATTAAACTTGAGAAAAACCTTTTCAGGGGTTTTTGTAAGTTTTGGCTAGGGGAAATAAGAGAACATTGGGATGAGCAGTAAATCTAAAGAGAAAATATGACCCTCTTTGTGAAGGCTGTTACATTAGTGTTGCCATTTTAGGTTGGAAAGAGATCTGTCAGAGTAATTCAGATTTTTTTTTTAAACCACTTAAAGTTTTGCTATTTTTAGGAGCACTAAGGACTTCTCTAGGGTTTTTCTGCCAATGACTCTGATTGCTGTGTGCTCCTGTCCTATGCCCAGCTCTAGAGCTTCAGGTTTTTGAACAGAAGGGCATCAAGAGTGTGGTTCATCTTATCTGACTTTAGTCAGCTCAGAGTCGGGTGTCTTGTCCTTATCAGCAAGAGCACAGCAGTCAATACAGAGAGCTCTCCAAAGGCTGACTCAGTTCATCCTAGGATTAATATAAAAAGTGGTGCCCACTGGAAATGCCTGTCTTCCTCCTTCGCAGAGAATTTTGGCTTCTAAATTTTGATGTGGCTGAAGTTAGGCAACTTGACTCCAAGCCCAAAATTATTCATGTGTGCTTAATATTTCAAGAGCATATGTGTGACCTTTCATTAAATTGTCCCCAAAGTGTAATAGTGTGACTGATGAAGGAATAATGTAATACTGCAAAACCACACCCAAGGGGAGAATTGTTTCTATCCATGTTGTTCTGCCAGTTCTAGCAACTCTCTCTGGGGCTGACTGTTTCTGCTAAAACCTCAGGCAAGCCTTCATCATTGCTTCTTGGAAGCAGCCCTTGACAAGTGTGGTTGTTTTTCTTAAAAATGGGTTTCTCTGAGAATTCCAGAGGTAGTATCTGTGTCAATAGGAATTTCCCATTGCAACTGTCATGGTATACACCATGCTATCCAGTTCCTGCCCTGAAGAGTAAGTAACACAGAAGAGAGGATTTCATCAAGAAATCACCTCTCTGTCTCCTGAAAAACAGAATTACCCTCAAGGGGATCAAGAGAGTTTTCATACAGTGAAGTAAAACCCATTTACTGAAAAGAGTGGCTAGTTCAAGTCATGAATGCAAGCCTGGTGGATAATTAACCCTGTCTAGTTAAACATCATCCAGAAGTGGAACCAAACATGGACCAAAATGTTTGTGAATCTTGCTTCTCAGTGGTTTGGTGATTGTGCTGGAGTTGCTGTTTCATGTCTTTGCACTTCATTTTGGTTCACAAATGTTGGCTGTTTTTCCTCTCTGTGTTTTCTTCTTTTCTGTGTCTTTCTGGGTTTTGTGATGCCAGTTGAAATCTTGTTCCCTGCCCCTGCAGCGGACAGGCGAGACACAGTGTGTAGGGATAGTACTACTGAGCTCAGGCTTTCTGCCCCAGATCCAAAGGTTTAGGTGACAGGCATCATCCCTCCTCTGTGCAGACCTACTGATACAGCAGAAAGATAATCCAGTATTTGGGTTCCACAGACATCTGATGCTGCTGTTCGTACTAGCTTGCAAATGGGTTGAATCTTGTACAGCTCGTTGTGCTGGCCCAGAGAGAGCAGGGACAGGGTGGGATCTCCTCTTCTGATGGCAGCAGAGATGCTACATTTGTGTTACCCATCTGGGATGGCAGCAGGAGCTGCAAACGTCCAGGATTTTACGGCAGTTATTCCATTCTCTAGGAGGTGACGGTGCTGCAATGTCAAGTGTAAACATACTAAATTTCCACCTGGCTTGGAGGAGGGAAGAATTGGTTTATTTATTGAATGTGTATTGTTACTCTGACAAACAGTTTCTTTACAGTCTGGGATTCTTTCTTGGCAGCATCCAGCCCTCTGCTCCTTTGGTACAGTTGAAAGTACATTGAATTTGCCCTAAATAGCCTCTGGAGTTCATGCTGGGTTTAGGAATTTGGGCAGCAGATAGCAGAGATGTACTTGATTGAACTCAGAAGCGGTACCATCCCAGGAAACATGTATTTGGAATTGCACTTTTAATGCTGTGCCACAAGGTTTGAGATGAATGCTGCTAAATTGGTGCAGGCCTAAGAGCCAAACTGCAGCTACTGCTGGAATTTACAGTAGCCCCCAAATGAACCTGTTCATACACTAGGTAAGAAATTTCATTCCTCTCTCCCAGGGCTGCTGTTGGAGAGGCTCTTTCCTTTGCCATCAGCCTGTGCACATAGGATACCGGTCGTTATGGTCTGTTGCCAAAGACAAAAAGAGCCAAAGGGGGAGCTTTGCTGCTCTGCAGGGCTCTGTTCCAGTGCTGAGACAGTCAGCTGAGAGGGGGTGTCTTATTTCCCATGGGAATTGCATTGGGATTCACACCAGGGGTAGGGCGACCCTGCACTGTGTGACAGCAGGGCAAACTGAACTCCTTAAATGTGCCCAAGGGGAGGGTGGTGCCTGCAGCAGGGAGCAGCAGGAAGGTGTCCTCTATTCCTGCCCTACAGGGAGGATATGCTGGTGGCAAGGAGGGTGAGGGCTGCACCTCCTGAGGGTGACAGCAGCAGCCTTGCTCCACCTCTGTGTGTAGGAGCCCGAGAAGGGACCCTGCCCTTGGGGAAGCAGGATCTGTCCCATAGTCCTGCTGGATGTGCACATCCTCAGTGCTGATCTCAGTGAAGTCCTACGTGGAAGCATAAGAATTCTGCAGGAGCCTGGGGTTTCCTATGTCTGGTACCATGCATGTGTTAAATCCGTAGTAGTTTAGCTGCGTAGTTAGAAAATACCAAGTAGAGACCTCAGCCATGCAGCCAGCATGGCAGAGAATTGGGGCATGCCTCAATGAGTTTCAGCCCAGGATAGGCTGCTCTGGAGCTCATCCTTTGCTTTGGCTGGAAGCATGAGAAATCCCTGCCCAGCCAGCATCAGGCAATCAGAGGCACTATCCACTTTGTACTTAGTGTTCCCTTCTTTTCCATGACTTTCAAAAAAGTGACTGTACACGTGAACAGCTGTCCTGGAAGTTCAGCCATTCAAAAAAGACTTCTGCTGTGTGTGGTCACAGCACAAGGACAATTCAATTTCTTGTTTATTTTTGTGTCCATACAAATGTGGAATAGATGGAGACAATTTAAAATGACTCATTGATCTACCAAGGAAAGGCATATTTTATTTAATGGGTAAAGGTAAACATAGTATCTTGATGTTGTTTTTGCAGAGATTCAGATATTAGTGATGACAGAACTTCTTGTTGCTGGGAATTTTTGTATTTGACTTTTATTTATGTTCTTCAGCATAAAATATCACTCATTATGGAGTCTATTCACTGTTAAGTTCTGTATTTACAAGGGTTTAAAAGTACCCAACAGAGTTCTGGCTTTGTGCAGATACTCCACACTGGTTTGGTGTTCCAGTGGCCCAGTGATGTACCCTTGGTACATATGAAACTCAACACTGGACTTTTGACCTCTGCAGTGCTCTCTGGGTATCTGGGGCTAGTTGTGAAATGGCAGGATTATTCAGGACAGCAGTTTTCTTTTTGTTGTTGTTTAAGCTGTTACTTGTGGGGAGCAAAATTTGTAAATTTTAGAGATGAAGTGTGACTGAGTAATATTTGGCAGTCTTATCTGCTTTAAAATTTTCCTGTTTCTTGAGCTGCTGCGTGAAGTCTGTCCAATAAAAATAATTCCCTTTAACTGCCCACTTCCATTTGTTCATGAAAAGAAGAAATTTTTAAGTAAATGGGACTACAGATAATGCTGCATTCATGAACTGATGTCAAAACCTCATGACTTAATGAGGGTATGAAGCCACAGACCAAACAAGTAATGTCTTTTTTGAAGCTGCCAGATCGAGGCCTTGGGGTTGGGGAAAGAAGGGTATCAGCGTAGGTCAGACTGAAATAGCTTTTATTCAGCATTTTGAGTAGAATGAATAAACAGAATGGCTATGGTCAATCCCAAACTGAACACATGTTTGTATAAGGTTATTTACATTTTTTTCTTTTGGGATTAAGTTCCATTTTTAAAGAATGCTGTTTTGAAATGAGAGGTTTTAAAAATCTATCTTCTATTATGTTTTGGCATGTGTGAAATTAACTGTTTGGGGTTGAATGTGTGTGGGGATTTTGTTGGGTTTCTTTTGGCTTTTTTAAATTCATACTTTAAAAATCTCATCCATTTGGTTTAAGGATGTTCAGTGAATTCAGCTGCCCTTGAGCAGGTTCAGCTCTGAACCTGCATCCTCACAGTGTCTTACAGTGACCCCATTTCTAGCATCTGAATTTGGCCTTCTGGGTTTCATTTGTGACTTTTTGTGGCAGTGGGAAAACTGATTCATTCCATGGAGTTGACACCAGATAATCAAGATACTTTTTGCAGTAATGCCAGCCATCGTCTTTAAAAGCACTTAACTTTATTGACTTGTTTACCTTGGTTATTTATGGCCTTCCAGCCACGTGCTGTCCATTATTTGTTTTCCTTTTTTTGTAGCAGCCATTGGACTCGCTTCCCTGCCCTCTCTGTTTTCTCATTCCATTGCAAACCTGGAGGCGAGTCTCCCTCGTCACCCACTGAGCTCCTGCTCAGTCTGTGTTATGCATGGCATACAGGGTGGCTAACTACTGCTTGAAGTGACTTTTAACACAGGTCCTTTACAGGATAGGTGAACACCACAACTGCTCAAGCACGGGGCATTCCGAGTGCCCAGCCAGGGCAGGAATCAAAGCTCCCTGCTATGCTGTGCTTCACAAGCAACGCTCACTGTTTCTCTCCCACTGGTTTGCTTTTATTTGATTTTGAAAATGAGAATATGTTCAGTTTGTTGCTGTGTCAATATTAAGTATATATTTATTGTTTTTCAGACATACGTACATATATATAAATGCTATATAGATATAATGTCAACGCATGGACATATGTACAGTAGATATTTTAAAGAGCTATTTATCAAGAAAAGTAAGTGTTATAAGTAAACAGAGTTTATATTTTATATATTATGTAGATAGCAAAAAAAAAAAAGTGGTTAAATTATACTAGGACTTTTTGGGGGTGGGGTTGGAGAAATGGGCAAGGACTGGTTCTAGCATTTTAAACAGCCAAACTACTTTGTACGGAAGCTGCCTGCTGTGCCTCTCGGCTGCAATATCTGTTTGTTTCTTCTTTTGGAAGATGATGTGCATTGTTACTTTTACATTGCTTGGGGAATGTAGTTAGTTTATTCTCAGCCAACTGGTATGTGCTGCTTAAAACATGGTTTCCTGCTGTTCTGCATATTTGCATTGATGGAATAAAAGGATCTTAACTGGCAAATAAAGACGTAAAAGGATGTGATCCCAGCTGTCTGTGGTTTTTTCTCACACTTGTATTTTGGGGGAGTATAATAACAATCACCTGTGCCTGGATTCTACTTGTGTCACTGGACACACCATTCCCAAGCACTATGAAAGTATGTAAATCTGAGGCACAAATCTGTGAAGGAATAGGAAATCTTCATCACTTAAAATGCACACTCCCCTCAGATCACATAATCTTGTAAACTCTGTATTTTTCATATATATAAAAATTTACAGAGTGGGCATATTTTACAGAAAATATACATAGTGTGGTTTCATCACAGAAATGTAACATGTTAGCAACTTCTATTACTACCACTGCAATTATCATACTGTAAAGACGTTTTTATACACATAAAATATTCTTTATCAGTTTTAATATGCATTGTTTTCTTAGTCTGAAGAGAAGAAAAGCGCAAGGCAAGGAAGTATCAGTGCCCAGGTCTTCAGGAATTATAGTTTAATGTTTGCCTTGTCCTCATGAGTAAATGTAATATAACTTTGCTCAGGTTTCCAGATCACCGTCTCCAACCAATCAATTAGGCACTGAATTAGAATAGGGCCAAATTTCACGGTATATCCTTTCCCATCAACTTCGGAATAAAACAAGGCCTACTTGTCTTTCAAAGGCTAAAACATAGAAATCTCTGGAAAAAAGCACCTGGGGGAGCAATTACTGTGAAAGAGTGCTGGAGATACAGTGGGGTTATTAGTACAGCATTCCAGCGCACAATACATAACTGTACAGGTAAGTGCAAATGCAAGAGCGAATATAAACATTCCACACTAATGAGGCTGCACAAGTGCTAAGATAAACATTTCCAAACCTGTGTCAGCACACTGAGACACTTCAGTGTAGATTTATGAACCCAAGTAAAAGTTCTGCTTTTAAAACAAACTGCAAAAACGTAGGTGGGGGCAAAACCTCTTGCCATTTTCCCTAGTTTTTGAAGAACCAAGGCCTCCACAGTTTACCCTGGCTTGTCCTGCTATTTTCTGGAGCCCCTATTGATTAGCAGCTATGCAGTAAAAACAATGGGTGGCTTGTAGCCATAAATATTAATCAGAAGAATGTTAAATGCGTTGCATTGTTCTCTTTGGGAATGAAGAGTTTGCTGGGGCAGGGGTTATTAAAACATGCTGCTGTGCCAAAGAGAAGACGCACTTAATGCCTTGGCTATTTATTCCTCTTGGGCAGTGGAAAGCCGTGGAGGTCTTTCGTGGGGCCAGTGGGAAGCTTGTGTTTCAGAGCTGACACAGGTGATGCCCAGGACAACAGGGCTTTACACCAGCACAGCTCCAATGGGGTGACACAGCACGGCTCTTCCCAGGGCAGCCTTCCCTGGCTTGGAGGCTGGGAGAAGTTGCCTCTGCTCAATCTGCTCGGGCCCATGTGCCTGTGCTGGTCACAGCTGCAGTCACCATGTTCAACACGGAAGCAGGAAATTTCCACCAGGCGTCCCCAGCAGGCAGCCCTTGGAGTCACCAGACCTGTCACCTGTCCCACAGCACTGGCCTAGTCCAAGCTGAAACTTGTGTCCTGCACACACCGCCTTTTCCAATGTTTTTTCCCCTTGGGAGTGCTCCAACTAGTGCATTTAGCACCACAAACCTTGGTGTGCACCACATCTTTGCTTTAAAATTAATCATTGCAGCTCCACAAACAGCTCCTGAGGGATGAAGCAGGGCTGCTGCCAAGCCCAGGGCACCACTCCTTCCTCTTGTCCCCAGCCGCTTGTTCCTGCCTTCCCTGAGTACAGGCACTGGGGAGGATGTGTGCAGCCACCTGGTTAACGCAGTCATGGATTTAGCCAAAAACTAACATTGTGAGGTTTTTACTTGGTTAGTTTTCAGGCAGAACAATTCCCTGGTCTGAGTCATTGTCGACAGAAATTTATGCCAGATCACTCTAATAGCAGAATGTAAATAGAAACCAGGTCTGCTGACTGCCAGAAATGTGCTTTTTTCATCAGATCAAAGAGCTGGTAGAGTAACTACAGAATAATAAACAGGACCAAAAGAAAAGGTTATAGAGGAAAACAATTTTAAGTTCTGTGTGTCCCTACAAAAGGATATACATGTAAGTAAATGTTTCTTAAGTGGCCCCCTCCTCCAGACATGGAAGTGGTGTATGTACAAATTCTAGAAAAACGTTTCACAGCCTGCTCCAATCTGTTTTTATAACTCTGCTCTTCACAGTTAATCACATCTTGCAGACTAAAGGCTTTTGCAGATTATCAGGTCCCATCCAGGCAATGACAACAGCCTCTGAATGCAACCAGTGTTGTCATTTGTGCAAGTAAGTTTTACATGGTGTTTCAGCCAAATCTGAAAAAGCTGAGACCCACTTTTCAGACTTTGAGAAGGCAGAGACAGTTGGAAATGGAAATGGTGCTTGACAGGCTTCTTTTTTTTCCCAATGCTGTCCCTAAATTTCTAGATTTTATATTTTAACACTCCTTTTCAGTGGTGCTAGCTATGCACCTTACGGAAGTACCTGTGATGAAAAGATGCCTTCCATTACCAGCTGTGACAAGCTCTCCAGCTCAGGAAGGAAGGAAGCTCAGAACATCAGAATCAGGATAAAAAGCAGATTCAGAAGAAACCAGAACATTCCTGGGCTCTGATGATTGACTCTATCCTGTTAATTGTTAGAAACATCCCAAGCATGAATTTTGGCTTAGATCAACTTGTATTTGTCTAGATCCTTTCTGTGGCACTGTTAGGAAGTACACAGCAGACATGATTCGCACTAAGCAAACTGCTTGAAACCACTCTCTTTTTTGGTGATTATGAAATTAATAATTGGCATTCTGTGCCAACAGGCCTTAGTGGCAGAGGGTGGGCCTCGGTGCTTCCTCTGCTGCTGTGGATGCAGCCGAGTGTTGAGGACTGATTGGCAGAATGGAAGGATGTTGGGATTACGAAACTTGTGTGTTAAGAAATGAGTCTGTCTGTGTCGCAGTGTGAGGAAATGCAGGTATAAACTGTGCCAAGCTCTTTCAGCACAACATTTTTTGTTAAAGTGGACTATTTTTTCCATTCACTTTTCTGTGCTTTTTGCATGCAGTTCCATGAGAGCATCAACAACTTTCTGGGAGATGCCCTGTCCTATTGGCTACACACCTTGCTAGCAGGAATTAATTTCTGTCTAGGCCTGCTGCAGGACCAGGGCCTCTCTGAAGAAGAAAGGACTAAGTCACTTACTGAATTGACAAAGGTCCCAGCTATCCACCCACGTTTGGCAAACTTTGTCTGTACTGCTTCACACATACGACGTGTCTTATAAACATTAACAAATCCCCTCAAAATGAGCTGTTTTAATTATTCCCATTTTGCAGCTGGCAAGGTGGAGGCAGAAGTGAAGTTGGTAAGATCCCTCTCTAATGAATTTCTCTTTTCTCTGAATATCCTACTTGGATTATTAAGTTTGCTGTCTCCCAGTGTCTGAACCTATCACTCAACATGTCAGTCTCAGAGGGCCTTCCAAATGTCTAAGATAATAGAAATGTCCCATTCCAGACCAGGTTCAAGCTCAGATCTTTACGGAATTCCAGCTCACTTGGAAATACTCTTACAAACAGCAATACTTATATTTTTTTTTTTTTAACTTGTAGTTTCTAACCTATTTTTAAGGCAGATTTTGGTAGGATTTCCCTCCTTTTATGGATGGAGTGGTCAGAACTATTTAGCCTTGTAAAATTCCTATATTCTTTACTGTGAGGATCGTGAGACACTGGCACAGGTTGCCCAGAGAAGTTGTGGATGCCCCATCCCTGTCACTATTCAAGGCTAGATTGGATGGGACGTGGAGCAACATTGTCTAGTGTAAGGGGTCCCTGCCCATGGCACAGGGGTTGGAATTAGATGATCTTTAAGGTCACTTCCAAACCAAACCTTTCTATGATTCTATGATTTTAAAACTTGTGCTGGAAGATTTGAAGTTACAATTAATATTTCTGTTTATAGCAGGATCTCATTGGCTTTACAAAGAAGGCACATACCTTTACCTTCACCTCGTCTTTTGAAAATTAGAGATGAATGGCAACCCATGCTGCTCAAGGCCATGCAGAATAAGTCTATGACAGCCAGATCCACATCCTGCTGCTTTAATTTCTAGTTCCCTTTAAATAGCTCTCAAATCTAATATAATTCTCATTCATTATAATTAATATAATCAGTCATATATAATTAATGCCTAATATGCTGTTGCAGTTTGTGAATACCAAATAAGCTGGGGTTGGCTGCACAGTCTGTGTTCAAATTCATCTGTTTAGGACAGTGCTAGCAGCACCAAAGCCAATACCAGCAGCTTCACAGCTATGTGAATGCATGTTGTGCAGTTCCATCTGTGGAGGGGAAGGTGAGACTGCACTCTCCATGCATTGATGTTAAAACCAAGCTGATAAAATTAGCACCAGATCCATGTGCTGACCAGAAAATCACTGGAATAACCAATCAGGTAGCACAAAGCTGCACTTCCTGTTGTGTGTTTTGAGAAAGGATGTTAGAGGGGTGTATCTGCCTGCACCCTGTAGCTCAGAATGCTCAGCTTGACAAAGATTTCTGGCCCCAAATCCTTCAGAGAACATTGCTTTCAGTTTCCAACAGCAAGTTCTCAATGGTAATGGCTGCAAATCGTTGCCTGTAGAGGCAGATGACGATCATCCTGGTGTAATTCGGATATTGGTGGGGTAAATTGTCCTGTGATTTTACAACTTTGCATTAAAGCAGGACATTGACAGTACCTCTAAAACGCACAGGGATGCAGACCTAGAAGGCTGACAGAAAATCACCATCAGGAGAGAGGTGGAGACTGCTTTGTCCTGCCACGAAATAAACGTCAGCTCACCACTCTGGCTTTAGCTTGTCTTCATATATTAAAACAAGCCTGCAAACCACGACTGATATAATTTTGAGTCATTAATTAGTTGCTGTTCAATCCTTTATGAATGCGCTAGCAAAGCCCTCTGAGCTTCACTGAGATCAAAAGCCTGCTTGTGCACAGGGCTCCCCTCCCCCTGGGCAGGCAGGCTTTCTGAAAGAGAGCGATTAAGTGACAAATTATTCTTTGGAAGTACAAGCGCTGTGTCTGCCGGGTTGCTTTGGTTGGATCCGATCCTTTCACCCTTACATCAGTGGTCCCGGTGAAGCCCCTGGGTTGGGCTCCTGCCTTTGAGCCCAGGCAGCAGGGTGGAGCTATGAACTTTGTTTCCGTGGCCAAACGTGCCGGCAGCTATTTGGGTGCTGTTCTCAGCACAGGTTGTGGCCGAGGAGGGTAGAAACGAGATGCAAAGCTTAATCATAAAATAGTTCGGGTTGGAAGGGAACTGTAAAGCTCAGCTAGACCAATCCTCCCGCAATGAGCAGGGACATCTTCAACTAGATCAGGTAACTCAGCCCCCCACCCAACCTGACAATCAGTGTTTTCAAGGATGGGGCATCCACCACCCCTGTATCAGGGATACTTGGTTGAGTGAGGAAAACAGAATCGAATTACCATATGCAGCTTGTGACCTTGAACTGGCTTCAGGGTACATTTGTGGCTTTAGTACAAAGAGAAATATTGCAAAGACTGACCCCATCCCTAATTCCTACTTGGTTTCTCATTTTGTCGCAGATACCTGCATATTTTTGCCTCACCTCTAACCATATATAGTGATCATAACTATATCCTATCCAAATACCACAACTCTTAATTAGGCTCCTCGAGATGTCTTATTTAATTTTCCCACTGTCCCTAAACTGACCAGCCTTTGTCTCATTGTCACCTCATTGTCCTTTGTTACTCTAGAGTAACAAACCCGAGATAATGCTATTTGGGACTGTTTATTAGTTACTGTGTAGTGCCCCAAATGTGCCATGCTCAGTGACAGCACAAAACATGTGTTTGGTGCTATTTAAAAACTTGCAAGCCTTTTTCAGGCAAAAATGTCAATCTTAACACAGCTACTAATCAGGTTGGTAGAAGAATAATTAGGGCAGGCACAGCTGAGGTTACACAACAAATCAGTTATTACTAGAATCCAGAAGACATCATCCTAAAAAAATCACTAACATAATCTTAAAAAAAACCTTTTACATTTGGAGCAAGCAACAGCAGTTGCTTATTTCCTTCATAATTGTCTTGCAGTTTCTGTATATCTTTGCAGACAAAAGCATGTCACCCTTGAAGAACACTCTTTCTTTAGCAGGATGAGAAAACAGAGAAGTAGGACACATTTGAACTTAGATTTCCAAGTTCAGCCGCTCCTCTTGCTATTTTCAGCCGTAAGCCTTTTCCTTGCTGTCATTTGGGGATGTGTGTTTATGATTACAGGGACAGTGTTTGCTCTGCTTGGAGACAGACCTGCCTGTTGTGCCCCCATGCTAAAATGAAAGGCTGAATTCCCCTTTGATGCCAAACAGCTTTATAATTTTTTTACCTCGGAGTGTTATATTTTTTCCATCTGACTGCAACAAGGAATTAAGTTGTGAACATTAATAGTGCCAACATTTGCATTCTTCTCTCAGGTAGAATGTAAACAGCAGAGTGATGCTGTTTTGGCCAGGAAACGGGGCCAAGCTTTTCCAGGTCTGCCGATCTTCATAATGAAAAGGTTATGTGAATGTATAAGTAAATTGTCCTTTCCATTAGCACAGCCCTAGTCCCCATCTGGAAATATTCATGTTTCTGAAAAAACAGGAGATGATATCTTAGGAAAGCTGAAATGACCGAACTTGTAACTTCTTTCCTGAACATCCATCATTTCCTAGTACGACAGGAACAAGGGATGGTGCATTAGCAAGCTGAAAGTACACACTGAATCTGATACACTGTGAAGATATTATCAGACAAGTGTCTTTTTTTAAAAGTACAACTTCCATCAGTTTAGAGCAAATGAAACCCACATAAACCCACTTATTTTTCGTATGTTGCATCCTTGTGTCATAATGCCATGCAAATATGGACCTCCATGCCGTGTAAATTTGACATTTCATTGCTTTGCATTTTCCCCTTTTTTTGAGAAATTTACATAACAAGATGTGCTTCTGATATGTAATTCTGATCTGTAATTCCACTGATAGATCAGTCACACAGGACAGACTGAACTGGCTTTCCAAGAGCAGCACATCGTTCACAGAAAATTAGTGCAGCTTTAATTGCAAAAGCATTGCTTTTCATGAAGAAACATGGACAAAATGCAGTTCATATTTTGCAATAAAATACGTTAACAATGCCTGTTTGGCTTCCTTCTCATGTGACCTTGTATCACAGTGAGTAATTCACTTGAGCAATATGAAGATATCACTACAAAATGCAAGCACAGTAATACTCATAGTCACAGATAAAACCAAGAGATGCAGTATGCTAGCAGGGTACTAATCAGTTTGGCTCTGCTATCTCAGGTAATCCCAAGCCAATTCCAAACCTGTTTCCCTTTTATCTTTTGTGTGTGCTACCTTTTCTGATGTTATTGCAGTTTAAAAGAATTAAATGTTTAGGTTATCGTGGTTTGGATAAATGCCTAGTTATGTATTATTGATTAATGATGTATTAATCAATTTTATTATAAGTACAATCCTCCACTTGGCTGATTGACACAAGCAGCTATAAATGATTAAATTCTGCTTTCATTTACAGTGGTGAGAAAGAGATTCTGTCAATAGGAATGAAGATACTTTATGTCCGTAGACAAGGGAAAATGAGGTTATTATTTGGTTTATGAAAATATAAAATGTTTTAAATTAAATATTTAAGTCATGAGTCACTTGTGTGCTTTACAACACTGAGTTACAGCATATAGAGTCACTTGGCAAGTGCAGGTGGATGTAGAAGGGCAGTTAAAAGATAAAAAGGCTGTTAGAGTAAGAAAGTCCAACTCAAAAAATAGGTTAGTCATCTTTGGTTTGCTGTGTATGTGCCACCACTTAATAATCGTTGTAGTCATTTGCAGTTCATGCTCAACGTACGCTTTTAATTTCATTTGTGTTTTGAAAAATCTCAAATTAAATTCTTTAATTCATTTCCCACCGACCTAAATATTTATGTAATATTTACAACTGATCTCACTATAACCTATTATGCTAGAAACAGGTACCATTAAGAAAATCTCTGTGTATAAGAAGCTTTCTATATATGGGGTTTAGAAACTTTACTAGGGGAAGCGCATTCATTTTATTGTTTTTCAGGACAGGTGTTGATTTTATGCTGTATTTTTGTGCAGCTAAATCTTTCAGAACCTAATTTTATTTAGGCATTTTTAGCCATCGCATACCATTCTGTTAACATTCTGTACCTCCTGTACTATAAATTAGTGCTAAAATAAATTGTGTTGGCTTCAGGCTTTTTCAGGGCACCACTGTAGCTATATAAAAGATCTTGACAAGGCCAGAAATTAATGACTGAAAATTACACGAGATTTAATTTCAGTAGCTGCTTCCTGAACCGTGTGATACTGGTTAGCTCCCAACTCCACCGAACAGCTCTCATCCCGACACAAGTGCCATCTATCGAGAAAAGATGTATTTGAGTTGAGGAAGCCCCAAATGACCAAAAATGGAACCAGCCTGCCACCTGCTGCTGAGTGGAATTATTTCAAGATTTGCTAGGCTTGTACTGACCCAACAAAAACCACTCCTGTGTGAGCTGGGTTTGACAAAAGCCTTGCCCATTCTTCAAGAGCGTGCTTTCCCCATGGCTACTTCAAAAGTGTGGGGCAAGATTAAAATAATGGGATGTTCTGTGCATTTGAAAATAGGGCCCAAAACCTAAGCAGCTGCCTTATCTTCTCTCCCTGGCACTGGTGAGGCCCCAGCTCGAGTGCTGTGCCCAGTTCTGGGACCCTCAATTCAAGAATGATGCTGAGGTGCTGGAGCAGGTCCAGAGAAGGGCAAGGGAGCTGGGGAAGGGTTTGGAGCACAAGTCCTGTGAGGAGCGGCTGAGGGAGCCGGGGGTGTTTAGCCTGGAGAAAAGGAGGCCCAGGGGGGACCTTAGCGCATTCTAGAACTGCCTGAAAGGAGGCTGTAGCCAGTGGGGGTCAGCCTCCTCTCCTGAGTTTCAGGTTGGACATAAGGAAGAATTTCTTCACAGAAAGGGTGTCTGAACGTTGGAATGGGCTGCCCAGGGAAGCGGTGGAGTCACTGTCCCTGGAGGTGTTTAAGGAAAGACTGGACGCGGCACTCCGGCCTAGTTGACAAGGTGGTGTTTGGTCAAAGGTTGGACTCGACGATCTCAAAGGTCTTTTCCAACCTAATTGACTCTGTGATTC
Organism: Melanocharis versteri; assembly: GCA_013397845.1. Lineage (NCBI taxonomy): Eukaryota > Metazoa > Chordata > Aves > Passeriformes > Melanocharitidae > Melanocharis > Melanocharis versteri. Next base: position 204,580 of record VZTG01010071.1, on the reverse strand, counting down.
TAGCGCTTCAAAATCTTGCTGCAGCTCACTCAGGCACTCCATGGCCCCGTTCAAGTTTCTGCCACTGGACAGGAGCCACGAGCTGAGAACTCCGCTCCTGCTGCGAGCAGCTGCCCGGTCCTTGCCATCGCGCAGGGCTTCAAGCACAAACATCACCAACAACGACAAAAGAACCCTAACCGCGAATCA